>JAABKJ010007545.1:188608805-189096311 GCA_011634705.1 Andricus grossulariae | reverse complement strand
AATTTATTTAATTTTTTTTTTGAAAATTCGTCTCTTTTGGGTGAAAATTCAACTGATTTGTAGAAAACTCGTCTTGTTGACTGGAAAACTCAACCATATAGTAGAAAATTCAACTATTTGGTAGGAAAGTCAAATATTTGGTAGAAAATTCAACTGTTTTGTAACAAATTCGTTTTTTTTTGGTTGGAAATTAATTTTTTGTAACGAATGTTTAAATATTGTATTTTTGGTTAAGAATTGATTCTTTCAGTTTCAACTTTTAAGTTATTGTTTGAACATTTATGTCATTTGTTGAAAATTAATCTTCTTGGTTGAAAATTCAATTAGTCGGTTAGAACATTATTTATTTGGTTAAGAATCCATCTATTTGGTTGAAAATTCTCCTCTTTCATTGAAAGTTGATGTATTGTATTGAGAGTTCTTCTTTTTGGTAGATAATTAATCTTTTTGGTTAAAAATTCAATTATTTAGTTCAAACTTTAACTTTTTTGCAGGAAACTCGTTTTATTGGCTGGCAAATTCAACAGTTTAGTGAAAATTTCAACTATTTAGTAGAAAATTCAACTGTTTTCTCAAAAATTCGTTTTTTTGTTGTTGACAAATAATGCTTCGTAATAAAAATTTAACTATTGCATTTTTGGTTGAGAATTGTTTTTTTTTTAGTTTGAAAGTTTGATTGTTTAAAAATTTGTATAATTGATTAAAAATTCATCTCTTTGGTGAACAATTAATCTTCTTGGCTGAAAATTCAACTATTTGTTAGAAAATTTTCTATTTTGTTGAGTATTCGTCTTTTTAGTAGAAAATTAATCTTCTGGGTTAAAAATTGATCTTTTTTATATAAAAAATTATAATATTTGGTTGACAATTTATGTAATTTGTTGAAAATATATCTTTTTGAAAGAAAATTAATCTTCTTGGTCGAAAATTCAACTATTCAGTTAAAAATTGATTTATTTACTTGAAAATTCGTCTTTTTGGTATAAAATTAATCTTCTTTGTCAAAATCTCAACTATTTGGTTAAAATTTATGTATTTTATTAAGTTTCCTCTTTTAAGTAGAAAATTAATCTTCTTGGTTGAAAATTCACCTTTTTGGTTGAAAATTCAACTATTTATGTAGTTGAACATTCGACTGTTTGGTAAAAAAACTCATTTTTTAAAATAATTTTTTCTGATAAAAATTGAAATATTGCATTGTTGGTTAAATATTGATCTTTTTAGTTTAAAAATTCAACTATTTGACCGAAATTTATGTAATTTGATGAAAATACCTAATTTTTTATAGAAAATTAACCTTCTTGGTTGAAAGTTTAACTATTCGGTTAAAACTTTATGAAATTTGTTGAAATTTCATCTTTTTTGGTAGAAAATAAATCTTCTTGGTTGAAAGTTCAACTATTCGGTTGAAAATTCATCTTTTTTGGTTCAACAATTTTTTATTTAAAAAGAAAGTTATTCCTTGGTTAAAATATCAACTATTACATACCAAAATCATCTTACGTAATTTTTGAATAACCCCTAAATAAATTCACGAAAGAAATTAGGTCAACAAAAATTATATAAGATAGAGGAAGGGGGCGTAAAAATTTACGGACCCTAACAAAGGATACGTGGTTAAAAATGTAAAAAAAAAATTTACATAATTTATGCACGACCCCTATAAGAGATATTCTGTTCAAATTATTTTTTCACTACACAAAAGGAACAATACCCCCAAACAAAATTCGAAATTAGTTTTTTTTCATGTATAGAATTGCAATTCCTAAAAACAAAAAAATTTCGTTTCTTTGGACAAAAATAAAAGAGGAAAGAAAAATGAGAAGGCAACCAACAAAATCCCCTTCCTTCTCTTTTTTATTTCTTTCGTCTTTTTTATTTTTTTTACTTTGAAATCACAATAAAAAGCATGGATAATATTCACCAACGTTTCGGTGCTCACACAGCACCCTTATCAAGGTAAGAAAATTTAGAAAAAGCGGGAACAGCAACGAAAATACGATGCTACCTCCTGGATACCTGAGAACCAAGTCAATTACAATAGGAGCATTTTGTGGTATTTGTCCAAATTTTATCGTAAGATTCTTGGTTTATTTTCAAGAATTTATACATTGACTTGACTGTTGGACGTTAAATGGGATTTTGAATTTTATTTCAATCTAATTTAAGATTCTTAAATTTCAATTTATGCTTTCTATTCTTTTTTTAGAAGACGCACTCTTTAGGAGAGACTTTAGTTTTTCATTTGTGCAACGGTTTTGACGCACTTAAATTGTAGGTGGTAACGTATACAAAGTGTGTACAATAACTTTAAAGTATAAAATATAAGGTTTTATGCAGGAGAGATACAAATTTTTAATGATTAGTGTGTATTTTCACATTCCTTCCCGTGTCTTCTGCATCCATGCCTAAAATTTGGTGATCATTAAACAATTCGTGTACTGGATATCGAACTCTTTCTTCAATTTCATTTTTCTCCGTGATTGATCCTTAGCTGCGTTTACCATGTGATGCAGGATAAATGAACAATTGTTTTCAGAAGAAAAATTCCAGGTATTTATTTTTTATAATATTTCTTGTTGAGAATAAAAACTGAGAGGTGCTGACATATTTTATTTCTCATATATTGCTATTCAGATTTCTACGACATGATTTAGTAGAAAAAAGAATTTTTTCCATATCTATTGAACTCTGTAATAAAAAGTATATTAATGATGTCTTGGTTAATCTTAAAATTCATTACAAAGTATGATAATTATCGAATTGGATCTAAATGATTTTTTTAAATGTCCACTGATATCAGAGATTGAGATCTAAAACACAATAATAACTGTCTAAATCTATTTAAGTCAATAACAATAAATAAATCCATATGAAAGGAGAATAATTTAATCACATGAAAAATTAAGTAATTCAGAAAACCCTTCAGTAAAAAATTTCAAAAGCTTTCACAGAATATCTATGAAATTTAATCAAAGAATTTCAAGTAATTTCAACAAGTTTTACAAATTATGAAGCATTTCAAAAAATATTTTTAAAAAATTACGGGATTTTACGGGCTTTCCAAATTTTTCAATTGATTATAACGGATTTACAAACATTTTGAAGTTGTTCAAACTATTTGAAATTATTTTAAGGAATATTATGGAGTTTCAGAGAAATTTATAGAATCTCATGAGTTTTCGGAAGATCTTAAGGGATTTTGAGAAATTTTATAATGTTTGAAAGGTTTCAACAGATTTCAAGAGCAGTCAAACCCGCATCTAATACTAAGGCATAAGTACTTTGAGATAAAAAAACTATTCATTTTTATTGTTTGTATAGGGTTCGTGGCGGCTGTTGAAACATGAGTAGTCATTTTCTTATAATAATGTATTAGAACTTATGAGTAAATTGCATTATGTACTAAAAATACGATATTTTTTACTAATTGTGTCCTTTTCAGTGCAATACAACTTAGTTGTATTTGTTGGCTAGTAAAATTCAAATTTCGATTTTGCGAATCTTGCTTATCAAATTTATAAATCATTTCTGAAAAAATGACACAAATTATTAATGTCTACCTCACTTAAATTACTCTTTTTCATTTTGATATGTCAAATTTGAGAAAGTTTTGCTTTGAGAATTTTGAATAAATAACGTGAAAAGATGATATTTCATGTAATAATGAAAGGATGCTTTTACGATGTAGGCGAGTCATTCATGGTTGTAGTTTACCAATTTGCGTAATTTGTGGAATTATCACTCGGCAGGTGTTCGATTCGCATTTCGCATCCGCGCTCCAGGTGTCCTTATCGACCGCGTTTTCTCACCTTTGGCCTGTTGGTACATGCGAGGTATTGGTTTTCAGTCAATAAAAACGCATTGGCCGCCCCTCATTTTAATTGAATTAAATTATCGATTCAGAGGTGCCCTTTGTAAACCCACTGGTTCCTCTGCATTCAAGATGGATTACTGAATTTGATCTCACAGCTTTCTCCGCATTGCTACATAAGCACCAAAGCTCATTATCACACTCCTTAAACTTTCATGAACGGAAAACCTTTTCATCGACTCCAGCCTTTCTATAAATATTAACCCTCCGAAAAATTAGTCGAAATGAAAAAGTTCTTCCTTCTGTCTTTTAGCGTCCAATTTTTTACGAAACTGAATTAAGATTTTGTAAAGAATTTTTCAAAAGGTCCAACCCGATAGTTTTCACTTATAATTTTTGTATTTATAGCAACAAGGAATGCAAAATTATTTGACTATTATTTGTACTTTTATTTGAGATGTGAGAGAAAAATAGAAATAATTCTTTTAGTATAGTCTGTGATGTGTATTGACACTTAAAAAGCAGATTGTTTTGATAGTTATTAATTTTTTTACATTATTTTCTAGGCTGAAATTTATCACATTTTATTAAATTTGATGAAGGTTCGATTATAATATAAAAAAAATATAAATATCAAATCAATCTGCTTCTTAAGTGTCAATACACATCACAGACTGTACTAAAAGAATTATTTCAATTTTGTCCTTACATCTCAAATAAAAGGACAAAGGATAGTCAAATAATTTTGCAGTTTTTGTTACTATGAATATAAAAATTGCAATTAAAAACTATTCTGACCTTTTGAAAATAATAACAAATATAAATAGTAAACTATTTGTATATGATTTGCACTCTGTTATTCTGGACCTTCGAAAAATGTTAAAATATTGTAAGAAATTTCATTTGCGAACCTTCTGAAAAATTCGCTACAAAATCTTAATTCAGTTTCGCAAAAAATTGGACGCAAAAAGACAGGTAGAACTTTTTCATTTCGAGTAATTTTTTGGAGGGTCCATATTTATAGAAAGGCTAGAGTCGGTGAAAAGGCTTTCCGTTCATAAAAGTTTGAGAAGGGTGATAATGAGCTTTGGTGCTTGCAGCAATGTGAAGAAAGCTGTGAGATCAAGTTCAGTAATCTATCTTGAATGGAGAGGAACGAGTGGGTTTATAAAGGGCGCTTCTGAATCGACAATTTTCTTCAATTATAAATGATTATACTTCATTTTTAGAGGCTGAAATTGATCAAATTTTAATATATTTTATGAAATTTCAGTTATAATGTTAAATGAAGTAAAAATAAAAGAGATACAATCGTTAGTGAATTATGTTCTTATTCTTAACGAGATCACATTATAATTGTCATGGCTGAAAATTAAATTTTTTGAAGAATGAAACAAATAAAAGAACCTTGTTGGCTTCGACAATCTTGGTTTATAACTAACCAATTCGGAGTCCAATCTTCATTAGGATTATGATTTTCTTGATCATTATGAGCATCATGTACAAACGGATTATGATTATGAATAATTAGGAGATAAATGGGATCAAATGGGATATCCCGGTATATCCTATTGCTATCAGGGAATTATTAAAAATATTATACATGTTTTATGTTAGTGCTCTTCGCTAGAAATAAGTATTTTTAAGGAAGAATTTTAATATAAAATCATAAAGTTTCAAAGAGGATTTAAAAAATCTAGTTGTTCTATTTTTTTTCACGGGAAATTATTATATGTTTTGATATCCAGGTCTGATAGGATTTTGAGCTAGATCGACCATTCACAAGTAGTTTTTTCTTGCGTTCAGAGATTTAGAAAGAAAAATTTTACTTTATTTATATCAGAAAAACTTTTTTGATATTAAAAATACAACAATACGATATCTAGCGTATTTGTTCACGTCTCTGAGACGCATTGATCGACCTATTGTTGAAACTTCTATAACCTACCAGTACCGATTTATGAAGTTTCGAAAAATGGTTTATTCTGTTTACACAATAAGAAAAACTGTTCTGATATTTAAATAACAACAATATTACATGTAGAGTATTTGTTCGCGGCCTTAAGACGCATGGATTGACCTATTAATGCATCTTTTATGACCCACCAGTACCGATTTATGAAGTTTGAAAAAAATGGTTTATTCTGTTTATATGAAAAAAACTTTTTTGATTTTGAAAACACGACAACATTGCATGTAGAGTATTTGTTCGCGTCCTTGAGACGCATCGATTGATCTATTGGTGAACTTTTTTTGACGGACTAGTACCGATTTATGAAGTTTAAAAAACATTGGTGTATTCTGTTTATAAGAGAAAAACGTTGTTCATATTAGAAGTACTGCAGTACTGTATCTGCCATGTTCGTTTGCGTCTTCGAGACACGTCGAATGACCTATTGACGAACCTTCTATAACCTCTCATTACCTAGAAATACCGATTTATAAATTGAAAAAATATGTTGTTTAACTTGTTGATATAAGGAAAACTTTTTTAATATTGGTAATACAACTATAATGTATATCATATATTTGTTCGCGTCTTCGAGACGCATCGATTGCCAAAATTAAGAACTTTTTATGACTTAACATAGTTTTTAAATTTTTCAACAAAATTAGTTTCCTTGTCTTTTTTATTTTTATTACTTTGAAATCACAATAAAAAGCATGGATAATATTCATCAACGTTTCGGTTTTAGAAGAAACTATGTTTATGTTTATGTTTATTATGTTTATGTTAAAATAAAATAAATTAAAAATTATAATGATTATGATTATAATATAATATCTATATATTATATATATAGAAGCAAAATGCTCATATAATGAGCACAAATAAATACACCCATAGTGAATACATCCATAGTACTTCGCAGCCGAATTTTATAGGTTTTTTCAGAGTTTTACACCAGGAATTAATATTTAAAAAATAATCACTAGATTCTGAAGGTTCAAAATTTTTTAACAATTTTATTTTGGGTTACATTAGCATTTTACACAAAAAATAAAGTTTAAAAACGAAGATCATTGTAGTTCTAACAACATTATTAGTAAAAATCTGTCCACCGCGCGGGCATATTCTCATCGCGCGCTAGCGCGCAGCTCGTTTCGCTCGCAAGATTGAGCGCGCCTGCGTGCGAAACTTTTGGTTCTCTCGCATCCTATATAAAAAAAAAACAATTTTGTTATCAAACAATTTATTTAAACTTGTGTCGTTTTCCCATCAATGTAACTTGTTTATTTTTACTGGTATTTTTTACGATTTGAATCAAAAAGTGAAAAGGCGAAAAATTTTGTTAAATAAAATGTTATTGTAGCTTGTGCCGTTTGACCAAAAAGTTAATTTTTTATTTTGATTATATTTTTATAACAAAACGTTATTGAAAATTTGTAGATCTTCTTTGGTTGAACAACTTTTGTCTTTCCATCTTTCTCGTAGCTTGTGTCGTTTTCCCACAAATTAATTTTGTATTTGTTTTTAATCTTATTTTTTACGAATAAAACAAAAACTACGCGCCCTATAAAAAAAATAATTTCTTTTTTAGGTGAGAAACTTTTGTCCATTAACTATCTTCAAAGCTTGTGTCGTTTGCCCCAAAATGTTATGCTTTTATTCTTAATTTTATTTTTTACGAGTAAAACAAAAACTACACTTTCCATGAAAAATGATTAATAACAAATGTACAGACTTTTTTGGATGTACAAATTTTTTCTATTAATTTTTTTTTCGTACCTTGCGTCGTTTTTCCAAAAATTTAATTTTTCATTGTTAATGTCATTTTTCACGATTGAAACAAGAACTGCGCATTCTATCAAAAAATAATGAATAACAAATTTTTAGCTCTTTTTTTGTGAACAAATCATGCCTATTAATTTTTTTCGTAGCTTTTGTCGTTTGTCCAAATTTTTTTTTCATGTTGTTTTTTACGAATAAAACAAAAACTACGCGTCCTATCAAAAAGTAATTAATAAAAAATTTGTAGATCTTTTTTGGATGAATAAGTTTTGTTGATTTATCTTTTTTCGTATCTTGTATAGTTTGACCGCAAAATGGAATTTTTTATTTTTCTTTATTTTTGTGTGCGATCAAAATTTGATTTTTAGGTTTTTCAAGAAAATTCCAAAAGTTATTATGACGATCTTGTAGGATGTTCAAAAATCAAAGTTTTTCTTTCCCTAGCATTTTTTATATCGTGCGACGTTTGGCTTAAAATTTTTATTTTGGTTTATGTTTTTGAATTTTGTAAATTCTATTCTGGTAATTTTGTTTTTATCAAAAAAAGTAATGAGGATAAATTGTTCGTATGCCTTAGTACTACAAAAAGCCGTAAATAGAATTTTTACATCTTAAAAAAAAGTGGTCTCGAAAATTTAAAAAATGCTTTAACTTTTTGAATTTTTATCCAAAATGGCTGGCTAACAAATTTGACCTTCAGTTCAGGGCACTTAAGGAGTGTACTAAAGGCCAGTCTAATAGATCAATTATTTCAAAGTCGTCGTGCTCACAGGCATACATGCATACATACATGCATAAATGCATACAGAAATACATACAGCCATACATACAGCCAGACAGCCGTATTTGTAAAAACCTGTCTTTTGGGTTCAGAGGGTCTCAAAACGTGGACATTTGACAAAAACTAGGGGGGTGGGTCAAATTGTACACAAATCTAATACTTTTTCTAATGAGAATGTAAAAAATCACTGGATTTCAAAGAAGAAGAAACATTTTTGAACAATTTTATAGGCTATGTTTGTGCTTTTTACGGAGAATTGGTATAGACTTCAAAGAATATTTATAATAAAATTTTAGTTAATGTTAATATTTTTAATCGGACATAGCTTATATTAAAAAAGGAACATTAGATTTCAAAGAAGATTCATCACCTCTAACAATTTTTTTGTTATGTTATATTAGCGGTTTTCCTCTAAAATTGCTATTACTATTAACGAATCATTAGATTTAAAAAAAAAATTACAATATTTGAACAGTAATAAGGTACACTGTAAAAAATGTATCTGAATTTCACATCGCTGGGCGATGGACATACAGGGACCCTCGATGGACGGAGTAAAATTATGCATTGCATGATGAATATTTTCAGAATTCTTTTAATTGAGTCTAGATAATTTTACCTTAATTTCTTGAAAGAAATCTATGTTTTGTTTACAAAATTTTAAAGCAGATCGCATTAAATATTAGCAATGTTAGAAATACATTAAACTTTTTGATTGTTTCTTTTATAAATTGGAAAATGTAATAATCTAAATAGATTGGTTCATAATCAACCATAAATATTACGCCTTCATCGTAAATTTCCGTCCCATGATTCTAAAACTCCATCCATCATAATCGGAATTAGCCGAAATTGCAATTATTAATTTGTACTAAAATCCTATTTGATTATATATATTATTAAAAAATGACTACTTCGCAGCTGTTTTCCAATAATTGATTAAGTTACCATATAAATTAATTAAAAATAAACCAGAACTAAGAGAATTTGTAAAGGGCGCGATCTAAATCGACCATGTGAGGTTATGTACATCAGCATCCCAAACAAAGCGCAATCTGATATATTTAGGAGAAAATAATAACTGAAATAAACTCCACTTCTCTATGGTCAGAATAACGATAATTTAAAAAATAAAATAATATACACAAGAATGGTGACTTTTGCTGATATATAATTAATAAGCGCAGGCGCAGAACCATAGAAGTATCCTATGAGGGGGGGGGGGCGTCAGAAAATTGTATACGCATGCTGTGTATATATACTATTCTACACATATAATATTATCATATATATTTTGCAATCTTTCAAATATTAATTAACGATTTTTTATTATTTTTGCGATTATGAAATTACATACTTCTTATTGTTTTTTCTCATTTCTCAGTGAAAAAGAAAAAAGTGATGGTGAGTT
The DNA here is from genome assembly GCA_011634705.1 of Andricus grossulariae. Classification (NCBI taxonomy): domain Eukaryota; kingdom Metazoa; phylum Arthropoda; class Insecta; order Hymenoptera; family Cynipidae; genus Andricus; species Andricus grossulariae. The sequence goes on along the minus strand of JAABKJ010007545.1, from coordinate 189,086,572 downwards.
AAAAAATCCTGGGGGGGGGGGTCGCTAGTTTGCCACCATTGTAGATGCGCGCCTGAATAAGCAAAGTGCATCGAAGACTCATCACCAAAGGACGCCAGCTTAACTATAATTTGAGAAACGCAATATTACAAATAGAATTGAAAATTACAAGAACAAAAATCTGACGGAATCTGATGGTGTAATTTTATTAATCTTATGTGATTTTCAGGAGTTTTTTTTTATAGTGTATGTTATCGCTTTCATCAAAAATCGGTTATGTTAAAAAAAATCACTTGTCTTCGAAAATAAAACTTACAATTTTGAGCAGTAGTGGTTTGATTGTATAAATATATATTGTACAAAATTATTGTATGCTAATTCTAAAGTTAAGATATCAATGTATATCAATTATCTAAAATACTGTACTTGCCATTCTTTTCTATTGTTCTAGATAATAGATACTACAAAATACAAAAATTTTATGTCAATTAACAATTTTGTACCATAAATAAATTAAATATTTTTACAGAACTGAATTGAGATTTCGTAGATAATGTTTCGAAAGTCTAGAATGAAAAAAGTGTCATTTATGTACATTCTTTTATTTATATTATTCATTTATTATTTTTAAAAAGGTCAGAATAGTTTTTATTTGCAATTTTTCTATTCATAGCAACAAGGAATGCAAAATTAATAGAATTATTTGCATTTTATTTCTACTTTTATTTGAGATGTAAGAATAAAATTGAGACCATTCTTTTAGTACAGTTTGTGATGTCTATTGACACTTAAAAATCAGACTTTTTTAATAGGTACTACTTTTTTTTAATATTAAAATTTAAATTTCATCAAAATGAATAAAATTTTGTAAATTTCAGTCTAGAAAATAAAGTTTTATGAAGTAAAATAAAAGAAGTACAATCGTTAGTGAATCATGTTTTTATTTTTAACGGCAGTTCATTATAATTGTCATAGTTACAAATTAATTTTCTTAAAGAATACAATAAATAAAATATCACAAAAATTATAATTGATAAAATTATAATATCACAAAAAAGGTTTCATTGATTTTGACCACCAAGTTGGTTGTGACCACCGGGTTGGTAATGATCATCGGGTTCGTTATGACCATCGGGTTGATTGTGACCACCTGGTTGGTTGTGACCACCTGGTTGGTTGTGACCACCTGGTTGGTTGTGACCATCGGGATGGTTGTGACCACCGGGTTGGTTGTGACCACCGGGTTGGTTGTGACCACCGGGTTGGTTTTGACCAGCGGGATGGTTTTGACCACCTTGGTGTATATTAATCCAGTGCGGAGCCCAATCTTCATTAGGATTATGATTTTCTTGATCATCATGATGATCCGGTACAAACGGATTATGATGAACTTGAATACGTTCCCCTACTAGACCTTGAGGATTTTGTAATTGTGGACGACGAATTTGGCTAATAGGTTGTTCCCGAAAATGCTTATTAGATCGCATCCCCATCTGTGAACTTAATTCTGTAAGAAGAAAATAGAGACTAATTAGGGCGCGAGTCTGTTGGATCTCGTGCTTCACGCTCGATAATTTATTTACCTCACGCTACGCACCCGGTCTTTGTATTTCGCCCACATTCGTGTATAGACCGTCTAAAATTAAAGGTCAAAGCATCAACAATTGTAATTTGGTGATTGTGAATTCTCTTTTGTTAAAGCTCCTTCGGCTTTAACGAACACATTCTCATCACGTATCTCGGGTTTCGCCGGCCTGTCGTTGTGATTTCGTCGTGTCCTGTGACCACCCATCTCACGGTTGTGAGACGTGGCCATGAGGGACTTACCGCGGTCCTACTGGGAGCCGGTGTCATTTTTTAGATGACAGTTGCTCCCAGTGGGACCCTGAGGTGGTTGTTAATCTTATTTTTTAATTATATATATATGAGAAACAAGATTTAATATTGCAACTTTCTACAGATATAAGAGCATAAGATGAATTTCTCCTCATGTATTTTTAACCCTTGAAGACCCGAATTATGGTTTTTGAACGCGTTTTTCGGAAATAAAGTTCCCAGTGGTTCTTAAAGGGTTAAAATAAAAACTCCGAATGGACAACTTGAATATCAGCAATAAAAAGTAATAATTTTAAAGTGGAAAACTTAAAAATTGAATAAAAGGTTGTGAAGTCATGTGAATAAAAATACACAAAGCAACCATGAAAGATCTACGTAGCGAAGATCTGCTTCAACGCTGCTGAAAGGTAGTGTGCAAGTGACGGAAGGTAGAGAGGCAGAAGCAGAGGCTCAGCAACCAAGAAGGCTATTAAAATGGACATATCATATGAATAGAGATGTTATGCGCCTTTATTTTTTGACAGAGAAAAGTGGGCAAAGTCTGAGGAGAGAACAAAATCGAGTCTTCTTACTTAAGTACCCAGTGCTAGCCACACGAATAAATTAGCAGAATCTAGCAGACCAAAAACGCTCAATGTCAGTAAACAGATTGCTTTAGGCTGTTAAAATAGCTGCCATCAAAATGGAAGTGGAACTGCAGCTTCCTATTGATGAACTCCCTTTGGAAGATGTGGACAACGAAGACCTAATTGAAGCTGAAAGCATAGGTGCTAGGGACAATGATGATCAAGTACCGGATTCACTAGAATCACATCCGGACATTAATAACGTTCATGCAAAGAGGGAAATCCCAGAAAAACTACAGCACATTGAAAGGAATTTTTGGTCATGCCTTACTGGAGTTCAGACATGTTCAACACAAAGCCATTCTCTGCCCAAGATGAGCATCACAAATGATCTTTGTGCACTAATAGAACACTTGAAGAGCATGGTTTTACCTATACATTTGAACGCAACACTAACTGCGTTGGTGGTGCAAACTCTTGTGTATTGTGCAGCTGTGGCAACCGTTAGAACGTTGGGCCGTAGAACTAGACCTCCAAATGCAGTCTTTGCCTCAGGAAGGGATCGAGATCCACCATGGAAGATCAGGTTGGATATGGATGTCAGCACAGTAAGGTGAAAATTGGGTCGATTGACTCAATATAAGAAAGGAAATAGAACCAGAAAGCTGATACACCATGTTACTAAAATCATCCACCATCGGTACATCGAGACATTGACACCAGCAATATTGGATGAGATTATAGACTCCCAACGGCAGAGACTCGATGTTCTTACTGCTAGACTGCGTCGGTACAAGAAAAGTAGTGCAAGAAGGCAATAAAATCGAACCTTTCGGGCAGATAAAAGAAGGTTCTATCGTGAAATGTGTGTAAAGCAAAATAACCAGCAAGATACCGAAGTCCCTCTATTGAAAGACAGGATTAACTATTGGTCGGGTGTTTGAGGTAAAACAAGCAGAATCAAGTTAGACGCTGCGTGGTTCCAACTAGAGAAGATAAGAGCTAGCAATAACCCTGAAATGGAGCTGACTAACATCACAGCTTTAGATGTTTCAGTGATTTTGAAAAGAGCAAGTAACTGGAAAGCTCCAGGTCTGGACATGGTGCCCAACTTCTGTTACAAGTACCTGTCGAATGTATATGATGACTAAAAAACCAGACGCTCAAAATCCATCTGAATTTCGACTGATAGCCTGTCTTTCAAACAATTTATAAATTTCTTACGGCTATCATTGCAGATGAGGTATATTGAAAAAAATACATATGTAAAACCAAGATCCATAAGTATAGCAAGTTAAGGTGTGAAGTGAAGTCAATATGGACGAATGTGAAACATGTCATCCTATTGTGATTTCGACTACAGGCAATGAGCACGCAAGATGCACTGAGCATCTTGAAAATTTAGGAGTCAGTAGGGTACTGGCAGCAGCTCAGAAGGCGGTTTTATTAAGCTCCTGTCGCATTCTAAGAAACTTTCTAGACCATCAGGAAGCAAGCGATTAAAAACCTATGGAGTGACAGATAGTAGCTCTAAGAAAGCATCCAGAGGCGATTGTTGGCACCTCCAACGCTTCTAATTTTGTACCTACAACATCATCGCAATAGATTTCAAACATCGTGGCGTATTTTAAATTGTAAACATCTACAAAATGGATCAGTGTCAAAAATGGAAGATATCAGTAAGACTCAGAATTTATTACGATATAAAATTCAAAATAACTTAATTATTTCTTTCTTCGCATTAAATGATAATCATTTGCTTTAATAAAAATTCTATTGTTGAAATTACATATATATTTAAATATAGGATTATATTTATTTACCCCATTCAATAAATAATTATGTGGTTTATTATTTTTATAAATTATTACAAATAGTTATTATATGGGTCGTTATCTTTATAAATTAAAATACAAACCTTTCTTATACATAAGACCAAGAGTATATGTAGTCCAGGCGCCCTATGAAAAAGCTTCATTTCGCGCAAAAAGGCTACCTGAAATGTGGCTTCGGATTTTTGTAGTGTTAGCATGTGAAACAAAAGCCCATTTGTTTGAAACCATCAGTTAGGAAGCACTGTGCGTATAAACAATTGTTAAAGATAGAGAAAACAAGTTTTTTGCTTTTTGCAACGAACCTATATGTATGACAGAAAATAAGTTTGGCTGGGAAATATAGGGTTTACAAATATGTACAAAATGACGAGTCGTAAGTTAAGATTTGTTCATTTGTTTACTTGGCAAAAAATAGTCTAACAATTACTGCTACTGCAATTTAAAAAATACAAGGCTGAAATTTACATCAAGTACAGACTAAGAGCTGTACTATTTGTTATAAAATCTGCGAGGCAATGAATTCGTATTTTGTTGTTGAACATGGGTACTGATTATAGAAGAAGAGTTTACTTGTGCGCGTACTTTGCCGCTTACTTGTGGTTATTAGACAATATGTGAAGTATTTTTTACATTTTATTTCCTAAAGTAATTTTTCAGATGTAAATATTCAAAAGAATAAGGTATATATTATAGTCAATTAATTAAACAATAAATCGATGGCAAACTTAGAGAAGATAAATAAAAGCTTTAAACTCAATACATTAGATATAATTTTTTTGAGAAGAAACCAACATATTTGTAACCAGCACAGAAAGCTAGTCTAAATTAAAAAAAAATATCTTGATACATCATTTTGTTGCTAAGATATAAAAACTGTTTGCAATTTGAACACGTGAATTCAATTCTAGCGCGAGCGCCTCGCATAGCACAGCGGCTTCCCCCACTCTGCCTCCACTGACTGCGTCGAGCCTTTTCTGTGAACTTTTCCGTGAATCAAACACGTTTATAAACAATACATTTAGAATGTATTGCTTCTAGAATTTCACAACAATTAGTAGAACTCTTTTTCTATATTTGGTACGAAGTTGAGCTTTATAAAATCAAAATTGCGCAGTTATTTCATGTCTTATAAAAAAAAGCTTAGCATCTATTGTAACCCAGTTTTATGCAATTTAATAATAAAAGGTCCTTCCTTCCTCGTGCATCCTTCTCTTTTCATCCATCTGCAGTTCATTCGTTGTAAAATACTTTTCCCTTTCAACTTCCATCTTTCCACTCCCTCTTCTGTTCTCATTCTTCCATCAACATAAATTGCTCTTCATATTTACGCGCCCGACTCCCTGTTATGATCCCTAAACTAGTTCTCCTTGTCTCCCTCTTGACAATATAATTAGGCGTATTCCTTGCTAACCCCAGTGTCCACTTTACATACCTCTCCTGTATCCTATTTACCTCCTCACTTTCCTTCCACCCCCACAGCTCCACTCTATAAAATAAGACACTCATCACTAGCGATTCTAACGATTTCATTCTCCTTCCAAAATCGTCTGCGAACAACTTCTTTCCCAGCCCCACACCTGCTTTATCACCATATTTGCCTTTCCCACTCTCTCTTTTATATGACCATCCATTCTCGCATTCCTCCGAAACAGGAAGCCCAGGTACACAAACTCTTTCATCTCCTGTAGCGCCTTTCCCTTCCAATTCCACTCACCTCCCTTATTCCTTCCACCTCTTTGCCAGAACACCATAACCTTGGTCTTTTCCGCATTCAGCTTTAACCTATTGTTATCCAGGTATCTTCTCAATCTCTTCATCATCTCCTTTAAGGCCTCCTCGCTCTTTGCTAGCAGCACTATGTCACCTGCATACGCGAGTGTCCATATCCTAACCACCCTCCCCTCTTATCCACAATCTTAATGGCTGATGGTCTGCTTCTGCCCTTCCTTCTACTGCGAATTTCTCCGTCTCCTCCCAACCGTAACCATAACCCCTCCTACCGTAACTCCTCCTACCACTCCGGCCGCTAGCTTACTTTCCATATCCGCGATTCAAATTGCAAAAAGCATTGGGCTAAGTGGACACACTTACCTCAAACCCCAATCCATCCAGAAATCGTAAAAAATGCCCTCCCCTCCTCTCACTCCATCTTTCGTCTCTTCATATACCTCCCTTGCCCTCTCGATCAGGTCTCTCTCCACTCCTCTCTCCTCCATCGCCTCCCACAACTTCCCCCTATCCATCGAAGGGAATGCGCCTCGAGATCCACAAAAAACGCGTACACTTTCGAACCCTTCTTCGCTAATTCTCTATCCACCACGTGCTGCAAAACGTAAATATTTTCGATAGTTCTCCTGCCCTCTCTAAAGCCCGCCTGCATCTCCGGCAATATTCCTTTCCCCTCGACATCCTTCCGCAGCCTATCCGCCAGCACTATCGCGTATACTTTGTACGCTGTGTTCATTAGCGTACTTCCTCTAATTTTCCTGCATATCCCTATCCCCTTTCTTATACAGTGACACAATAAACCCCTCCCCCCAACCTCTTGGGAATCCCTCCACCCTCCATACTTTCATTACTACCCCATTCAGCCTCTCCCTAACCTCTTGTGTGGTAAACAGCCACGCTTCATTCTGTACCCGGCCAGCCCTGCTGCCTTAGACCTTTTCAACTTCCTTATCTGATTCTTTATCTTCTCGTCATTCAACTCCTCTCCATTTACCTCCCTCGTTCTCCTAATCCCCTCATCTCTCTCCCGTGAATCTGAGCCCTGAAATGATTCTTTAAAAAATTCCATCCACTCCTCACTCCCTATCTTCTCGCTTATTACCACCCTACGTTTCGTAAATCTATTTATTATGTTCCACACGTCCCCTTCTGTCTTAACACTTCTCAACTCCTCTTCCAGATCTTTGTCCTTTTCCTGCTCTTTCTTCTTACACATCAACCTAAACTCCTTCCTCATTTCTAGGTACTCCTCCGTTTTCGCAGTTCCCTCTTTCCACTTCTTGTACTTCCTTTTCACATTTCTTTTCATTTTTTACAGTCCCTATCCCACCACGGCTTCACCATGCTTTTGTCCTTCTTTATAAATATCTTCTTTTGCACACATTTTTGCACTTTCTTTTTTAGATCCTCCCATATATCTTCCACCGACTCCAATCCAAAGCGTACCTTTCCTAACTGCTCCTGATACTTCTCTATCGCCTGCCTTGTCCAGGTCACCCTCTCCCCTATCGAGACCTCTTCCCTACCTTGCCTTTCGCCACCCTCCCCTCTTATCCACAATCTTAATGGCTGATGGTCTGCTCTACCCTTCGTTCCACTGCGAATTTCTCCGTCTCCTCCCAACCATGCATATTCATGACCACACAGTCTATCACTGATACCCCCATCTTACTCTCGTACATGTATCCTCTCTCTTCATCCCCTGTTACTATATCATTCGCCACCGCCCAGCCTCTATCCTCCATCCAGTCCCTCAGAATCTCCCTCTTTTTATTTATTACCTTATTCTCCGATCTTTTTTCAAAACACTCTCCTTTCCTATATAGGTCCCCTTTCCTCCCATTCTCGCATTAAAGTCCCCTCCCAGTACCACCATACCCTCCTCCCTTTCGCCTAGCAAGTCTTCCATCCTTACCTTAATCTTTTCCATCCTATCCGTATTTTATACTATCACAAACTTGCAAATCATCCCTCGTATCTTCACTGCCCTCATTTGGACCCCTCCCCCTCTATCCCGTCATGAAATTCTTCCTCCAATACATCCCTAACGGCTGTTATAATTTCCCCGCCTTGGCTCTATTCTCTCCCATTCCTTTCTCTTTACCCACGTCTCTACCAGTCTCACAATATCAAATTACTCGACATAACCTTTCTCCTGGTCCCACAGCCACTTTTTCTCATCTACTTTTATTTTCCTATACCCTACCTTTGCCGATCTCGCTTCACTCCTCTCCCTCTCAGCCCTGTCGTTCAGCATTCTCTGTACATCCCTTTCCTTCCGCTTCAAATCGTTGTCGATGAAAACTCCCTTATCCTTTCTCCTATTTTTATTTCCCATTACCCCCAACTTAGCTTCCCAGCCCTTCAATTCCACGACCGCCACTTCATTCCCCTTTTTGTCTTCCAGCCTAACTTTACATTCCTTGTCCATACCCCCCCCCCCCCTATGCTGTATAAAAGCGCTTTCACGCCCTCTCTTTCTTTCCCACTCCTTAGCTTCAACCCTCTTACCACAATATTATTTCTCCTTTCTGCCTTCTCTTTTCTCTCTAATCTCACCTCCATTGCTCTTATCCTTTTTCTAGCCGCCACCTTCTCCTTTTCGTTCCTGCGCTGTCCCACTTTCTCTTCTATCATGTGCTCTACCCTCTCCCAGATCCCTTTCTGCTAATCCTTTGTCCTGCCACCTACTTCCATATCCCACCTACCCTTATCTTCTCTAGCTTTTTTCCCGTTCTTTCCTTCCACACCCTAATTTCCTCTTCCATCTTTGTCACTGTAACTTCTTTTCCCTTACTAACCGACACCACCACTCTCTCCAACCCTTCTACTTTCTCCCTCAGCTCTTTCATCTCCTGTTCCCATTTCGCGTCCCTAATCCTCAAGTTCTCCCTGCTACCTTCCATTGCTCTTTAGTTCCCCTTACGTCTTCTCTCAGTCCTCTAATTTCACCTATTAGCATCCCTAGTGCCTCCTTTTCCGAATACCATTCCATTTTTAGGGGTGGTGACCTACGTGCCCTACTGCTCCTCTTGAGAGGACTCTACCGCGCTTTTCTCCGGGCTCTCTTGGCTATCTCTTCCTCTCCTGTATCAAGAGATCTTCCCTCTTACTTGCGCTAGACTCTATCTCTCGCTTTCACGTTTGCTTCGTTCTCCCAGTGCAGCTTTTTCCCCTTCCTAATGACGCCGCTCGACCCCGGGCCATGCATTACTACTAGCACTCTCGTTAACCCCCACCAGCTCTGTCACGCCCTGCTCTTTCGTCGTTAACGGGAACTTCTCCATGCAGCACCTACTGCAACCGACAGATGTCTCTGAACTCTGTTGCCGCCTATCGCCCTATATTTTCCTTTATTTCACTTTTTTCCTCCCTTATCCGCCCTTGCAGACATCCTTTTCTCTCCCTTGAAATCCCCTAACCATACGAGAACCACCCTTGACCCGCTCGAAAGCCCAAAACTCCTGTCCACAACTTCACCTGAATCCTTGTAAACCTAACCTGACTTTCCATATTTCACCAAACCCTACCTCACCTCTGTGTTAAACATTAATTTTTCTCTCCCCAACTCATCCCACACATACTTACTCGCCTCCTGGACTCCACCCTCACACTCCTCTCACACCTTCAACACAAACTCTGTAAAAAAAAACTGTATCTGTCAGCGAAAACGTTCTCACTACCGCCACCAACATACAAGTCCAGTACAACTCTTGTAGAGTACAATCACCCACTTCAGTTTATATATTATGGTCCAAGTGTGTAGAAATTACGTTGAAAAAAAGTCAATTTTTAATTAACAAATAGGTTTTTATGAAAACTAATAATTATTTTGTGCTGAAGATTTTCACACTTTTCAAGAGTGGCAAGGGTCATATTTTCTGAAAGTTGAACGAATCTTAACTTACGACCCATCATTTTGTAGATATTTGTGACACCTACATTCGTTCGTTACAAAAAGCAAAAAACCTGTTTTTGCTATCTTTAACGATTGTTTACACGCACAATGCTTCCTAACTGATGGTTTCAAATATATGGGCTTTTTTTCTGCATGCTAACACTACAAAAATCCGAAGTCAAATTTCAAGTATCACTTTCTGTGCGAAATTTCATAGGGCGCCTGTCTGCACTAATGAGACATAACTGCGGCCGATTATTGGACTTTGCTGTTATGTGAATCAAATTTTGCTAAGTCGCCCATAATGAGGGGCCAAGAGCAGTTGAAAATTTTTTCCTCGTATTAGACAAGCTCGTGATAAACAATAGTTCTTTCAGCATTTTTTCGCTCCAACGGATATTTATTGCACAAAATCAAGTACCGTATAAAATAAGTGAAAAAAATATGTTTGCCAATCACATAAATCCTATTTTATGATTGAGAAAAATGAAACACTCATTTGAAAGTACCAATTGAAATACACATTTTTGTAATGAACACTTATTCCTTAAAGTTAATAATTTTGAAGATTACAGAGCTGTTGTGTTAGAAGTCTTTTTTCGCTTTGCAACAAACAGTCCTTTTTCATGGAGAAAATTGGTTGTAGAGAAAAAAATCCTGCAAGAAACTATAGTTACGTACGTGAGAAATACAAGTGTATATGAAATTATTGATAAATTGATTAAATTTATACAAGTAGAGATGATTGTTTAATTTGCTCGCTTCAAATTGATATAAACTGCTTTTGCAAAAGTCATAAAGGTCTCAAAATTGAAGGTGCATGAATATCCCCCATATTCCATTTAACCTAAGTTTCATTTGACCGAAAATCAAGTTACCGAACAGCCGTTTGTCATAATTTTCATTTTTTCAAATTTTTAGGTGACATAACCTCTATTTATCCTAACTACCAGTTATCATAATTTCTATTATACCGAATGCTCATTGACATCATTTACATATTTTCGAATTTATATTCGCCATAATATTTATTATTCCTAATTTTCTTTTAATATAATTTCTGTTTTTCCGAATTTGTATTTAACGTAATTGTCATTCGAGGAAAAATATTTGGTAGCATATTAAATATCGAATAAATTAATAAGTACTAATGAAAAATGAAGAAAACATTAGTTTGATGATTTAATACGATTAAACTTTTCACAGAGTACCAATAATAATTCTACAAAGTGAACATTAAATTTTTAGCATTGACAAGTGTTAATATTGTAAACTGTGAAAATAGTACATTTCAATTGAATTTTCTTTTTATTGACATTTATAATGATTATTGAAAATTAAAATTAACGCCTAATTTAACTAAATTATAAACATTTATATTTATTTTTAAAGCTAGAAAATAATTTACTTTTAGATGATGTAAAAAAGTAGTTGTTTGGTGTTGATCACTGGTCCATAATTTATTCAATATTTTTAGATCAACTGTGAGATCTCACAGTATGATATAAACAAGGCTTCGATCATACATCGACGATCTTCCTCAAGTAATCATAATGGTGCCTGTATGTATAACCTGTTTAAATTAATGGAGGTTATATTTTATGTCATGTGTGGATTCTTAATTTTTTTAAAAATAAATTTTGAATAAAAAAACATTATTTATCTGAAATTTTATTATATATAAGTAGGGATGTGAACTTTATGCAAGCGCATAGTCGCATAATTTTCCAGAATTGGTAGAAATGATTAAATATCAATCTTTTATCATATTTTGGGACCATCAGACCCAATTCTAAGGCCGCATAATTTCGCATAATTAGAAGCCGAATGCCGCGTAATTCGAGTTTCTCAATTATGCGCATAAAGTCGTCTATTTCGGTGCATAAATGGCTTATTTTGCGATTTTTGGGCATAAATCGCCATTTTAAGCACATAAATCACTTATTTCGAGAGCAGTTAAAAAATTTCCGGGTTTTCCCGGCTTGAGGTTTAGACTGGTGTAGACGGAGCATTGCCGTCAATGTTGGTGATTTAGCCTTCTGCGCTTACGTTGGGGTAGAACGGTCATTGTTCGCTTGCGTCGCGAAAGGCGCACAAATTCAAAACGAAAATTAAATGCATTTCCTTATTACATATAAATTATTATAAATTGCAAATAAGTATACAAAATTGCGTAAATTGTGATTTAGGTTGATTAAGGTTCTGTTTTTGATGATCCCATTCGTATTCAAGTATTGATTTATGTCTCAGATGCCTGATGATTCATCTCGAAAATAATTAACACTAATATGATGAGATGAACCTTTTGTTGTGTAATGTGATTGTACAGTTGAACTGTAAGATCGTTACTTATTTGAGATATGTAAAGAGAAGTTGATTTGTTTTCAAGAGTAAGTAATTTCACTAAAATATTTGCTTATTCTTTCCCTTTTGTTTCAATGTATTGTGCCAATCTATAATGCATAATAATGTATAGCCCTGTATTTTTGAGCGCATAATGCCTGCGTAATTTCCGAATTTTCACCGCATAATCACCGCATAAAAGACTCAAATTTTGGCGCATAATTCGGCATTCTCGAAGTCCCTATATATAAGATTAATTATGACGGAGTGAAGTCAGATTGACATAAGGCCATAGAGTAATATAACAAGGTTAAAATACATGGATCTAAATACTTGGCTTTGCGTTGATATTGGATGACGTTATTATATATAGAACTCATATGGTCGATGTCAGTTCTACAGTTTACATTGTTTTTGTTTTTTATTATGTAGAACATTTCTTTGAATAATCCTCTATAAGAATGTGTTTCCTTAGCAAAAATAATTACATTCTCAAAATCGAAATAGTGTTGATAATTAGTTAAATGCTTGTCTAGAGCAGTTTTTGTTTTCTTCTCACATGATCTTTTGTGTTCTTTAATTCTTTGTTGTATATATCTTTTTGTTTGATCAATGTAGCGCATTTGTTACAATCTAAGCAGTTTACTTTATAAATAACATCAGTTTGTTTGTTTTTAGGAATGCGGTCTTTTTGATTGTTATAAAGGTTAAATGGATCTTTGATAGGTTTGAAAATGATTTGAATGTTGTGTTTTTCATATAGTTTTTTCAGATTTCTGGAAATTTGTGTATTGTAAGGTAAGACTATAGATTTCTCTAAGTTCAGTTCTCTGTAGTTCATTAAATCGGTGTTGTTGTCATGTGAAAGTAATTTATTTACACGATTATTAACTAATTTAATAATGAGATTGTTGGGAAACCCATTTATTTTTAGTGTTTTTAACCATTTGTAAATTTTCTTGGTGAAAAGATATATGTAATAGTTTGCTAGCTCTATCTACTAGGCTATTAATAATGCTAATTTTGTAAGGTGGATAAGTGATAGGTAAAAAATTTGTATATCTACCTGACCAAGTCTCTTTACGAAACCAATTAGTGTAGATTTGACCGTTTTTGTTAATAAGTTGCACATCTAAAAAATTGATGCTCTTTCTTTTTTCATATTCTGTAGTAAATACTAGTCTATTGTGATGTGATAACTGTTAAACAGGTTTTTAAATGGTAAGGTTTTTTCTTTGGGTAAACCGGCTAGGATGTCATCAACACACCGACAGAAGAACAGAGGAGTAAACTGTGTATTATTATTGAGAATAGATTGTTCTAGTTCTTCCATGACAAGATCAGGTACTGCACCTGAAATGGGTGAACCCATTGGAACTCCATATGTGATCGTCCGCGAAGAAAGGGACCTAACGCCTCAAAGCTGAATTTTACAGGACGGGCGATCGTAGCAGAGTCCGTAAGTCAGCATTTGAGTAGTGGGGATGCGTCTACAAAAAGCACCCCCTCTGCCTACCACTACACTTTTAGGCACGAGCCAGTGGAGTTCACGGACACGTCGCATATAGCTGTAGTGGTAAGTAGGCCGATTGATGTATGATATCGATTGAACAATGGATAAACAATTTATATTGAAAAATGGTGGCGATTATCAGTTTTTCGAGTTTATCTCGGAAACGACTAATTTTAGCAAAATTGAGGTTCTATGGAAAAATGTGCAAAATTCTTTCCTCTACATGATTAAGGACTATCTCTCACTCAGTGTATGCGAAATTGCAACACATCCATTATTTTATTAAAAAGTATAGTAACCATTTTAGAGTTTCTTTCTTACTTGGTCAACAGTTTCTTTCATATTTGGACAATGCACCTGCAAATTTTCCCAAAAGTCAGAAGATATTTTATCATCCAAAAAAGGTTTTTCATGTAAAGATGTGAAAAATACTTTGAAATAGGAAAGTTCGGAAGTCCCCCGCAGGTACTAAGTATGTTTTTATGACGAGAGGCAAAAAAAGTAAGCCGTTGTAATGTGATCGCCTCTCTGCAGGCCAGTACATACTAATCAAGCATAAAAAGTGTAGTTTACATACATAATGTTTGTAAACGAATGAATAATAATAAATTGATTAAACAATTTATTATTGTTTTTAGCTATTTTCTCTTAAAATAAAATTAGAAGGTCGCGGTTTTTTCAAAAAATTTCCACTTTTTGTCCAATTTTCCATTAGAGTGAAGTAATGTTAACAAACATAATTGTTCAAAAAATTTATTATTGTTAATAATATTCTCTCAGAGTAATGCTAGAGAATTGCAGTTTTAAAAAAAAAATCCAGTTTTTGTTCAATTTTCAATAAGAGTGAGATCAATAATTAATTCAAGGTAACTAAATTAATTGTTCAAATAATTTATTATTATCATTGAATATTGCTAGAAAGTTGCGTTTTTTTTTCTGAAATTTTAAACTATTTGTCTGCTTTTCACTTGGGGTGAGCTAATAATTAATTCAATGTAGCAAAAATAATTACTTAAACAAATTATTATTGTTCATAACTATCTTCTTTTTCATTGATGCTAGATAGTTGCGGTTTCTTCTGAAATTTTTAACTTTTTCCCACTTTTCACTTAGCTAAGTAATAAATAATGTAATGAAACAAATATAGTCGTTTGAACAATTTATTATTGTTTATAACTAGATTCTCTTAGATAAGTGCTTAAAAGTTGCGGTTTTTTCTATGCTCTTGAACTTTTTTCCCACTTTTCACTTAGTGAGGTAATAATTAATGTATGTTAAGAAACATGTCTATTTAAACAATTGATTATTGTTTATAACTATCTTCTCTCAGGGTAATGCTAGAAAGCTTTTTTTCTGAAACATTTAGTTTTGCTTAATTTTTTTTATTTATTTATTGCATTTTTTTAAGTATGTCAGTGTATTTCATAGTAGCCTCGGTCAGCTAGGCATCCTAAAAGTTGTTTTTTTGGTTCGGAAAAAAATCTCAATAATGTCTGTTTTTGTACAGGTATTGCAAATAGTCTTGTTAACAATATGTTAAAAATGGGTAGTTCCCAGACTGAATAGTAAGCAAATAGATAGGTCTGATAATGCGTCTTGGAAGATTGTACAAGAAATGAGAACACTATTTTCTACTGCTGTACACTGATCAGGCACCATTTGTACAGAAGTGGCCTGGGCTGAAGGAACATAGGCCGCGCAGCTCAAGACAGGAGGAAGGTCAATGGAATATTCACAAAAGAAGAGATAAACATCATTAGTACCTAGGATAGCACTCGGAATTTTCCGTTTTCCAATCATTCGGATATCGTTGTATGAAATGCGTTTGTACGATTCGAAATTATGTTCTGAACGTTATAAAAATTTGCAGGCGCATTGTCGAAATTTGAAATCATTTGTGTACGAAGTATGAACTTTAAGCATGGAAATTATGATAAAAAAAAGGCCGTTGAAGTTAGTGAAGAAAATAAACAATATTAAATGAAGTAATTAACTTATCGTATTTCTGCATGTACTCCGTGAGAGATAAACCTTCATCATGCTCACATCTGTAGGTAGGACTTCTTTTCTCGAAAACTTTACCTCACAGGTGTAAAAACGTAAAATAAAAACAATGAATCCTTTTTCCTATTTTCTAAGCAAACTATTGTTTTTATGTAAAAAAAGTAAAATAACCTTTCTCACAGGGAAAAAAATTCTGCACATTTTTCTACAGAACCTTAATTGTATTAAAATGAGCCGTTTCCGAAATAAACGCAAAAAACACTCCATGGCTGCTATTTTTTAATATAAAATGGTTAGCCATTGTTTAATCGATTTAGATTTTTTATATAATCATTAACAGCCTATGGAGACGGGGTTTTGCTAATATTCAGCTAATTACCATTTTTTTCCTTTATAAAACCCTTCGTTGCCTGGCCTATAAGTGGTGAGGCTGGCCTTCGTAGGCCTTTCGTTCGGTCTCCGCGTACGCTTATCATGCCTATGTTTGTAGCTTAATAACAAGAAAAGTAATTAACTTAAAAAATTTGGACACCGCGGTGTTGGTCGGTCATGCCACCCTTCTTTTCATCCTTGCATATATTTTTCTGAAAATGAAGGTATCGTCGATTTAACTTCCCGGCTCTGAGCTACGAGTATTTTGTTCGAAAGACTGTGTTATTGTGCTTCAGATTCAGGATTTAGTGTTTTTCATCTCGTTTCTTATACATCTACGTATTTAATTTTTTCTCTACGAGAAAAACTGTAAATGGAAATTCCTCAGGATTTTTATTTTCCAAAATGTGATAAATTGCTTAGAAAGTTTAACTTGTAGTTTTAGATAGGAAGTAAAATAAATGTTGTATCGTTTTGAAAAATGAAGCGACCCGCAGGCTCTACGGATATGCAAGAGAATTTGAGAAATTTGCAATAATATAAACTCTTACTAGAGAAATTTCGAAGCTCCATGTTTCCACTCTTGAGAATATAGTCACAAGTCCTATAATCATATTTGAGTCGCGGAACACCATTGACCATGAGATCATTTATCTCACCTTTGGGAGTGTCTCCAACACTTTTGATTTTCGACATGATCTGTGACTCTTTGATGCCATTTGTGACCTTAAGATATAGTTTAAAGAACAAAATAGCGTTATGGAAGGATAACGTAACAAGAAATTGAAGTGTTTTGTGATGCAACAGTCGAAATAGAAAATATGCGCAGATAAACTATGTATGGAAATGTAGGCGATAATATTAAAACAAAGTATTTGAATTATTTACTACTTTTTGTATAATGTATATAGGTATACCTACAGGGGTACATATAAGAGAATAAATCAATATTATATCGTACTAATGGTGATTTTTAATCATCTTTGCGGACTTTTGTTATTGTTCATGTATATGCGGGTGTAAATGATAATTTAATGCTTTGTAGACTTTGTACTTACTAAGGAAAGGATCCTAATTTTTAACTTTCCTTGCCATACGTATTTATATACAATTGTAAATATAAACTGGTTTTATTTATAGAGATAAAATATTGATCGAATAAAAACGTATTATATTTACCCACCCAAAACGTTACGTATGAAAAAATTCCGCCATGTACAACAACATCATGAACAACTGTAAAGGTTTCTACAAAAGAATTAAAGAGGATTACGATTTTTACACATTTAACATCGTCAAAGAATGGAAAGGTCTTGCTTTTCACTTCGAAAAGCTTTCAACATTGTTTTGTGAAAATTAAATTGAAGAGGATACAGATCTGTATCGAAACGTGTAATTAAAGAACATCAACAAATAAACGCATATAATGGTACAAGCCACTAATGGATAGACTTGATTCATTCACATTTTTTGACAAGACACGTTGCTTTCGTTTTAATCGTAAAAAAGACATTGGAAGTAACAAGCTAAAAGTGATTAAAAAAAAAAGAATTCCCAATTACTAATAGATAGACATCCAAGTTTTTCTTTCCAACGTTGTAAAATGTGTATTAGATTATATCACAGAAAAAATAAAATGGAATCTTTACAGCGATTTTCGAGTAATCTTTACCTTCAACAAAAATTAACTTCACATAATAAGATTTACCCACCACATTGGAAATGGTTACCATTATTTTTTGATGAGATGATGTGCCATATTTGAATAATTTTTTATTATTTTTTGATTTGATGTTTCTGTCAGGATATATGCCACGTCAAAATGATGGGATGTGCTTGTAGATTATTTCGCCGAACCCGGGGTGCACCACGAGGAAGCAATCTACACTACACTCCATGGCTATATATGAAACCTAAAGCTACTTATAAACTATTCTTAATCTACTTTAAAACTATTTACAAGCTATTTACAAACTATTAAACAACTATCTACAATCCGTTTTCTTCATGTTACATTTCTTATGTTATATATCATGAATAATGAAAAATGCATCCTTATGGCAGTAGTTGAAAGCTGCGGGTTATCCAGACTCTGTTGCCTTTATTGATATTTAAGTGCCTGCTACCTTTGTTCCTCTTCAAGTGTCTTTATCCCCTGGTCTGCATCGTTCTTGTTTAATTGTTAATCAATTCTTATGTATCGTGATGTTTTTATATTATTCCTTTGTTTTCCGCAGTTTGTATCTTAATTAATAGCCAATTGTTTGTCGTCCATCGTGAGAGCTGAACGTCAGTCTCTTGTTCTTTTTTCCCTTGCCCGCATTATTTTTGTTGAATTGTTTAAAAATAGAATATAAGTCTTCTGTTTTCTGCTGCATCAGTGAAACTGTATCAAAATATTTTTTCTCTCTGGTATACCGTCTTAGTTGATTGTCATCTGTTTTGTCGTTGAGAGACTGACGTTCAACTGTCATTCGGGAAGATATACAACTGACGACCAACTAAGTCTGATGATCAATTCCATGTCAAGTCATCCGAAGAATTTAAGCTATTGTTAGTAATCTTGATGAAAATTGTAGTATTTGTTCTCTTAGGTGTTAAAAGAAAAAATCAAAATGATTTTTGAAAAATTCAAAAAAACTGAGGAGATATTCAAAATTGAAAATTTTGGTCTTTTTTTTAACTCTCATAGAAGCTCTGAAAAAATCTTTTATGTCAACAGAAAGTCGCCTGACTATTTTTGGCTTAGGAGAAGCTAAAAATCCACCTTCTGCAACTAATTGTTTGGCTTTGCGTGCCATGTGATTTGAACATCCAAACGTATCCTCGACTTTCTGAATAGTCCAACTGTTCGGCAGAATTGTCAAAATTTTTATTCTTGTAAATGATTTACAATTTATTTTTTATTGTCATTTAAGAAATCAAAATCAAAAAGTTTACTTTTCAGTCCAGAGATTACTCTTGTTATTATTTCTTCTTTCTGTGCTCATGTGTGGGTTTTCTCGAAGCTTATTGGAGATTCACTTAAAACTTGTAAGCATTTATTCAAGTGGGAAATTGCTAATTCTTTGCCTATTTCAGGAAAAAAAACATCATTCATTTCGACATCATCGTTAAGTTCATCACTACAAACTTATCTTTATTGCTCTTCATTCTCCGGTTCTTGTATAAAGGTGGGTAATTGTTTCTCTGTTAAAGTTTTCCTGCAGAAACTACAGAGATATTAACTTTCTAAAAGTGCTGGATATGAATCTTTCAAAAATTTCCCAACATTCCCTAGATCTGATTTACATTTTCGGTGCTTTGGCTTTTGCAATGGTTACAGCCCCTCCCCCCCCCCCCAACAGCATTTTTGGAATGTTTCACAACTTTCTAAATATTACCGAGGAAGTCACAAATGTTTAGTCCCAAGGGTTAAACTTAACGTTAAATAGTATTATAAAACTTATAATTATTTCTTAATTATAAAGCTGAATGAAAATTTTCAAAAGAAAACCGAAAACACATACTGAAAAATTATATTTTAAGATTCTCAATTAAAATAATAAGGAAGTTCAATCAGCTTGGAATCGAGAATCCTTGATGGATAATGATTATCAAACTTCTTCTTTCTTAAGAAAGAAGAAAGGAAGGAATTACTTGAAAGAAAAGACTCGCGAGAAATATGGAATCAAGACCTTTCAACCAGAAACCCTGAAAACGAATTTGATTAGAGACTATGTGTTTTCAACATCAGGCATAAAAAAATATACGAATTTTATACCCGTATGCACGATCTTCAATAAATCAATAAAGGCAACAGAGGCTGGATAACGCGCAGTTTATTTCAACTACTGCCGTAAGGATGTATTTTTCATTATTCATGATACATAAGATAACATGAAGAAAACAGTTTGTAGATAGTTGTTTAATAGTTTGTAAATAGCTTGTAAATAGTTTTAAAGTAGATTAAGAGTAGTTTATAAGTAGCTTTAGGTTTTATACATAGCCATGGAGTGTAATGCAGATTGATTCCTTGTGGTGCACCCCAGGTTCGGCGAACTAATCTACAACCACAACCCATCATTTTGACATAGCATATATCCTGACAGAAACATCAAATCAAAAAATAATAAAAAATTATTTAAATATGGCACATAATACTGTATAAATTGAACTAGAATGTTTCGAAATATACTTGCTTCATATTTATTTATTAATGAACAAAGTAGCATATGTATCGGTATAAAGCTCCTTTTTTCTAATTATTTCACATCTATTGAACTAGAAATACAAGATCACTATTTCTTAAGGATTTGAGCAGGGAAAGCTTAAAAAAGGAATTTAAATTGACATCTTTGCTAATGATCGTTCTATGGTGGAATATATTGATGAATTTCAATGCGTACACAAATGACCAGAATCATCGCTTTGCTATATTTTATACATCATATTCGTACACTGTTTTTGAGCAAGTTTGGTGAATGGAGTAGATTTATAACAGGATCAAATGTTAAAGTATCTGCCGAGCTTCTTGAAATCCCATGTAAAATGCTATCATTAAGGCCGCGTTTTCTTCTTATTGAAACGCTTATCCGGAAAATCGCTTCAGGGGTTTATGAGTCACATTCGAATGAAAAATCTTACGTAATTTGAACCCATTCGGTTAGGGGCCAAAAAAGACCTTATTGGCACCCCTCCTTTATTACAGTGGTTTTTCTTAATCGACAAGTATTTTTACAGATTGCTTTACCATGAAGGAGATTTGATTATGTGCTGCTATTGAAATTAAAATCAACCAGTATTTTATCAACTTTACGGTTTTTGTGGAAACGAGCATTTCTGCACATTTCTGATTGCCTCGCCTGCGCTCTTTTTCTATAAACATAAAGCTAAACATAGTATTTGTCAGCGAACTTGGTGGGGTAAGGTATAAGATATGATTAAAGAAACCTGAAGAGACAACTTGTGGGAATAATATTTCCGCTTCCTTGATAGTTACTTATAATCTGTTCATAATGCTACATTGTATTTCATGTAAGTATTTCTGTTGAAGTGTATAAGTAGATGTGCCAAATAAAAGTGTTTATTCTTTTCAATCAGTATGATATTTTTAAAAATTAATTAAAAATAACTTACTGAAGATCAAAAAGTTAAATTCAATTAGTTGTTATTGAAATTATTGTTAGGTAAATAATATAACCATAGATTTGTCATTAATTTAATTATTGAAATTTAAATAACAATCAGTTGAATAATAACTAATTGAATCACTGACTGATACTTCAGTCATGTTTAATTATTTCGGATTTACAGAGTAAATTTGTTACGAGATTATTTTATGTAGAAATTTATTTTGGTCATACTGTCTATTAAAACAATAAGAAGTGTTATGTCTTTAACGAAAAAAAGAGTACATTTATATCAAAAGAGAAGAATTTTCATACCAAAAAGACGAATCTTCAAACCAAAGTGACGAATTTTCTGAAAATCAGTTGAATTTTCAACCTAAAAGACGAATTTTTGTCAACAAAGATGAATTTCTAATCGCATTGTGTTGTCTCAATAATAAATTGTATTTTTGAATTAATTTTTACTGATATCATAATATGTCAGAGATAGAAAGAACAGCGAAGCTTAAAATACATATTTTTTTAGATTTTTGAATTTCCTATCAAATACTTTGAATTATTCGATTAATTAAATTTTATCCATATTTTCAAAAAATATATTAGTTTAAAATAATTTGAGTATACACATTATAATTTTTCATACTCAAAGATTACTTTATATATAATATACAATAATTATTATTTAAAATTATTTGAGTATGAATAATTATTAAATGTATGGGATATGACATTTTATAACAATTCTCGATGAACCTGCTCGAAACTGTTCATTAAAATTTTTTTTTTTCGATGGAGACGATAATCCATTAATTATAATTTTAATGTAAATGAGACTTGAAATGCAGTTTGAACCTGTGTCCAACAAGCGGAAAACACGGTAAAAAATCTTTCCTGCTGTTTCATTCATAATTAATTAAATCCGAGAATAATCGTGTTGTCTCTTGTTGTTACTTACGAATAATAAATTATGATTGAGGACACCTCAACCTTGGATAAGTTTAAGATTTAATTGCGAATCAGCAAATAAGTTTTATCAAAATATCTTGAACGGTTCTTCGTTCTATTATTTCAGGCGATTCATAACTAGTCCTCATGCCTGTTTCAGTACGAGATCGTACGTATAGTGTGATCTTCGCGCACCCCGACTGCTGAACACAGGCAATCCCCCACCACCAACGCACTGTTACACCTCTATAATATTTTCCTCACTCGAGAAAACCTGCATCCATCAAGTAATTTATGCATGAATGAATAACAATATTGTTTTCAAGAGACCACCTTATTTACGAACGATGAATGATATCTTTGAATTCCTTAATCCGAAATATGCATAACAACTCGCAGTCGTTTGAAGCACTTCAAAAATAGTTCCTGTGCATATTATTTCTTGTTTAATTAACATAAGACTCTCAATGAAGTAAGCGATCAATTTCTTAAACATGCCACCTCGTCTTTAAGGAGCTGCTTTTATATATATATTATATAACTAGTCTTAAGCCTGGAAGAAGCACAATATCGATCGGACTGAAAAGTCGGGAACTAATTTACAAAAGAGTTTTTTTGGTTTAAAAACAAAAACAAGTTTGGACTGTCAGTCGAATCGAAATTCTCAGAAATGTAAAAAGAAATTTTTCTTCGAGTTATTCATAGTATCATAAGGTACTAAAAATTCCAGGATTTTCCTCTTGCATTCCGCCAGCACAGTATCAATCATTTCATGGATATAGGTTTTCACAAGTCAGTAAAAGACTAGAGGGGTAACAGTGCCCTAGTGGTGCGGGACATCTGAAATAGGTGTGACGACGAATCGTAAACTGCCCATTATTCCGGAATCAGAACCATGAAAGTGAAAGTGACCAGTGCACGTATTTTCCAAAAAGGGGTTAGCTAGCTGAAAGGGGGTAGCCTGACCATGAAGCTCTTGCATTTTGGTTTTTTGTCGAGTGCAGTTCGAAATATTGTTTGCATTAGTTAACATTCATTAATTAATCTGTTGTATAATTCCGATTCATTTAGAAGAACTCTGGGGTTCTTAAATATCTATTCCCCAATACGCACGCCCGGTCGGGTTGGTCTGAAGCAATACCATAACGAAATTTGGTAATGTGGATACGCAGGCATATGCGGGGATCTCTTCGCGAATTTCTTAATTGAACTTAATTGACTTAAACCGAGAGACTAATACATGTCGACCTTCCTACTTCGCTACCCAATTGTTGGCGTCCAATCAAAATTTGTTTGGATTTGGCCGGGTATGAAATAATGATTGAAGCTATAGATTCTGAAGTTTTCATGAAGGAATGTACACCACACTTCAGGAGTGATAAACCCCTCGAGAATTTTTCATAATTTTCATCTAAAATACAGGACTTTCAGGTGAATTTTATGCGAATTATATGACATTTAGGGAAAATTTTCCAAATAGGGGACAGTTTGTAAAGCCTGAAACTGTAAATAGTCTATAAAATTTGTTACATCGATCCAATTTTTTCAGGTCCTAGAATGATTCTAACACCGGCGGCCTATTAACCCACCTGTCCAAATCTTCAGCCGAAATAACAAGAATCTACATCACTAAACCAAATCACAATCGAGCATCAAACTGATACACTTTACACGCTGATAACTCTAGGAAAGAAAAATGTCTCAATACGAATCACCAAATGTTCAATCAGTCGATATTGACTTTCAAAAAGTAAAATGTACTTTCAGTCAATTCACAGGCTTCCGAAGTCGGAAGAAGCAAATTCTGCACGGAGTGAGTGGTTTATTCAAATCTGGAGAGTTAACAGCAGTAATGGGTCCATCTGGTTCCGGTAAAACCTCATTGTTCAACATCTTGACCGGTTTTCAAAGAAACTTCGACGGGAAGGTAATCTACCGGACCGAAAGTGACGAGCTAAGTTGGCAAACCTTCAAAAAGTACTCTCGGTACATCCAACAAGAAGATGCCCTTCACGCATTTTTCACTGTCCTGGAAACAATGTCTTTCGCAGCAGAGCTCAAGATGGATACCAATCTGGACCGCGGGGCGAAACAGAAGACAATGGATGAAATATTAAATTCTTTGGGTTTGATAAAGACTAAAGAGACACTTTGCGGCAATCTAAGCGGAGGCCAAAGAAAGAGGTTCAGTATAGCTCTAGAAATGATTAATAATCCTCTTGTCATTTTCTTGGATGAACCAACAACTGGATTGGATATTGTAGCAGCGATGCAGTGTGCAACAGTTTTGAAAAATTTAGCAAGGAAGAATAGAACTATCGTCTGTACTGTTCACCAACCTAGCAGTGCTATTTATGAATTGTTTGATCATGTTTATCTAATAGCTGAAGGTCGTTCTGTCTACCAAGGAGATGCTAAGCAGATAGTGAGCTTCTTTAGCAATGTTGGCCTCACCTGTCCAAAATATCACAATCCTGCAGACTACGCGATGGAGGTGAGTTTGAAAATCCAATACTGCCCTACATGTTCAGGTGCTTCAAAGGAATTTATATTGGAGGGTACAAACAGCTTTTTCTACAAAATTGAGTTTGTTTTTGTTTTGTTCTTTAATTGAAGATGGCATTCTTTTTGCGCCAGAAACCGGCAACTAGAGTAGAAATGCTCAGGCTTCCCGTGGCCATTGCGGCCCGCAACAATATCGACTCTGCTTAGTGATAACTAGCCTCTCTTCGTGTTAGTCAAGGCTTGTCAGGAAATTTGACGTATTACCCGAATTTCTGCAATTGAGATGGTAGAAAACAGTTTTCTGCGTCAGCACTGCGAATGGCAAAATGAAGGCGATTAAGTGCTGCCCCTAAGAACGTAACGATATATTTCTCTCGAACTTCCCCGATGGATTCTTCAAATCAGCTATTGATGAATAGAATAATCCGACAATGCATCGGGGAATGTCCAGAGAAATGTATCGTTTCCATCCTAGGTGCAGCAATTGCTCTTCCTCATTTTACGCTTCGCAGTCTTGACGTAGAAAACTGTTTTCTACAATCGCAATGGTAAAATTTCGAGTAACACTCAAACTTCCTGAATAGCCATGCCTAACACGAAGAGAGGCTAGTTAGCACTTGGCAGACTCGATATTGCAACGGGCCGCAGTGGCCATGGAAAGCCTGGGCATCTACTCTAGTTGACGGTTTCTGTCGCGAAAAAAAAACACTTCATCTTCAAATAAAAGAAAGAACAACAACAACATTTTCCGGGAAAAGCTCTCGGTACGCTCCAATATAAATGCTTTAGATTGTGTGATAAGAATATTAAATGAAACAATTAATCCGTATAGACGTAATTAGCCAAATATAGTACCCCTTTGTGAACCAACATTTTAGAAGCACTCTTGACGAATATAAAAAATAAGGGAAAAGACAGTTAACCTTTTGATTTTAAGCATAATAAGAACAAAAATCAAATAATTTCAAATAGTTGACAGTCCTTTCTTCAACAGGTGATGTGTAATGAATATGGAAACTTCAACAAAAGACTGGCGGCTGCACAAGACTCTTCTTGGAGGAAGACAGATGTGGAGATTATAGAACAAGAAAAAATGAAAACTTTCTACGTAAATTCGCCTTCTGAACTTAGAAAGGCGGCGATTATTTCCAAATACTGTCTGATGAGGTATTACAAAGACTGGTTTGGAACGTTACTTAAGTTTATAATTTATACAACCGCTCCTATACTTGTAGGACTGACGTATTTTGACGTTGGTATGGATGCTTTTAAAGTCCAAAGTAATATGGGAATGATGGTATTTGTAACTTTGAGTCTCTTTTATTGCAGCATAATGCCCGCTATTTTAACATTTCCCCTTGAACTTCACATTCTTAAGAAGGAGCATTTAAATGGCTGGTACAAAATCAGGACCTATTACGTCTGCTTTCTCATCATTCATCTAATTGTACAGATTTTCTTCATTACCTATTTTTTAGGTATTGTGTATATTATGACTAGTCAACCACCAGAATGGAATAGGTTTCTTATGTTTGAAATGATGATAGTTCTGATTTGCTTTATTGGAGAAGCTGTAGGTCTAATTTATGGTACTATGCTTTCTCCGCTTGCTGGAACTTTTGCATCAATTGTAGTTGGTGTAACAAATATGCCTTTTTCTGGTTATTTTATGTTATTTCCTCATATGAGTCGGTTTATGTACAATGTCAGTAAACTCATGTTCTCAAGGTATTGTGTGGAAGGGTTACTTCATGCTATTTATGGATTCAATCGTGAAAAGCTTGACTGTCCTAACGATCAAGATATCTGCTATTATCGATATCCGACAATTTTACTACTTGGAATTGGACTTAAGGAAGAGCAAATGCTTCTAGACACCGTGGTTTTGAGCGGTCATGTCATATTTCTTTTCATTCTTGCATATATTGTTCTAAAAATGAAGGTATCGTCGATTTAACTTCCAGGCTTTGAGCTACTTTGTTGGGAAGAATGTGCTATTGTGCTTCAAATTCAGATTCAGGATTTAGTGTTTTTTATCTTGTTTCCTCAGTGAGAAAATTTGTAAATGGAAATTCCTAAAGTTTTTTATTTTCCAAAATCTGAGAAAATGCATGGAAACTTTAATTTATAGTTTTAGATGTGAAGTAAAATAAATATGTGAGCGTCCGCATGAAAAGGGCCATTATGGCCGGTTCTAGTTTAGGAGCTTTTCACGTTCTTTTAAGTTAAGGACAAAATTATTATTTTCGGGTTAGGGTGAGGGCTGATACTGGGACTTATAGTTAATCTATTGGGACTCTACTCACATCCAGACAATAACCAGAAGTAGATATATTTCATTTTCGAAGAAAAAGTGTTACACGGTGACTCGTTTTCAACTTATGTATAAAGGGTTCGGTTTAGGCTCAAAATGCCGGAAATTTATCCGTCTATATGCTCCTAAACGTAACTCCATACCGGCCATAAGGGCCCTTTTCATTCGGATGCCCTCATATTGTATCATTCTGAAAAACGAAGCGACCTTCGGGCTCTATGGATATGCGAAAGAATTTGCTTAATATTTCTACTTTTGAAAACATAGTCAAAAGTCCTACAAATATATGAGTCAAGGATCACAATTGATCATGAGATCATTCATGAAACCCAACGCTTTTGATTTTTGACATGTGATAAGACACTGATGTCTTTTATAATCTTAAGATATAATTTATAGAACAAAACAGCGATATTGAAGGATAATATAATAAGAAATTAAAGTGAATTGTTATGCAGAATGAGAAATAGAAAATATGCGCTGATAAAGCATATGTATGGAAAAGTAGGCAATAATATTACGACAAAGTATTTTATATACTACTTTTGGCATAAGGTATATTTGTATGCATGCAAGCGTATACATGAGACAATAAATCAATAAAACTAATAAGAATGATTTAAAAATAATGAGCAGATAATATTATATCATACTTATTGTTTATGTTTATGCGGGTGTAAATGATAATTTAATGTTATGTACAAATTCCGGTAGACAACCAGTTTTTATAAAGATCATACGAATAAAAATAGTTTTGGAAATTAAAGTTTAATATATTGGCTTTTCTGACTCGATAAAAATTGTTATGACTTGTCTTACCAATAAAGTTGATTAATTACGTGCTGCTGCTGTTTTTCTAAACATAAAGCTAGCTAACGAGTATTCGTCAGCAAAACATGGCGGGACAAGACATACAAAATGGTTAAAAAAGACCTGAAGATACAACTTGTGCGAATAATATTTCCGCATTCATGCCAGTTACTTAATATCTGTTCATAATACTACATTCTACTCCATGTAAGTGATTCTATTGTCATAATTTTTGGGAGGTTTTCAACATGTCTTTCTCAACAGCGAGACAAATTTTAGGAAATACAAAATTTCGAGGATATTGTGAAGAGTACCAGTGAATGTGCCGAATCAAAGTGTTATTTCTTTTCAAGTAGTATGATATTTTAAAAAATTAATTAAGAACTGTTTCACTGTAATTTGATTAACAACTAGTTCAATAGTAACTAATTAAATCAGTAACTGATACTATTGAACATGGATTAGTTAAATTTTCAGTTACAAAATTAATTTTAAATCAAAATTTCAACGTCACAGTTAAATATTGAACAAGAAAAGCTCCTTGAAATAAAGTGATGAATCATCAACCAAAAAAATTAATTTTTAACAAATTACTTGAACCCTCAACCAAAAAAGATTAATTTTCAATCACACAAGTGTTATTTTCAAAAAAGGAAGATGCACTTTTGACCAAAATAGATGAGTTATAAACCCAGAAAGACTTTGTAAGGTTTTCCCTGACATGAATTTTCATCAAAATATATAAATTTTAAATCGAGTAGTTGTATTTTCAACTGAAAAAGATCAATTTTTAACCAAAAATTAATTAGTTAAATTTTCAGTTAAAAAAATTATTTCTCAAAAAAAAAAAAGAATTTTCAACAAAATTGGTTATTTACAAACGAACAGATTAATTTTCAACTGAATCTTTAACAAAGTATTTCAACTTTCAACCAAGTAGTGGAATTTTTATCTAAAGAAGATGAGAGATATTTTAATTTTAAATTAAGAACAGTTAAATTCAACAACAAGAAACGAAGTGTCAACCGGCATTCAAGAAACAAAAAAAATGTCAACCAAAATGTAGAATTTTCAAGCCAAGAAGGCGAATTTATAAAAAAAGGCATTTGGATTTTCAACACAAAAGTTTAAGTTTAACCAAGAAGAATTACTTTTAACCAAAATTGTCAAACTTTAAACAAAATAATTAAATTTTTTAACCGAACAATAAAATTTGTGGCCAAAAAGACGAATTTGAAACAAGACAGTTGGAACCTCAACCAAAGCCAATTAATTGTTAATGAAACAATTTCACATTTAACAAAAAAAAAGAAAAAAATCTCTATCAAGAGAGATGAATTTTTTAAGCAAAAGGACGAATTTTCAACAAAAGAGTTGAATTTTCAACCAGAAAATACTTTTAATCAGACAAAAATTCAACCAAATTAACGAATTTTTAAGCCAAAAAGATGAACTTTCTAAAAAATAGTTGAATTTATATTCTTCTCTTATTACGATAGTAAATTGTACTTTGTTTAACTAATTATTGCTGATTTAATAATATGCCAGTGATTAAAATAACTACAAATCTTGAAGAATTTTTATTAAAGACTTCTGAATTTCCTATGCAAACTTTTATTCATTTAAAAAATTATAATTTATCCACAATTTTTAATAAAATATTATTTTTATTTTAAAGTTATTTGATTATGAAAAAATATTAGCTGTATCGGATGACACTTTATACAAATTCTCGATAGACCAACATAGTATTCTTCATCAAATGATTTCTTTTTGTTGATATGGTGACGATAATCCATAAATTATAATTTTAATCCAAAGGATACTTAAAATGCAGTTTAAACTTGTAAGAAAATAATAAGTAGAATTCATTTTTAGATACGTGAAAAAATTTTAACTGCCAAAGAATAAATCTTGTGTTCCAGTTTTTATTTCTCAGTTTAGCTTTATGTATTACAAAAAACAGAAGGTAGATGTCACAAGAGACAGAAGAGAATTACATTTTTATGTTTTGCTGTCCGTGACTTTAGGTTAGGTCTAAGATTACTTGAAAAATTGAAAATATCGTCATTGGGAAATTATACAAATAATACTTGAAGAAATATAAGGATTTTTAATTACTGTTTCAAGCAGAATCAGAAAGCAATTCTAGACTACATCAATGAAATATCTAGAGGCAAATCTGTCACCCGTTTAATACTCCAGCATTTAAGTCTTCAGGCCAGTCAAGAAAGGGTTCCTGGGCTGTTAAAAATTCCTTTTTAAATTTACAATGTCATTATCTTTAATTTATATATTTATTTTATCATAATAACACACACTATCACTACTCAGAACAAATACCTACTCTTTGACTAACGCAACTTATTCCTAACCGCTGAAATCTCTCGGCTGAACAAACGAGCTGAAAACACGGCAAAAATGTGCTCTGCTATTTCATTGATAATTAATTACATCTGAGAATAAATCGTGTTTACTCTTGTTTTTACTTGGCAATAACAAATTATGATAGAACAAAACTCAAACCTGTATTAGCAAAAGATTTCATTGCGAATCAACAAATAAGTTTTATCAACATATCTTTAACGGTTCTCCGCTCTATTATTTCAGGCGATCCACGACTCGTTCTCACACCTGTTTCAGGACAGAATTCGTACAGTGTAACCCTCTGACACCCCCCATGCTGACGGCAGTCAGTCAAATTTGTTACATCTATTCCATTTTTTCAGGTCCTAGAATGATTCTAACGCCGGTGGCCTATTAACTCCGCTGTCCAAATCTTTAGCCGAAATAACAAGTATATATAACACAAAACCAAATTCATGATCGAGCATCAAACTGATACAATTCCACGCTGATATCTCCAGGAAATAAGAATGCCTCAATACGAATCACCGTATGTTCAATCAGTCGATATTGACTTTCAAAAAGTAAAATGTACTTTCAGTCAATTCACAGGCTTCCGAAGTCGGAAGATTCTTCTCCACTACTTGTCCCTTTTCTCCATTTCCTTAATTCCCTTCTCACTTCCTTCTTCTTCTGTTTACATTCCATTTTATTTCCATTTTTGGTTGAAAATTAATCATTTTTAGTTGTAAATTCAAATAATTGGTTAAAAATTTATCTTCCTTTGTTGAAAATTGACTTTTTGTTTTTAAATCTTAACTTTTTTGGTTGAAAATTCATCTTTTTGGGTAAAAAATAAATTTTTTTATTAAAAATTTATTAATTTGGTTTAGGATTTAACTATTTTCTAAAAAATGTGTCGTTTTCATTTATTTAAACTCGTTGAAATTTCGTTTTTTCTTATTAAAAATTAATTTTTTTGTTGAAAATTCAACTATTCTCTGAAAAAAATCGTCTTTAACTTGAAAATTCCACTCTTTGGTTGAAAATTCGACTATTTTGTTGAAAATTCGTCTCTTTTGATTGGAAGTTATATTTGAGTGTTAGTGCTACTTTTTGTTAAAAAATTAATTTGTTGTTGTTGAATATTTATATTTTTTGGTTGAAAATTAATCTCTTTTAGTAGGAAATCTTTTTTATTTGAAAATTCAACTATTAAGTGAAAATTCAATATATTTCGAGTTGAAAGCTCCAGAATTTAAAGGATTTTATACTGAATTTAATATAGTATGAACAATCATTTAAAAAAATGATTTTCCTGTTATATCACTATTTTCGTGAAAAATTAAACTATTTTCCGATTCTAGAACCTTTTTAAATGATTGAAAATGATCAAATTGGTCTTGTTTTTCAACAAACAAAAAAAAGAAAGAAAATGTTTCCTCACCACACGAAAAAGTATTTATAGCTGAAACAACGATATTTATTATTAAAAAGGTTAATGAAAATAAAAATTAGTCGCATTAATAGCAGAATTTGTTTCTTAATTAATTTTTATTTATTTTTTATTTTTCCAAGCTAGGATTCAAATTTATATAATTTTTCCGTATTTCTTACGAACTAAAAATTCCAGATGACGTTTTAATTTTATATGACATTTGAAACCCACAAAAGTTGATGTTTCAGAAACAAAAATTACTTTTTTCCAAAATATTTTGGTTTTGTTGATTTGGTTTTTCAGTATTTTTCTGTTTGAGCATTTAGAGAATTTTATTGGTCATATATATTAAATTTGAAATTCTTAAAGTTTAATTTGTTTATAAAAGATTCTATGTTTAAAATTCTGATACGGGCAGAAAAAATAAAAAATTGGTCCTGAAAAAGTTAGGAAATTTAAAAAATAGTATAATATTCTTGTTAGCAATTTATTTTCTTTGTATTTCTATTTATTTTTTTTGTTAGTATTTTCCTTCTGAAGATTAAATTTTATTTAAAATTATTATTATTTTGTTGAAAATTCGTATTTTTGGGTTGAAAATTCAACTATTTTGGTACAGAATTAATTACATAATTTTTTCTCAAAATTCGTCTTTTTTGATTGAATTTCACTGTTTTTTATATGAAATTAAATTCTTTTTTGGTCGAAAATTATTTCTTAAAGATTCATCATTTTAGTTGAAAATCTATCTCTTTGGTTGAAACTTAATGCTTTCGTGGTTTCAAATTCATTTTTTAAATTGAAAATGTAACTATTCTAGTTTTTTTTGTTTGTTAAAAATTGATTTTATTAATTGAAATTTCAACTATTTGGGAAAAAATTGAACCACTTTGTTAAGAAAAAAATCTTTTTTCGTTAAAGGTTCTATTAATTTTGGTGAAAAATGCCACTGTTATGTTAGAAATTAACATTTGGTTCAAAATTAATTTTTTTGTTGAAATTTTTATTTAGTTTTTTTAAAACTAATTTTTTTTATTGAAAATTTAACTACTTGGGTAAAAGATAAACCACTTTCTTAAAAATTTATATTTTTGGTTGTAGGTTCATCTCGTTGGTATTAATTAGGTTTAACTATTTTGTTGCAAATTTTTTTTTTTCTTTTAATAAATTTTTTTAACTGGAAATGTAACTTTTACATTTTTGGTTAAAAATTGAACTTTTTTTGTGAAAAATTAGTCTGTTTGATTGAAAATTGGTCTTTTTTGGTAAAAAGTTGAACTACTTAATCAAAAAATTATTTTTTGTTTGTTGAAGGTTCAGCTCATTATTTGAAACTTTAACTATTTTGTTAAAAATTTGTTTTTTTTTTTGTTCAAAATATATTTTTTTTAACTGAAAATATAACTTTTACATTTTTGGTCGGAAATTGAACTTTTTTCGTGAAAAATTAGTCTGTTAGGTTAAAAATTGGTCTTTTTTGGTGAAAACTTGAACTACTTAATTAAAAATTAATTTTTTCGTTTGCAGATTTATAATTTCAGTTAAAAGTTCATCTATCAGTTTGAAAATTAGACTATTTTGTGAAAAATTCGTTCTTATTTTTTGTTAAAAATTAATTTTTTTATTGAAAATTCATGCATTTTTTGGAAAATTCGTCTTTTTTTGAGAAAATTAATCTTCTTAGTTAAAAATTTTACGATTTTTCTTACAATTCTTTTTTTTTGTGTCATTACTAAGTATTATACTTTTCATTGAGAAATCATCTTTTGGTTAGAAAGGTTACTTTTCGGTTAGAAAATTAAATTGTTTTTTGTTGAAGTTTAACACTTTTGGTTCGAAAATTCGACTATTTTTTTTAATGCAATAATTTTATTTTAAAAATTATCCTCTTTGGATAAAACATGAACTGTTTTGTTTAAAATTCGTCTTTTGGCTTGAAAATGGAACAATTTGATTACATTTTTAAAATTTGTTTATTTCAAAATTAACTTTTTTGATGAAAATTCAAATTATTGAGTTTAAAATTCAACTGCTTTATAGAAAAATCGTATTTTTCACTCGTAAATTCAACTATTTGGTCAAAAATTGAACTTTTTTGTAAAGTATTCCTTTTTTTGAAAATTAATTTTTTTACTGAGAATTTAACTTTTATATTTTTGTAGTTGAAAATTCATGAATTTTAATGAAAAATTTATCTATTGGAAAAAATTAATCTTCTTGGTTGAAAATTTTACTATTTTGTTGAAAATTCATTTTTTTGTGAAACATCAACTGGGTATATATTATTATCATTTTTGGTTTGAAAATTTAATAGATTTGTTTAAAATTCGTCTTTTGGCTTAAAAATTCAATAATTTGATCACATTTTTTTTTGTCTGAAACGTAACTTTTTTTTATGGAAATTCACATTTTCGAGTTAAAATTTCAACTGCTTGATAGAAAAATCGTATTTTTCACTCGAAAATTCAACTATTGGATTGAAAATTGAACTTTTTTGTGAAGTATTCCTTTTTTTATGTTTAAAATTAATTTTTTACTGAAAATTTAACTTTTATATTTTTGGTTGAAAATTTTACTATTTTGTTGAAAATTCATTTTTTTTTTTGTGAAACATCAACTAGGTACATTTTATTATATTTTTCGTTAAGAAATCATATTTTTTTGAAAAGGCTACTTTTTGGGCGGAAAAATTCAATTTTTTTTTTGCTAAAGTTTAATATTTTTGGTTTGAAAATTCAACTATTTTTTTGTTGAAAATTCAACAATTTTGTTAGAAAATCATCATTTTTGGTTGAAAATTTAACAGCTTTGTTTAAAATTCGTATTTTGGCTTGAAAATTCAACATATTGATTACAATTTCCTTCTCTTGTTTGAAAATTAACTTTTTTGATAGAAATTCATATTTCTGGGTAGAAAATTCAACTCCCTTATAGAAAATATATATTTTGGGCTCAAAAATTCAACAATTTGGTAGAATATTGATCTAATAATTTAGTCAAAAGTTGAACTGCTTTAAAAAAAATTATATTGTTGGTTGCAGATTCATGATTTTAATTGAAAATTTAACTGCTTTTGATTAAAGTTTAAACTTTTTATTATTGATAATTTGAGCGCTTTTTTACGTTTAACTAGTTTGTTGCAAATTTAATTATTGTGTTTAAAATTTAAAAAATTGGTCATAAAATCATCCTTTTTGGTAGTTCCGAAATTTTCTTGAATTGTAAAATTCGGAAATATTATAAACTGTCGAGAATTTTATTATTCAGAAATTTCAAATTGTCCGAAATTTGATAATTTCTTGAATCTTATAATTCAAATATTTTCTTTTTGAGGAATTTCTCACTATCGGGAATTTTCTTTCCCCGGATTTTTCAGAAATCCCACTAAAGAAAATTTTAGCCCTAATTGTAAAATCAAATTATCATCTTTTTATTATCTTTTTATAATTTTTAATTCTGTATAAATCAATAAAACCGAAAAAATGAATGAAAAGTTTAAAATACAAGTAATAAATAATAACATTTTTCTCTTTTTTCTTAAATATTGTTGTTTTTCTCAAATAGAAAAAATGAGGACGGCTACGGAAAATTGAATTTCAGATATAAAGTAAAAAAAAAAGAATAAAAATATATTTGTGATTATTCTATAATTTTCCGAAGGATTAATTTTCCTCGAATTTTCATGTAATTTCTTGAATTTCTGCGGCCTTTGTTATAGAATCTACCTGAATTTTTGCAGAATCCGCTTGAAAATTCCTTTGAATTTTCCAGTATTTTCCTGGAAAATTATGAAGAATAAGACCGCATGAAAGGTCGATCCTCATAAATTTGACTGAGTCAGGCTAATAATAAATTTAATAATTAAAAATATCCTTTGAAATATTCTTAAGATTATTAATTTTTTATACATAAATATAATAATAATAATAAATATAAATATATAGTTATAATTAAAATATTATATTTTTAAATATCGCATATTTAAAGAGAAAAGGGGAAATTTTTCGAAAATAGGGGAAAAAGGGGAAACAAAATTCCCAGTAATTTCCCGTTTTTTCCCCCGGTTCACAAAAATTTTCACGTGAAAAATGGAAGCTTTTAACAATTTTCTTTGTAAATGTTTATTACATTAAATTTAAATTACATTTTCCAAATTACAAGTAAAATTATTTTAATTTCTAGTCGTTTTAAATTATTAATTATTTGACTGTTATTTATAAATTAAACGTCAACATTTTGACTTCAAACTAAAATTTTTTTTAAAAATAGACATCCAAATTTTAACGTTAAAAGTCTAAACGTATCGAAACGACTAAAAAATCCCGAAAAATTTTATTACTAATTGAATAATTGTTTTAACAATAGATAAATAATAAAATAAACTATATTTTCATTGAATCAAAGTATTTTATTTATTATTTTTATAATATAGGCAAATTTATTTAAAGAATTTTCTCTTATCGGGAATTATTTCCAAATTCGGTAATATGATAAACTTATCGGCAATTTTATAATTTTGAAAATATTTTCTTACAAATTTTTTTTTTTCTGATTTTCAGGCGCGATTTTGTGGTTGAAAATCAATTTTTTTAGGTTGAGGATTCAACTATATGGTTGAAAATTCCTTGTTTTGGCAGTATTCAACTGTTTTGAATTTAAAATTAAAATCTTATTTGGTTGAAATATCCACTATTACATTTTTCATTGAAAATTAATTCCTCTTTTTTTTTTGAAAAATTAACTATTTTGTTGAAAATTCGCTTTTTTTGTTTCAAAATTAATTTTTTGAACTAAAAATTTAAATTTTTCATTTTTTATTGAAAACTAATTTTTTTCAGTGGAAAATTAGTTTTTTATGCTTCTTCGGAAATTTTTTGGTTGGAAATCAATTTGTTTAGATTGAAGATTCAACTATTTTGTTGAAAATTTACCAATTTTCTTCAAAAGTCTTTTTTGGATGAAAATTCATTTGTTTGATTAAAAATTAATTATTTTGTTGAACATTTTTTTTTATAGAAAAGTCGTCTTTTTGGTTACAAATTGTATCATTTGATTACACATTTATATATTTTGTTCGATGTGGATTTAAATATTTCGTTGAAAAGTTATCTTTTTTGGTAGAATTCAACAGCCCTTTCTTTGAAATTAAAATTTTTTTCGTTAATTTATCAATTATTTAATTTTCCATTTACAATTCTTTTTTTTTTTTTGAAAATTCAACTACTTAGTTGAAACGTGAACTAATTTGTTAATAAATAATTCTATTGGTTGAAGATTCATAATTTTAGTTGAAAATTGATCTCTTTGGTCGAAAATTTAATTATTTTTTTGAAATTTTGGTTTTGTTTTCTTTCAAAATTAATTTTTTTAACTGACAATTGAACTATATTCCACTTTTCGTTGACAAGTGATTTTTCTTAGTTGAAAATTTATGTATTTGGTTGAAAATTCGTTTTTCTTTTGTTTGAAAATTCATCTCCTTTGGTAGAATGCTATTTTTTCTTTGAAATTAAAATATTTTTTGTTTGAAATATTTTTCAGTTGAAAATTCAACTACTTAGTTCAAATTCAAGCCACGAAAACAATTTATTTGTTTTGTTGAAGATTCATTACTTCAATTAAAAATTGATATCTTTCATTGAAAATTTAACAAGTTTGTTGAAAATTCGTTTTTTTTTAGATTCAAGATTAATTTTTTGAACTGAAAATTTAACTATTCCATTTTTCGTTGAAAATTTAGCTTTTTTAGTTGAAAATTATACTATTTTGATAAAATTAAATTTATTTGGTTGAAAATTAGTTTCTTTCTGAATTGGAAATAAATTGTTTAACTGGAAATGTAACTATTCCATTTTTGGTTAAAAATTGATATTTTTTAGTTAAAAATTTATATATTCGATTGAAAATTCGTCTTCTTGGTTTAAAATTTATATTTTGGTTAGAAATTCAATTATTTCGTTGAAAATTAATCTATTTCGATTAAAATTCAATAATTTTGTTGAAAAATATATTTTTAATCCAACTGGCTTTTTCGGATTAAAAGTTAACTACTTTGGTAAAAAATTCAACTATTTGGTTGACAATTAACATTTTAAACTTTTCAATTTTTAAAGCTAAAATTCGTAACTTTTTAAATTTTGAACAGATTCAGAATCATCTTCCAAATTCAACTGATGTTTTATCTCTATTACTAGGACTGCAGTTTAATTTAAAAATCATTAATTAATTTATATTTATAGTTAATCAACAAAAAATGTATTTTTATCAAAAAATTTCAATTTTAAACGTTTTCAATTTGCATTTTTCTTTAAAAATTTGTAAAAATCCCCTCTCAAAAAATAAATTCACTCTCATTTTCCATTTTTCCCGATCTCAAAAAATGCCGTGTCTTTTTCCGGTTTTCGGGGTCCAGTGGCAACCCTGAAACTCCCTGGCTGTCCAGGAAAATTCTAAATGCATGGAATTTCTCTTCGGTTTATAAAAAAAAAATTCTCTCTAATCTTTGCTAATGGCTAATAAAAATATATTAAGTACGCTTCTATTTTTGGTACCGGTGCGTGTCGTGCTTTATCACACTCTTTATAAAAAAAAAAAAAGTAGAGTACATATCGGGCTATTGTACTGAGGCGAGGCAATGCAAGCTGTTTTTTTTTCATTTCTAAATTATACAAACATAATTAATTT
Source organism: Andricus grossulariae (assembly GCA_011634705.1). Lineage (NCBI taxonomy): Eukaryota > Metazoa > Arthropoda > Insecta > Hymenoptera > Cynipidae > Andricus > Andricus grossulariae. Next base: position 189,048,345 of record JAABKJ010007545.1, on the reverse strand, counting down.
TCGCCCCTACACCCTTTAAACGCCATGTGTGTACCAGCCGGTAGTTGTGTAAATGTAGAAGGTTAAATCAATTATGCGAGCTGGGAAGGCCAAACTTTTCAGCAGACATCTTTGGTCACACCAAAATTCTTGTTCCATTTGAAAATTTAAATAAATTTAATTTAACTTGAATTCAAATTTAATTTAATTTAAATTCAAATTTAATTTAATTTAAATTTTAACTTGAATTCAAATATAAATTTGATTTTAAATTTAAATTTATTAATAGTCAATGAACTATGGAATTTTTTCATTTCGAAAAATTTTTCTAATAAATTTTAATGTTGAATAATAATTTTTTTAATGTAATAACAATGTAAAATTATAGTATTTCAAAACTGTGAAACATTTCATTTAGTTTTTAATTTTAAACGATTTTAATTCGAAATAATACAATCTCAATTTCATTCAGTTCCGTTTGAAAATTTAAATTAATTTCATTTTATTTAAATTCAAATTTGATTTAATTTAATTTCAAATTTAATTTAATTTAAATGCAAATTCAATTTAATTTAATTTCAAATTTAATTTAATTTAAATTTTAACTTGAATTAAAATTAAAATTTGAATATAAATTTATTAATAATCAATGTACTATGAAAATTTTTCATTTCGATCGCTGATAATAGAACAATTTTTCTGATAAATTTTAAAGTTGAAAAATAATTTTTTAAATGTAATAACAATATAAAATTCTAGTATTTCAAAAGCTTTGACTTTGAAACATTCAATTTAGTTTTCAATTTTTAATTGTCAAATTGTTATCGCTTCGGATTGAAAATTATTTATTTTCATATTATTATTATTATTATTAATAATAACATTATGATTATAATTATTTAAATTTATTAATAGTCAATCAACTATGAAATTTTTTCATTTCGAAAAATTTTCCTAATAAATTTTGATGTTATATAATAATCTTTTTAATGTAATAACAATATAAAATTCTAGTATTTCAAAACTTTGAAACATTTAATTTAGTTTTTCATTTTTTATTGTCAAATTTTAATCGCTTCGGATTAAAATTCATTTAAACTTAAAAGTTTTCAATTTTTAATTATTAAATTTTAAACGATTTTAATTAGGAATAATACAATTTTAATTTGTTTCAGTTCCATTGGAAAATTTAAATTAATTTAATTTAAATTCAAATTCAAATTTAATTTAATTTAAATTCAAACCTAATTTAATTTAATTTCAAATTTAATTTAATTTAAATTCAAATTCGAATTCAATTTAATTTAATTTCAAATTTAATTTAATTTAAATTTTAACTTGAATTAAAATTTAAATTTGAATATAAATTTATTAATAATCAATGCACTATGAAAATTTTTCATTTCGATCGCTGAAAACAGAAAAAAGTTTCTGGTAAATTTTAAAGTGATATAATAATTTTTTAAATGTGATAAGAATGTAAAATTCTATTATTTCGAAAGCTTTTACTTTGAAACATTCAATTTAGTTTTCAATTTCTACTTGTCAAATTGTTATCGCTTCAGATTGAAAATTATTTAAATTTTCCACTTTAAACGATTTTAATTAGAAATAATACAATTTCAATTTCCTTAACTTCCATTTGAAAATTTAAATTAATTTCATTTAATTTAAACTTTAACATGAATTTAAATATAAATTTTATTTAAAATTTATCAAAAGGCAATGAACTATGGAATTTTTTCATTTCGAAAAATTTTTCTAATAAATTTTAATGTTAAATAATAATCCTTTAATGTAATAACAATGTAAATTTCTGCTATTTTAAAACTTTGAAACATTTAATTTAGTTTTCAATTTTCAATTACTCAATTTTAATCGATTTTAATTAGAAATAATACAATTTCTTTCAGTTCCATTTGAAAATTTAAATTAATTCAATTTAATTTAAACTTTAACATGAATTTGAATATAAATTTGATTTAAAATTTTAATTTATCAAAAGGCAATGAACTATGGAATTTTTTCATTTCGAAAAATTTTTCTGATAAATTTTAATGTTAAATAATAATCTTTTAATGTAATAACAATGTAAGTTTCTGTTATTTCAAAACTTTGAAACATTTAATTTAGTTTTCAATTTTTTATTGTCAAATTTTAATCGCTTCGGATTAAAAATTATTTAAATTTAAAGTTTTCAATTTTCAATTACTCAATTTTAATCGATTTTAATTCGAAATAATACAATTTCTTTCAGTTACATTTGAAAATTTAAATTAATTTAATTTAATTTAAATTCAAATTTAATTTAATTTAAATTCAAATGAACTATGAAAATTTTTCATTTCGATCGGTGAAAAAGACGTTGAATTTATTTTCTGATCATAGAAGATTGTTTCAAATTAATTTTAATGTTAAATAATAATTTTTAAAATGTAATATTAATGTAAAATTAAGTATTTCAAAAGCTTTGCTTTGAAACATTCAAGTTAGTTTTCAATTTTTAATTGTCAAATTTTAATCGCTTCGGATTGAAAATTATTTAAATTTAAAACTTTTCAATTTTTGATTATTCAATTTTAAACCATTTTAATCAGAAATAATACAATTTTAATTTCTTTCAGTTCCATTTGAAAATTTAAATAAATTTAATTTAATTTAAATTTTAACTTGACTTCAAATTTAAATTTGATTTTAAATTTATTAATAGTAAATAAACTATAAAAAATTTCATTTGGATCAGTGAAAAAGACGTTGAATTTATTTTCTGATCATAGAAACATTTTTCAAATTAATTTCAATGTTAAATAATAATTTTTAAAATGTAATAACAATCTAAAATTCTAGTATTTCAAAACTTTGACTTTGAAACATTCAATTTAGTTTTCAATTTTTAATTCTTAAATTTTAGTCGCTTCGGATTGAAAATTATTTAAATTTAAAACTTTTCAATTTTTAATTACTCAATTTTAACAGATTTTAATTAGAAAAAATTTCAATTTCTTTCAGTTCCATTTGAAAATTTAAATTAATTTAATTTAAATTTATAATATATTGATAATTAATCAATTTCATACAAATATTTTTATATATTTATTTATTTAAATAATCTAGTCGATAAAGAAATATTGCATTAGTTTACGCATTGTAGGTGGTAAATTTCATCAGAATAGCTGATAAAATAATTTTATTTGGGACCCACCGTGATGATCTGCCATCTAGCGGAAAAATTCGGAACTAAACGCAATACTCTCGAATGGTAAGAAAAAAATCCAATGTTTAGAAGTCTTATTTTCACAACGATTTACTGACAGCCAATAGGGAAGAAATTGTTTTGATCTACTGGATGTCAGATTAAAAATTAAAAATGAAATAATATTAGATTTAAGGGTATGTGACACACATCCGATTCATACTATACCGACATTTTTTGTTGATCATACCAATTCCACACGAGATCAGGTATCAAACGGAAAGCTTAGAAAAATGAATAAAAGTAACTAAGGAACGTTTGCGTACTAATAAAATTTTAAAATTACCAAAAAAAATTTCCGATTTTTTTTTTGTGATTGTAAACATTTATTTACACATAAACGTTCATTAGTTCTTTTTCCTCATTTTCTCAAACTTTTAGTTTGATATTTCCTCCCGCGTGGAATTTGTATGATAAAAATAATGTCGGTAAGGTAGGAATCAAAGTAGTGTCACATGCCCTGAAGGAATGTGGCACTAATATGATTCCTACCTTACCTACCTCATTAAAAAATTCCACAAATTTTGGTTTGTAATTGTAAAAATTTATTAGTACACAAACTCCAGTCCCTTTTCTTTATTTTTTCACATTTTCAAATCGATATATAATTTCGTGCTGAATTGGTACAGTGAAAAAGAATGTCGGTAAGGTAGGAATCGGACAAGTATCAATAATATTTTTTTAAATAAAAATTAATAATAATCATCAATTCATCATTCAAATTATATAATGAATTATATTATGTGATAAATTAATAAATGATTATTTTACCAATTAGAATAATCTATTATTAATTTTTCATTATAAATTCCTGTTATACACATATCATTTTCACGCTTATCCGATTCCTACCTTACCGACAATCTTTTTGAACTGTACTAATTGTCCAATTCAAGACGAATTAATTAATTATGAATTAATTAATGAATTAATAATAAATGATAATGAATAAAAATGTATGAAATAATATATATATATATAATAAATAATATATCAAATTTCACAATTTTTGTAGTTTTAAATCTAGTTACAAAAAAATTTCAAGACAATTTCATTATTATATCTTTCCAAAATCGAATTATTTTTTAGTTGTAAATGTTCCAAAATATTTAATAATTATTTATTTGATCATTTATACTTAAATATTGAAATAATATATAGCTATCTTGCTTCGTATTATTTTTTTGTTTTAATTTAATATCTTGAAATTGTCCGATTTTTAGTTAATTCAACAAAATGAATCATATCACATTGAAAAATATTTTATTGGAAAATTTGAAAAAAATTTTATTGAAAAAATTGACAAATAAATAATAATTATAAATGAAGTGTTGAAAATTAAACGATTTATATTAAAAAGTTAAAAATTGTTAAACTATCTGAAATTGATATCTCAGTAATTAAATAATTTTTTTTTATTTTGAATGATTACAATTTTAGAATTGTTAATTTTTATACGATTTAAAACTTAAAATAATTGAAATTCTAAGAGGTTTGAGAATAGAACTTTTTTTAAATCACAATTGTTGTTGACTAAAATATTTTTTATTGTCAAATAAATTTCAGAATCGTTTAATTTTCAACGTTCTGTAGTAGGAATTTTTGCAACTTTCATGTTTTTTCGGGGAAAATCTTGGAAAAATATTTCTAATAAATTTTAATGTTAATTTTTATTGTAATAACAATTTGAAATTCTGGAATTTTAGAACAATATCTCTATTGAATCTTTTAAAATTTCATATTGAAATTCTTGATAGTTAGTTAAAAATTTAATAATTTTACATTTAAATATTTTAAATGGTTTGGTTTCAATTTTAAACGTTTATTTTTTGAAAATATATATATTATCACATACAATTTTTTTTTTAACGTTAAATAGGATTTTGAATTTGATTTTAATCTAATATAAAATTCTTAAATTTCAATGTTTCTAATGTTTTAATTTTTTTAAGTTTTTAATTTAGTTGTCTTTTTTTGTTTTTAATTTTCCGTAATCGTAGAATATCAAATTGATAGACTTGATGAATAAACAATTTTCAGATTATAGGAATTGTAATTATCAAATTTTTAATTAAGTGTCCAAAAAATAAATTCAAAACAATACAAAATTAAGACATCAATTTCTCTCAACATAGCAATCTTTTTTTTGCATTATTAATTTTTTTTTAAATTTTCAATGCAGTACTTTAAAATTTTCAAATTTTTAGTTAAAGTACTAAAAAAATGAATGAAACAATATGGGAAAATATTTCATTGGAAAAGTTAAAGAATGAATAATAATTTTAAATTAAGTGTTAAAAATTAAACGATTATAATTGAAAAGTAAAAAATTGTTCATTTAAAAATCAAAATAGATCAAAATTAAACAATCTAAAATATTGATAGCTCAGTAATTCAATAATTTATTTAATTTTGCATGATTAAAATTTCAGAATTCTGAATTTTTATGTTTAGAGCTGAATTAAAATTTTTCCCCTTTCATAAGTTTTAATTTTGCAATTAAAATTGAAATTGTTGAATTTTGAAAAGTATAACAATTTAAACATTTTTTATTTTCAAACGACTTATTCCAAAAATCAAATCACTGAAAATATAGATTTTATACAATTTTAAGAATGAAAATAAAATTACTAAATTTTTCTATGGCTAAAATCGCTAAAAATATATATTTAATAATGAAAATTTTTAAAAATAAATATAATTTAAGATTATTTACTTGAATTAAAAAAAAATTGAAACATCAGTCGAGTTGTAGGAAATGTTTTTCCCAGAAGAATAATTTAAGATTTATTCAAACTCAACCATTTTCTAAATTTTGTAAAAAGTAACAATAACAAAACATTGATTTACAAGAAGAATTGTTAAAATTATTATTTTTCGTAAATTTCAAACGTTTTTCACAAAAAAAAAATATATATATCAAAACCAAAAATAAGTATTTATATGGCTAAAATCGTTAAAACAATGTTTAAAAATTAAAAAATTTTGAAAATTATAATTAAAGATTGTATAAAAAAGTTTTAATAATATTTATTTGTTATTTTTCAGGTTTTCTGATTTCAAATTACGTTTTATTTTGATAGTTTTTTTTTTAATAATTCATCTTTAAAGGTTCATAATCGGTTTTTTTTATTTCAATCGGTGAAAATTACGGAGAATTTATTGTTCGATCTTAGTACGATTTGACTAATTAATTTTGATGATAAATTATAATTTTCCTATGCAATAATAATTTAAAATTCTAGAATTTCAGAAGCATTTTTTTAGCATTCAATTTAGTTTTCAATTTCAAACTGTCAAATTTTAATCGCTTCGAATTTAAAATTATTTAAATCCACGCTTTTAATGAAAAGTAATACAATTTCAATTCCTTTAATTTTAAATGATTCAGTTTTCAAAACTCTAATCTAAAAATATTAAATTTTCAACGTTTTGAAATTGTTCTTTTTCGAAATTTAAAAGTGAAATAAATCAATTTCGAGATTCTTAAATTTAAAATAAAATCATTTAATTTCGAATTATAAATGATACAATTTCAGCTCTTTTCTAATGAAATTGGCTAATTTTGAAAGTTTTAGTCTGAAATTTTGAGTGTTTCCGAATACAAACTTTTATTTTCAAATTATTCAATTATTAACGTTTTTATTAGAAATTATATACATTCAATACATTTTTATTCCATTCAAAATATTGCACCTTTTTCAAAATTTTCTTGTTCCATTTAAAACTTTTTTTCAATTTATTCAATTCAATTTACTTTATATATATATATATAAATAGACTAAAAAAAAGTTGAACTTTCAAACCAAAAAGATTACATTTTAATAAAATAGTGGAATTTTCAACGAAATTATTCAATTATAATAGTTTAATTTTAAACCAAATAGTTGAATTTTCAACCTAGAAAGCTGAATTTTTAACCAAATGGTTAAATTAAAAAAAAAAAATTATCATCAATCAAACAAATCTATTAATTTTTGTTTTTATCTTCTTAAATATTTTCTTGAAATTAATTTTTTCAAATAAAAAATCATTTTAAATTTTCCAAGCAAACTTAAGAAATTTTTTCTTTTTTCTTAAAAGCTTCAAAGATCCTTGAAAACTTTAAAATTTTATTTCGAAATCTCCAAAAATCTAAATTCAGTTTTTCAGTTTTTGAAACATTTTCCAGTTTAAATTATGTTTGGATCTTTTCAAAGCTTGTAAATATCTTTTAAACTAACTTAAATTTTGTGAATTTTGTCCAAATTCATAATTATTCAATTGTTATTTTTGCATCAAATTATATAATTTTACATACATACGGAAAATTTGTTAAATAGAATAATTGAAGTTGTAACGTTTAAATTTTGAATTCAACGCTACGAAATATTCAAGATACAAGGTTCTCTATTTCAAATAATTCAGTTTAAAATTGTTTGGTTCTCATTCTTTGATTTATAATTGCTTATTTCAAATGGAAAGTGCAATATTGCTAAATATTCAAAAAAATGTATTTCCTTAATTAAAAATTTTCAAATTAAATGGGTTAAAAAATGGAATATTTTAGATTGAAACAATATTTGAATAGACTCTTCTGTAATACCTTGTAGATTTTTATAACAAAGTAAAAAAATATGAATAAAAAGTTATACGAATTTCTGAATTGTAAAAACTTATACTTAATTGTTAATTCTTTTACTTCTCTACAAGAAAATACAATAACAAGTTAGTTATTTGTATTCAACTGTATTTTTGTTAAGTTTTGTACATTTTTTTTTACCAAAAAGTACATGTTTTAACAACAAATTACAGTTGTAGGAATGTGGTACTTGTAAAAAAATTTTTAACAGAATTTTTTTTACTATTTATAGTTATCTAGTTAGTCTACTAATATAAGGCCATGGTTCGAAAGTGCTTCGAACTTTTCACGATTTCTAATAAGCCACTGACCCCAGAGGTCTTTGACATCCAGAAAAAATACTCATTTCATTAATGGAACTTTTTTTTTTAAAGCAGTGTCTTTTGTACCGCAAGAATCCAGCTATTTGTATCGAAATTTCAATAAAAAAAGCCCCTTTTCTAGGTCCTGAAAATGAAAACATTTTTACCTACTTTTAACGCATTTTCGTAAAAGCTCGTGCATTTCCGATAACGTAATTATTTCGATAAGACATTATCGACTCGATACCCGAGAAGACGGCCCTCCCGGCTCAGTCAATACCGCCAAAGATAAAGCTTGTTTTCAACAAATTAATCTTTCCCTTTCCTCGACAAAACCGATTAGAAAAATCCCTATCTTCGCAGCACTCCAGTGGCTTCGTTTTGCTACGAAATTTCGATCCTAGGATGAAATAGATAAGCCTCAATGTCGAAACCAGTACTTCACTTATCTTGGTAAGAGTTTTCCAGTTCCTCGAACAAAATTTCATTAATAATAAATTACTTTCATGATTTCAAGGGTATAATTGCAGTTTTGGATTTAAAAACGCTGAAAAGTAATTTAAAAACTTGAAAAAGGGGAAAAAGATCAGTAGTGAGTCACTTAAGGTTAGAGGCCATTCAAAAAACACGTCACACTGCCAGGGTTTATATCTTTTGTTATTTATTTGGGGGGGGGGGGCTAGGGACAGGTTTTTGGACAATTTTTTTAAATGCTTGAGAAAATGAAAATTAGTGATTTTATTTGACGAAATATCTAAATACAGACTTTACAATATTTCGCCTATTAAGTTGGTTACAGATTCTACTATTTGGTTGAAGATTTAACTATTATGTTGGAAATTTGATGTTTTTTAGTTGAGAAATAATTTTCTGGGCTCAAAATTTAATTAGTATATATTTTACTGCAAATTGATCGCTTTCGGTTAAACTCGTTTGATGAAAATTCATTTTATTAGTTGAAGATCCATCTCTTTGGTGGAAAATTAAACTATTTTGCTGAAAATTCGTTTTTTTTTTAATTTTTCAAACTGATTAACTATTTCATTAATGGTTAAAAATTGATCGTTTTCATTACGAAATTCAATAATTTCATTGAAAATTTATGAATTTTGTTCTAAATTCGTCTTTCTTGGTACAAAAATAATCTTCTTTATTGAAAATGCAAATACTTGCTTGAAAATTGATTCATTTTGTTGATTTTTTTTGCAGATCAATTTTTTCAACTGCAAATTTAACTATTTCATTTTTCATTGAAAATTTACAGTTTTTAATTCAAAATACTATTTGGTTGAAAATAAACTTTTGTGCTGAAAGTTCATATTTCCGGGTTAAAAACTCAACTTTTTGGTAGAAAAGTCGTGCTTTAGGTTAAAAAAATTCTTTTGGTAAAAATATAATCTTTTCTGCTTAAAAATGCAACTATTTGGTCAAAAATTAATCTGGTTTGTTTCAGGACTTAATTTTGTCGTTAAAATGCATCTTATCGGTTGCATTTAACTGTTTTTGATATAAAATAAAAAAATTTGTTGGTTGAAGTATGCACTATTATATTTTTCTCAGAATTAATCATTTTGATTGAAAATTGAAGTACTTGGTTGAAAATTGAATATTTTTGTTGTAGAAGATTTATCATTTAGTTGAAAATTTAAATGAAAATTTAACTATTTCATTTTAGACTCAATATTGATCTGCTTTAGTTTATAATTTTACTATTTGTTTTAAAATGAACTTTTATGTTCAAAATGCATATTTTAGGTTTAGAAATTCAATTGTTTTGTAAAAAAATTCTCTTTTTGGCTTGAGAATTCAACTGTTTTGTTGAAAATTCGTCTTTTTGGTATGAAAATTGAACAATTTGGTCCAAAAAATTTTTTCTTGACTGAAAAATCTTTCCTGGTTGAAAATTTTACTTTTTTATTTAAAATTCGTCTTACTGCTTTGAAAATTAATTATTGTTTGTAGAAATGTTACTTTTTTGGTTAAGAATGGAACCTTTTGGGTAAAAATTCATCTGTTTTGGTTAAAGATTCAATTATTTTGTTACAAATTTGTCTTTTTTGTTTAATTCAACTTTTTTTATTTATAATTAAAATCTTTTGGCTTAAAATATTGACTACTATATTTTTCGTCCAAAATTATTTTTTTTTTTTTATTGAAGATTCGAGTACCTGGTTAAAAATTGAACAGCTTTGTTGAAAATTAATTTTTTGTTAAAGATTCGTCATTCAAGTTGAAAATTCAACCGAAAATTTAACTATTCTATTTTTTTGGAAAATGTATTGTTTTTAGTTTAAAATTCAACTATACGGTTGTAAATTAAGTTTTTTGTTGAAAATTAATTTCGGATTGAATAATTATGCAATAATTATGCATCTTATTCATTGCATTAAACTATTTTCTATATAAAATTATAATATTTTTTGGTTGAAGTATCAATTATTATATTTTTTTCAGAATTAATCTTTTTGATTAAAAATTGAATATTTTTGTTGAAAATTAATTTTCTTGTTGAAGATTTATCATTTTAGTTGAAAATTCAAATGCAAATTTAAATATTTAATTTTGGTCTGAAAATTGATCTGTTTTTATGTCATAATTCAAATATTCAAAAAAATAAACTTTTGTGCTGAAAATTCATATTTTCGGGTTAAAAATTCTGTTTTGTAAGAAATTCCTCTTTTTGGCTTAAGAATTCAAAAGTTTTGTTGAAAATTTGTCTTTGGGGTTTATAATTCCATTATATTCGTATGAAATTAATCTATTTAGTTATAAATAAACTCTTTAGTTCAAAATTACCTTTGCGGTTAAAATTTTTTTTTCGCTTGTAAATTAAACTGTTTTCCAGAGAATATGCCTTTTTGGTATAAAAATTCAACAATTTCGTTAACATTTTTTTTACTGAAAAATCTTTCTTGGTTGGTAATTTTACTTTTTTATTGGAAATTCGTCTTTCTGCTTTAAAAATTATTTATTTTTTTTAGAAATGTTACTTTTTTGTTAAAAATGGAACCTTTTGGGTAAAAATTAATCTGTTTTGGTTAAAAATTCAATTATTTTGTTACAAATTCGTCTTTTTTGTTGAATTCAATTGTTTTTGATTTATAATTAAAATCTTTTTCCTTAAAATATCAACTACTATAGTTTTCGTCTAGAATTAATATTTTTTGATTGGAAATTCAAATTTCTGGTTAAAAATTGAACAGCTTTGTTGAAAATTAATTTTTTGTTGAAGATTCGTCATTTTAGTTGAAAATTCACCTGAAAATTTAAATATTCTATTTTTTTAGAAAATTAATTGTTTTTAGTTTAAAATTCAACTATACGGTTATAAATTAGGTTTTTTAAAACATATTTTTGGATTGAATAATGGACTGATTTGTAGAAAATTCGTGTTTCTGGTTAAAAAAATTAAATTGGTAAAAATTTTATCTTTTTTATTAAAAATGCAGCTCTTTTGTCAGAAATTAATCTTTTTTGTTTGAGGACTTATTTTTTGGTTAAAATTTATCTTATTCGTTGCATTCGACTATTTTTGATATGAAATTAGAACCTTTTTTGGTTGAAATATCAATTATTATATTTTTTTCAGAATTAATCATTTTGATTCAAAATTGAATATTTTTGTTCGAAATTAATTTTGTTGTTGAAGATTTATCATTTTAGTTGATAATTCAAATTCAAATTTAACTATTTCATTTTAGGCTAAAAATTGATCTGTTTTCATTTCATAATTTAAATATTTAAAAAAAAAAAACTTTTGCGTTGAAAATTCATATTTTCGGGTTGAAAATTCTACTTTTTTGTGAAAAATTCCTCTTTTTGGCTCAAAAATTCAAAAGTTTTGTTGAAAATGCGTCTTTTTGGGGTTTTAATTTCAATACATTCGTAGAAAATTAAACTATTTAGTTAAAAATAAACTCTTTGGATGAAAATTAACTTTGCGATTAAAAATTTATTTTTTTGCTTGTAAATTAAACTGTTTTCCAGAGAATTCGCCTTTTTGTTATGAAAATTCAACAATTTGGTCAACATTTTTTTTCTTCGACTGAAAAATCCTTACTGGTTGAAAATTTTACTTTTTTATTGGAAATTCGTCTTTCTACTGTTTTTGATTTAGAATAAAAATCTTTTTCCTCAAAATATTAACTATTATATTTTTCATCCAGAATTATTCTTTTTTGATTGAAAATTCAAGTACTTGGTTAAAAATTGAACATCTTTCTTGAAAATTAATTTTTTCTCAAAGATTCGTCATTTTATTTGAAAATTTAACTGTAAATTTAACTATTCCATTTTTTTGGAAAATTTATTGTTTAAAATTCAACTATATGGTTCTAAATTAACTTTCTTGTTGAAAATTCATATTTTCGGATTGAATAATGAACTGTTTTGCAGAAAATTCGTCTTTTTGGCCTAAAAATTCAACGTTTTTCAATTCCTCTTTTTGGGTTGAAAATTCAACTGTTTTCTAGAAAATTTACTTTTTTAGTTTAAAAATTGAACAATTTGGTTGAAAAGAAACTTTTCTCTTGACTGAAAAATCTCTCCTGATTGTAAAATCCTTCTTTCCCTTAACAAATTTCCTTCAGTGAAAAATTCCTTTTTTTTTGTTTAAAATTATTTTGTTATAAATGTTTTTTTTTTGCTAAATGTAACTGTTTTCGATTAAAAATTAAAATATTTTTTGGTTGAAATACTAGCTATTACTTTTTGCATTAAAAATGTATCTTTTTGTTAGAATTCGACAGTTTTTTATTTAAAATTAAAATCTACTTTTAGTTGAAATATCAACTTTAGTTGTTGTTGAGGATTAGGTTTTTTATCAAAAATTCAACTATTTTAGGATTCAACCAAATGAAGATTTAATTAAAAATTTAATTATTTTGTTGAAAATTCCACAATTTGGTCGAAAATGCAATAGCTTTTGTTGAAAATTTAATTAATTTGTTAAACATTCAACTATTAGGTTGAAAATTCGACTCTTTGGTTCGCAAATTAATTTTTTTGCTGTTGAAAATTCAACCATTTGGTTTAAACGTCATCTTTTTGGGTCGAAAATTCAACTATGTAGTTAAAAATAATACTATTTTTTTCAATATTTTGTCTTTTTTTATAATTCAGCTATTTTGTTAGAAGCTAATCTTTTTCATTCGAAAACCTCAAATGCTTTGTAAAAAAATCGTCCTCTTGCGATTGAAAAAATTATCTTTTTTGGTAGAAAGATCTTCGTTCCAAAATTAATTTATATTGGTTCCACATTCGAGTCATCTTAAAAATTGGTCTTTTTGTCTTGAAGATTCGATTATTTGTTTAAACATTCAATTGTTTGTAGTTAAGTGAATTTTTTATTGTTTGAAAATTCAACCATTTCGTTGAAAATTCGTATCTTTTGCCCGAAAATTCAACTATTTGGCTTTAAATGCAACATTTTGCTCTAAAATGAATCTTGTTAGAGGAAACTTTATTTTTTCAAAATTCAACTACTTGGTTCAAAGTTGAACTGCTTTGTTAAAAATGTATTCTTTTATGATTAATTAATTATTTCAGTTTAAAATTTAACAGTTTTGTTCAAAAATAATGTTTGTTTCTGAAAATCAATTTTTCAACTTTAAAATTCAACTTTTTGGGTTGAAATTAATCTTCATGATTCACAGTTGAACTACTGTCTAAAAATTTTATATTTTTGGTTAAAGATTCATCATTTGATTCATTTTATTGAAAATGAGTTGTTTTTAAAAATTAATTTTGTTTATGGAAAATTTAAATATTCCAATTTTGTTTGAAAATTGACCTTTTTTAGATGAAAATTGAACAGATTGTATAATTTACAATGACTGATTTCATCATTCAGTCAAATTGATAAATTGTCGAATCTGAATTATTCATATCAGTCAAAATTGACATTGAATTACTCACTTTTTACTGATTCAAATTTGTAATCTATATTTATTCACTCATTTACCATTCTCAAGCAAGAATAAGAGGCGAATTGAAATTTAATTTAACCATCCCACTTGCGAAGAAAAAATACATTTTAAAAATACACCCTCACATCCCGTGATAAAACTACATTTTACTTAGTGCCATGTTCCTCAGAGAGCAATAACGGTCGAATTTCTTGAAAGTTACCGCAAGAGTGATAAACGATAATAAAGTACAGCAATAACGAACTGTAATGGTTAATTCTGAGTAAATTCAGTACAAGAGATAATGTTCGAGTCACCTATTAAAAAAAATGTATACACTCTTGAAAATAATCCGCGAGTCATTTGTGACAATAAATTGACTTTCATTCCGGTCCATGTAGTATCGGCTCAAGTCTGAATGCGTTTCTGAACAGGTATACCTTGTTGGCAAGGGAAAAAAGTACAGGTGACTAAAACCATCGAGCGTCGCTTTAATCGACGGCCATTTGGCCATTTAGATCTCAGATAAAAGGTTCGCGCTTAATGCATGCGTGTAATTTCATTGGGGGAAAAAAGGGGGAAAAGAACCGCTAATGAAGCGTCGAGCAATGAGAAAGTCATGAACTGCCGAACAAATAAGACGTTACCCATATTACGTGCGGAACTATATCCCGATTGTGCCTCGAAGTCCTTACACACTTTATACTTAACTGTACTTTTCAGTTCTCACAACGCTCGACTTTTAATTGAATTTTTTTTTCAAATTAGTGAAAAATAACAGACTAGAGTGCCAATTAATCTAGGGAATATTTTATAGCAAGCTTGAACATTATTCCTGTGGGAATGGAAAATCATTTTAATTTGATGATTCAGATTGTGTAGGGGCTGTTCAAAAAGTATACGCATTTGAAAAATAAAATTAATGTATAGGTACCATTTTGAGTGCAATATTGCATTTTCAACAAAATAGCAGCATTTTGAAAGAAAGAGTTGAGTCTTTCAGCTAAAAAGTCAAATGTTTTAGAAAACAGTTGACTTTTAGACACACAAAAAAAATCAGTATAAAAGATGATTTTTCAACCAAATAGTTGGATTTTCAACAAACAAACAATTTTAGACCAAGCAGTTAAATTTACAACATAATAGTTAAACTTTTATGCAAAAGAAACGAATTGTTAATGAATTTTCAGCCAAGAACTTTTCTACAAAAAATGCATTTTCAATCAAAATAGACGAATATTCAAGAAAGCAGTTGAATTTTCGAACAAAAGAGATTACTTTTCAAGAAAAATTTGAATTTTTAACAAAATAATTATATATATTTTTTGAATAGTTTAATTTTAAACCAAATATTTGAATTTTCGACCTACAAAGATAAATTTTCAAATAAATGTTAAAAATTAAAAAATGTAATTATTATCAACCAAACAGTTAAATTTACAACAAAATAGTTGAATTTTCAAGCAAAAGCGACGAATTTCCAACAAAATAGTTGAATTTTTAACCAAATAGTCCAATTTTCAAAGAAAAAAGAATTAACTTTAACCACAAACAGTTACATCTTTAACCGAATAGACGAATCTTTAAGCCAAGAAGATGAATGTTTTAGAAAATAGTTGAATTTTCAATCAAGAACTTTTCTACACAAGAAAAAGAATTTTAATAAAAAAAAATAAGAATTTAAAAAAAAAGTTGAACTTTCAAACCAAAAAGATTACATTTTAATAAAATAGTGGAATTTTCAACGAAATTATTCAATTTTCCACATAATAGTTTAATTTTAAACCAAATAGTTGAATTTTCAACCTAGAAAGCTGAATTTTTAACCAAATGGTTAAATTTAGAAAAAAATTATCATCAATCAAACAAATCCACTTACAACCAAATAGTTGAACTTTGAAGCAAACAAAAAAAATTTAGACCAAGCAGTTGAGTTTACAATCAAATGGTTGAACTTTTATGCAAAAGAAACAAATTTTTAATAAATTTTAAGCCGAAAACTTTGCTACAAAAAAATGCATTTTCAATTGAAATAGACGAATATTCAAGAAAGCAGTTGAATTTTTGAACAAAAAAGATTACTTTTCAAAAAACATTCCAATTTTTAACAAAGTAATTAAATTTTTTACTAAAAAGTTTAATTTCAAACCAAATAGTTGATTTTTTGACCTACAAAGATGAATCTTGAAACAAATAGTTGAAATTTTTAAAATTTAATAATTATTAACCAAAACGTCACATTTACAACCGAATAGTTGAATTTTCAAGCAAAAGCGACGAATTTTCTACAAAGCAGTTGAACTTTCAAACTAAAGAGATCACATTTTAATAAAATAATGGAATTTTCAACAAAATAATTCAATTTTTAAGATAATAGTTTAATTTTAAACAAAATAGTTGAATTTTCGACCTACAAAGCTGATTTTTAACGAAATAGTTAAATTAGAAAAAAAATATCATCAACCAAACAATTGCATTTACAACCAAATAGTTGAACTTTAAAGAGAACGCGAGTAACTTGAATTTTCAAATAAAATGATAAATCTTTAACACCAGAAATGAATTTTTAACAAGTGAATTGAACTTTCTACTAAGTAGTTGAATTTTTAATCAGAAAATAATAATTCATCACCAAAATATAATAGTTAATATTTCAACATTTTAAATCGAAAACAGTTGAATTTAACCAAAAAGATGAATTTGCAACGACAAATATAATATTTGACTTTTCAAACCAAAAATATTTCTATTTAAAATTTAAATAAAACAGTTAAATTGAACCAAAGAAGATGAATTTTCCACAAATTCTTTTAATCCTCAACCCAAAGAGTAGTTGAAAATTAATTGAATGAATAAATGAATTAATGAATGAATGAATTAAATAATTAAATTAATTCATTAAACTTTACCAAAAAGTTGCATTTTTAACGAAAAAAGGTGAAATTTCTAAAAAGAAGAATGAATCTTCAAAGCAGAAAGACGAATTTTTAACAAAAAAGTTGAATTTTCAACAACAACAAAATTGAATTTTCAACAACATAGTAACATTTTTATTCAAAGGAGTTGAATAATGAATCAAAAATATAATATTAGACATTTCAATCAAAAAGAACTAACTTTCAACGAAAAATATTTGGATTTTATCATTGAATTATTTTCATTCAGACCGCATTAAGGCAAAAAAAAAAAAAAAAACAAGAAAAAAGACAACTTTATTTTTAAAAAAATGAGAAATTCTTTAAAAAATAAGAAAAGAGGAACGAAAAAGTTGAGTCTTTCAGCTAAAAAGCCAAGTGTTTAGAAAAAAGTTAACTTTTATATATAAAAATATTAATTTTTAACCTATAACGATGATTTTTGAACCAAATAGTTGAATTTTAAACCTACAAATGAGCTTATTTTTAAATTAAACAGTCTTATTCACTACCAAGTAGTGAAATTTTTAACCGAAAAAGATGAATTCTCAATGAAAAATTTAATAGTAGAATTTTCAAATAAAAAAGATCAATTTTCAACCAAAAATGGAATAGATCAACTTTCAGTTTCAAAATTAATTTTCAATCCAAAAAAACGAATTTTCAACAAAATTTTAATTGGAAAAAATGATTTTTTAACAAAATAGTTACATTTTCAACAACAACAAAATCAAATTTTCGACCAAATAATAACATTTTTAACCGAAAGAGATGAATTATACAAAAATATAATATTAGACTTTTCAATCCAAAAGAATTAACTTTCAACGAAAAATATTTGGATTTTGTTATTGGGTTCTTTCATTCAGACCGCATTTAATTAAAAAAAAAACAAGAAAAAAGGCAACATTCTTTTAAAAAAATGAGAAAAAAGAAACGAAAGAGTTGAGTCTTGCAGCTAAAAAGTCAAATGTTTTAGAAAAAAACTGACTTTTGAACACAAAAAAAAATTTCACTATGAAAGATGATTTTTTCAACCAAATAGTTGAATTTTTAACAAACAAACAAAACAATTTTAGACCAAGCAGTTGAATTTACAACCAAATAGTTAAATTTTTATGCAAAAGAAACGATTTCTTAATCAAACAATTTAAAATAAAAAATTTTAAAAAATTCAAGCAAATGGTCCCATTTATAAACAAAAAAGAATTAATTTCAACCACAATCAGTTGTATTTCTAACAGAATAGTCGAACCTTCAAACTAAAAAGAAGAATTTTTTAGAAAGCAGTTGAATTTTCAACCAACAAAGATGAATTTTCAGCCAAGAACTTTTCTAAAAAAAGTGCCTTTCCATTCAAAATAGACGAATATTCAAAAAAGCTGTTGAATTTTTGAACAACAAAAAATATTTTTCAAATATTATTTCAATTTTTAACAAAATAATTAAATTTTGTTACAAAATAGTTTAATTTCAATCCAAATAGTTGAATTTTTGACCTACAAAGATAAATTTCAAAACAAATAGTTAAGATGAAAAATATTTAATTATTATCAACCAAGCATTGAAATTCACAACCAAATAGTTGAATTTACAATTAAAAGTGACAAATTTCCAACAAAATAGTTGAATTTTCAACCAAATTGTCGAATTTTTCAACAAAAAAGAATTAACTTCAACCGCAAACAGTTGAATTTTTAACCACCAGCGATGCATTTTCAACCAAGAAATTTTCTACAACAGAAAAAAAAATAAAGGAAAAAAATGCGAATTTGCTACAAAGCAGTTGAACTTTCAAACGAAAAAGATTACATTTTAATAAAATAGTGGAATTTTCAACGAAATAATGCAATTTTCAAGATAATAGTTGAATTTTAAACAAAATAGTTGAATTTTTGACCTACAACACTGTATTTTTAACCAAATAGTTGAATTAAACAACAATTATCATCAACCAAACAATTGCATTTACAACCAAATAGTTTAACTTTAAAGCAAACGTGACTCACTTACTTGAATTTTCAAATAAAATGATAAATCTTTATTACGAGAAATGAATTTTTACAAGTGAATTCAACTTTCTACTAAGTAGTTGAATTTTCAATTAAAAAATAATTCATCGCCAAAATATAATAGTTGATATTTCAATATTTGAATTTCAAATCGAAAACAATCGAATTTAACGAAAAAGATGAATTATTGACGAAAAATGTAATATTTGACTTCTAAACCAAAAAAATATATCTATTTTGAATTTAAAAAAAAAACAGTTGGATCGTACCAAAAAAGACGAATTTTTCCAAAAATCTTTTAACCCTCAACCCAAAGAGTATAGTTCTTGACCAAAAATTTGCATTTTCAACGAAAAAACGTAAAATTTCGAAAAAAGAATAAATTTTCAAAGCAGAAAGACGAATTTTCAACAAAAAAGTTGAATTTTCAACAAGGTAAGATTTTTCAGACAAGAGACAACAAAAATATTAACCAAATTCAATTTCTAAACCAAAAGGGCAAATTGTCTAGAAAACTGTTAAATTTTGAACCTAAAAGTTTATTTTTAACGAAACAGTTGGATTTATAGCAAAATAATTAAATTTTCAATAAAATAATTAAATTTTCAACAAAATACTTAAATTTTCAACAAAATAGATAAACTTCCAATGAAATAATTCAATTTTCAACTGAAATAATGCGTTTTCAATAAAAAAATAAATTTTTAACAAATAAATTCAACTTTCAACTATGAAGTTAAATTTTCAATCAAAAAAGAATAATTCGCCACAAAAATATAATAGTTGATATTTGAACATTATGATTTTAAATAAGAAAGAGTCGATTTCAACAAAAAAGATGAATTCACATCGAATAATGTAATAATAATAATGATAGACTGAATTTTTATTCCGAAAAGATTTTTCAGTCAGGAGAGAAAAAAAATTTGAACAAAATTGTGCAATTTTTAAACCAAATAGGCAAATTCTCTAGAAATCAATTGAATTTTTAACCAAAAAATTAATTTTGAACTGTACAGTTCAATTTTCTATGAAAATAATGATATTAAAAAAAAATGAAGTTTTAAAAAAAATAGTCGAATTTTTAACGAAAATCGAGCAACTTTCAACCAAAAAGGGAATTGTTAAATTTTCTGTTGAAAAAAATGATTTTTATAAGAATTAAGAAATTTTCAACAAAATAACTTTAAAACAAAGAGATGGATCTTCAATTAATGAAATTAATGTTTACTAAATTATTTCAACTTTAACCCAATCAGTTAAATATTTAATCATGAAGATTCATTTTCTACCAGAAAATATGAATTTGCAAACATTTTACGAAACAGTTTAATTTTGAACTAAAAACGATCAATTTTCAACCAAAAGTGAAATGATTAAATTTGTATTCGTAAAAACTAATTTTTAACCAAAAAAGAACAAATTTCAAACTAAATAGTTCAATCTTCAACAAACGAAATGAATATTTAAAAAAGTTTAATTTTTAAAAATTTAAATTTTCAATCAAGAATATTAAGTTTATATAAAGAAACGAAATTTATAACAATATACATGAATTTTTAACCAAAATTGTTACTTTTTTAACTAAAAACTATCAATTTTCAACCAAAAATAGAATAGTTAAGTTTTCAGTCAGAAAAATTAGGATTTTACAGAAAATATTACATGATTTGAAAACTATTTGAGTAAATTTTCAAGATTTTCACTAATCGTGAATAGCGACTGAAATTTGTTTTTGGTTCAAAAGTCAACTACTTATTCGAAAGTGCAATTATTTATTACAATTTTTTTTTTTATGATTTATCATTCCAGTTGAAAAATCTTTTTTTTTTAAAATGAAACTATTTCATTACAAATTTTTTGAATTATCTCATTGACTGATTATTTAACCATTCTGTCTTTGGTTGGACATTTATCTTCTTCAATTGAAAATTCAACTAATTGGTTGAAAATATCTGTATTTTGTACAAACTTGGTCTTTTGTGGTAGAAAATCAATCTTCTTGGTGACTAATTCACCTTTTTAGTTAAAGATTAATTTATTTTGTTAAAAATTAATCTTTTTTGGTAGAAAATTAATTTTTTTGTTCAAAATTCATTTCCTTGGCTTGAAAATTATTTTTTTTGATTAAAAAAAGATTTTTTTAACTGAAAATTTACCCATTTCATGATTGTTTATCTTTTTCAGTTGAAAATTCAACTGTTTTTCGGAAATTTCTGTATTTTGTTGAAACTTTGTATTTTGTGGTAGAATATTAATCTTCTTTGTGACTTGTTTAAAAATTCAACCATTGGGTTGAAAATCCCATTAAAAATTAAAATATTTGGTTGAAAATTCATGTATTTTGTTAAAAATTATTCTCTCCTGGTAGGAAATAAATATTTTTTATTGAAAATTCATTTCTTTGGTTGAAAATTAGTTTTCTTATTAAAAATTAATTTTTTTAAATTAAAAAGTGAACTTAACTTTTTGTCAACAATTTTGTTGTAAAAAATTTTTGTAATAAATAATAAATAAATATGAATGAAAATATATTGGTAAAAAATTCAAATATTCCAGTTGAAGATTCATCATTTTAGTTTAAAATTCATCAGTTTGGTGGAAAATTAATTTTTTCCACAGAAAATTGAACTGTTCCATTTTTGGTTGAAAATTGATCTTTTTTAGTTGAAAATTTAACTGCTTTCTTGAAAAGTAATTTATTTTGTTAAAAGTCTTCTTTTTTTTTTAATTAATCTTTTTGGTTTGAAATTCAAGTGTATCATTGAAAATCTGTCTTTTTCAGTTGAAAATTCATTTATTTTCATGAAAGTCGTCTTTTTTGGTAATTTTTTTTTAATTTTTTGGTTGAAAATTCAACTACTCTAGTTAACGATTTATAATTTTAGTTGAAAATTATTATTTTTTGTATTTAACATTTAACGATTCTAGTTGAAGATTCATCATTTTAGTTTAAAATTCATGAGTTTGGTGGAAAATTAATTTTTTCAACTGAAAATTTAACTATTAAATATATCACTGTGAGTGGATTTCCAACGACCTAAGTATATCCAATTTTTTTAATAAATTCTTGAATGGCAGAAATAATTGAAAAATCATTGAAAATTATTTAAAAATATAACATTTCTTATATGAAGGTTGTTTCTTCTTTTTGACATGTAAATGTTTAATCTTTCCCCTATTTTCCCCATTTTCGTGAGAAAATTGCCCTATTCCCCCTTTTTTGAGCTCCTTTTGCTGTTATAACGTAATCAAAAAGCACCAGATTAATTATAATTTTTCAGGATCCTAATACACTATTTTTTATATAGACCATATACTTATAACTTCGATTTCCGTAAGTGTGTTTTTTCTTTCAACCCATTGGGAAGATCTATTTGTTGACAAAAATATAACTGTCGTTAAATTTCAGAGAGAAGTAATCTATCTGATTCAGCTTTCAATTCCTCTTTTTGAAGTTTTGGTTCCTTCTCTTTCATTTATTTCGACTCGTTCAAATTGCGTCGTTGTCGCAACACTTTTTCGTTTTCTGTTGTATAATGAACTTGGTTCCTGTACATTTTTCGAAGTTATTGTGTCAGTACTGGAACCGTGAGTCATCGCATTGAAAACGCCCACATCGTAACATTATTCCATCCACATTGCTGTTCTTTCAAGCGTATCCAATGAGTTTGTCTGTATTTTTTTTCTGCAATCTAGATATTCTAGATAATCTAGATGATCGATACTTCCAATTTAGGTCTCTCCCATTTAGAAAAATGACACCTTTTTTATTTAAATGATTAAAAATGCCAAATCATGTGAAAATTAAATTCCCGTCCTTTGTTGGATAATTTCAATTTGATTTTTCCTAGTAACTTCGCAGTGACTTTACGGTCTGAAAATTGCGAACTTCATCAGTGATCGTCGAGGAAGCTCCTCCCGGTTCACTGGAGCGAAATTAGTAATTACTCTGATGAACGTGGTCGAGTGTCGCGTGGCGCATTAATTAACGATGTCTTGAAAAAAGCAGGATTTCGATTTAGTAAGAGAATGTCGGTCATTCGCAAAAATTGAATTAAAATTGATTCCTTTTATAGAGCAAGTTTCTTCATTCCTATAATTCTTACAATTAATCTGAACCTTTGTCTAAACTATAAACTCCAATTAAATACGTTCTTGATGTTAATAATCACTTAAAAAACCTAGCAGTTTTTAACAAAATGTTTTCAACTAAGTATTCTTAGACTTCAAGCACTTTCCCCTTTTCCCCATTTTTCTCTTTTTTTTAAAGAATTCCTCTTTTTGTCGCTTTTTGAGAAACTTCTCCTTTTCCCCCTTTTTTCACTTAAATGCGAAATCTTCTTTGTTGAAAAATATACTGTTGTATATCATATAAAAAATTCGTCCTTTTCGCTTAGAAATTCATTTATTTGGTTGAAGAATAATCTTTTTGTAGAGTAAGTAGACTTGTGTAACAAAAATTGCACAAGAAGCCTAAAACAAGAGAAGAATGTTTTTAAAAATTAGTTTGATCGGCTCATTAGATACAATTATATAACAAAGGAAAAAAGAGGGCTTGAAAATTCAAACATTTGGTTGAAAAATTATCTTTGTAGGTTGAAAATTTAACTATTTTGTTGGGAATTTAATTATTTTGTTGAAAATTGAACTTTTCTGTTTGAAAACTGTCTTCCAAAAAATTCATCTTTTGGGCTTAACATTTTTCAAATAGTATTCTACTCATAGTCTTCTTGTTTAGTTGAAAAGTTAACTATTATATTTTTGATTCAGAATTCATCTCTTTTCGTTAAAAATTTAATCATTTTGTTGAACATTCGCCTTTTTTCCATAGAAAATTAGTCTTTTTGGTTTGAAAATTCATCTTTTTTTGATAGAATTCGTCTTTCTTGATTAAAAATTCATCTTTTTGTTTGTTGAGAATAAACTTTTTTGTTGAAAATTCAACTATTTCGTTGTAAGTTCAACTGTTTGGTAAAAAATTAATCATTCTTGGTTGAAAATTATCTTTTTTGTTGCAAATTCGTATTTTTTGGTACAAAATCTTTTTTACTTGAATTCAACTGCTTGATCAAAAGTTCTACTAATTTGTTGAAAATTCGCTTTTTCGATGTTAAAAACGAATTTTTCCAACTGAGAATGCAACTGTTTCAATTTTTGAAAAGTCGATTTTTTCGTTGAAATATCAACTATTATATTTTTCGTTTATAATTCATTTTTGTTGTTGTTGAAAATTCAATTACTTATAGTTGAGATTTTATTTACTTTGTTGAAAATTAGTTTTTTTGGTTGAAGATTCATCTCTTTTTGGTATAAACTTCAGCTTGGTTACAAATTAATCTGTGTTGGTTGAGAATTCAACTAATTTGTAAAAATTAATTTTTTTTTAGGTTAAATCTCTTTTGTTAAAAATCTAGCTATTTTCTTGTTAATTAATTTTTTTAGAAGATGAAGTTTTTTTACTGAAAGTTCAACTATTATGTTAAAAATTCATCGTTTTGACTTGAAATTTTAACAGTTGCAAATTCAACTGTTTGGTTAAAAATTAATGATTCTTAGTTGAAAATTAACCATTTTGTTAAAAATTTCTCTTTTTGGGTTTCAAAGTAAACGGGTTTCCAAAACATTTGACTTATTAGCTTGAAAACTCAACTCTTTTGTTGCAATTTCGTCTGTTTTGGTTGAATTTAACTGTTTTTATTCAAAATTAAAATCTTTTTTGGTTGAAATATTATTAGCTATTATAGTTTTGTTTTTGAGAGGTCATCTTTTTTGGTTGATAATTCAACTGCTTGATTAAAAGTTCTACTAATTTGTTAAAAATTCTCTTTTTCGATGTCAAAAACGAATTTTTTCAACTGAGAATGCAACTGTTTCAATTGTTAAAAAGTCGATTTTTTGGTTGAAATATCAACTATTATATTTTTCGTTGATAACTCATCCTTTTTGGTTGAAAATTCTATTACTTGGTTATGATTTTAATTGTTTTGTTGAAAATTAGTTTTTTTTGTTGAAAATTCATCTCGTTTTGGTAGAAACATCAGCTTGGTTGCAAATCAATCTGTGTTGGTTGAGGATTCAACTAATTTGTAAAAATGCATTTTTTTAGGTTAAATCTCTTTTTTTTTTAAATTTAGCTATTTTGTTGTCAATTCATTTTTTTAGAAGATGAAGTTTTTTAACTAAAGTTCAATTATTATGTTAAAAATTCATCGTTTTTATTTGAAATTTTAACAGTTGCAAATTCAACTTTTTGGTTGCAGATTGATCTGCTTTGGTTGAGGATTCAATTAATTTGTGAAAAATTTATTTTTTTAGTTGAAGATAAATTTTTTAAATTGAAAATTCAACTATTTTGTTGAAAATTCATTCATTTGGTTGAAAATCCGTCTTTTTAGTTGAATTCAACCATTTTTCATTTATAATTATATGTTTTTTGGTTGAAAACTCAACTATATTGTTGAAAATGAAATATATTTCGACTTAACATCTGAGGAATTTAAAGCATTTCATATTGAAGTAAATACGTTGCCTGTGTTAACTTTATTTAAAATAATGAATTCCCCTATTTTTTGTGAAAAATAGCTCTATTTCTCCTGTTTGAAGTTCATTTTGGGCTGTGAAGTGTCTTTCAGATTTATTGTGGTTGTTCCCAGAAAATAAAATAAGACATTGAAGAAACTCAGTTTGCATTGAGAGCTTATCAGAAATCTCCAGTTTTCACAAAAATCTACTATCGCAACGTGCAAACAAATAAAGCCAGTTTATTAGATAGAATAAAAAATTTCAAAAGTCTAGACTCGAGAGTCTTGGGCAATCAAATTTAATTGCATCGAGGCTTTGAAGCTTTGATCTCCAAGAGCGTTAGTATTATCGCATGATTCATCAGGACTGATGCTGACACACCTCTGACTAAAGGATCTTTGATCGCTGATAAAAAATTGCATGTCTCTTCTCTGTGCTAAAGGAGAAATAAAAAAATCGATTTAAATGCAAAAACCTTCTTCATCCCAAGTTAATTTATGTGTTGACTAAACTACGATTAGTGTGTGTTCAATGTTAATGCATTTCATATTTTTGTATGCATGCAGAATGCTTAAATTGGTTTCCATTTAAGACTGCGCAAATATTGATGCTTCGTTATTAGGTAAACAATTGTTTTTAATTGCAGAGCAAATATTAGATAATATTTCTTAAATTAAGAATTAAAACTTGAAATTAATCATTTTAAATATAGTCTTTAAAAATTGAGGATTTTAATTTAAGAGACTTGACAATTTTAAGTTCAAAATTGAATATGTTCCAAGTAACAATTTAAAGTGATTTGAATTAAAGCGTTCAAAATTTTTTAGATGAAAATTGAATTGTTTAAAAATTAAAAAATTTAAAATTGTGTTGTTTCAAATTTAAACGTTTTGAACAATGGTAACTTCAGAATTAATAATTTTAATGGCCCGTGGACAAATTAAGAATTTAAATTCCAAACCTGAAAATTGAAATATTTTTTATTCAGAAACTTCAAAACCAAGTACTTTCGGATTAAAAAATTAAAATTAATAACCTTATTTAAAAGTCGAGTAATTTAAAATCTAACAGTTTTGAATATAAACTTTGACATGATTAAATCGAATAATTCGAAATGGAAAGCATTCGAAATGAAAGATTTTGTATTAACAATTTTTTATTGAAAGCGTCCAAAGTTTAAATATTTCAGTTGAAAACATTACATCAAAATTCTTCAAAATTGTTTGGTTTTAAATTGAAAACGTTCATTTGGACAATGAAAATTTTTTATCTTTCAAAGTCGAATAATTTCAATTTCAACCCCGTTCTTTTTTCAAAGCATTATATATGTAAGAATTTCAAATTGAAATTTTTATAAGACTTTCAATTTTAAAGCTTTTAAATTTAAAGTATTTGTAATTGAAACCTCTAAAAATGTAGTTATTTTATATTAAATTCCAAGTTGTTTTGATTTTTAGGTGTTCAAAAATGTACCGATTGTAAGTAAAAGTGTTTGAAATTACACAAATTTATAATTAAGGTAGTTGTGCCAAAAATCAGGTCTCTGTTAAAAAAATTTTTTTTTGTGATTTTGAGGATTGAAATGATATTTTCAGTAATGTCTGATAAAAGAACAAACCTTTTTTTATGAAAAATGTTTAAAAATTACAAAAAAATAATTAGTTTAACTATACTTGTAATTGAACTTTTTTACTGTCCCTTCTTACGATTTTCTAAAAAATTGTTTAATTTTAATCAGTCGTGACTTCTTTTTTCGGGAAAAATATTCCATACAACTTTACTATTTCTAATTTTTAAAATTCAGGAAATACTCAATTACTAAAATTCAACCATTTTTCAAAAATTGGTAAGAAGCGATAGTAAGAAAAAATTAAATTGCTAAAAACATTGTTAAAATAATTTTGTTTTGTAAGTTTTTAATTTTTTTTTCAATAAAAATAATATTTTTTGTTTAAAATTAGATGCTCAGTAATGTTATTTTGATTCTTAAAATCATAGAAAAACTATTTTTCAGAGATCTGATTTTTGGCACGTCAACTACCTTGAACAAGTTTCGAATAGAATATTTTTTTATTTAAACATTTGAATTTGTTATTATATCAAAGAACTTCTATTTCAGAAAATCACATTTTTAAATTCGAATGGCGCTGGAGGGTCTAGAAAAGAAGAGATAAATTAAAAAATGACCATGAATCTAAGATTGATTTCTATTATACACTAAATTCCTATTTTCTACATTTGAAAGTATTTAAGAGAATGAAGAACTGCTTAATTTATTTTTAAAAATAATGTATTTGTAATGTTTAATAACATTTTTGTTATTTGTAGTTAAATTTTATCGTAGAAATCATTTTTTTCAACTTTGTACTATTGATATTTCTTGAAATTATAAACATATTTTCTTATTTTTTTGGTTGTTTAGAAAATAATATCTGTCATACTTTGATATCGCGACCTTTAATTTGGATTTTCTTGAAACAGGATCATTTATTTTATCAAACCTTCTTTATTCTGATTTAGCATCCCCATATCTCGGGTGTAAGTTTTTGTTTTGGCAAAAAATTAAAAATTCTATTTTTAATCGCTATCCAAATCCGAGTTTTAAAATTTACGAAATTTTTAGCTTCAAATTCTGGGTCGAATTTGTTCGAATTGATTAACTTGGTTACATCAAACTTGTTTACCCATATTCCTATACTTAATATCTCAGGAGCATGTTTTTATTTTAACTGAAAATTGAATTTTGTATCGCAATCCGCATCCGATCCGTCTCCAAAAATTGTAAACTTCCAGCTCCAGTGTCTGGAACTTGGATATCTTTTTTCAATCAAAACTTTTTGGCCACAATTCAGCAACACTTCAGCTTGGGATTGGACTTTTGTTGAATCTTTAAATGGTGATTTTTATTTCACAGAATGCTTTTTCGCTCTACTGAAAAATTCCCATTTTGTTAGTTGTCTAGTTCTGTACCGCCACCCTTCAATTATAAACGAAAATTTGCACTAATTTTTGAAAAATCTTGCATCCTAATGAGAGCAACTGATGCTATTCATCTTGGAATTTGTGTAGGCGTGAACAATATCCTTGATAAGAGAATTTTTTTCATTTCACTTTAAGTTGTTGGCTAAGAACCCTTGGCTTGTTCTGTTGTCAACAAGGGTAGTTTTCCCTCTTTTGAAGTTGAAAGCGCGTGTCTAACCAAGTAGAATGTGAGGGTTGGGACGATGTTAGTTCATTCTGCCCCTTTAGTTTTTCCAACAGAGTGCGTGGAACGAGAAGCAAGTGCTTTTTCGAAACCTGGCGCAAAAGAAAGGGCATTATTTGATGGCAAAATAGTAGATGGGCAAAGGAGTTTCTAAATACAAATTTCTACCTTGCCGACATCGTGACCATTCCACAGCTGAAGTGGTTCCTGTCCGTGGTAATTTCTAGAATGTTCTCGAAGGGTCCTGATGAAGTCACAGCATTATATTGAGCAATTGTGAGAGACTAATTTGCGCAAACAACTTAGGGGTCATTCACAAAATACGTGATACGTTTAGGGGTGGAGAAGAGTCGGTCGAAGTATCATTCTCGATGTTAAGAACAATGGAAAAAGTATCAGGGAGGGGGGGGCAGATGTTCCTGAAAAATGTATCACGTATTTTTTGAATGGCCCTTAAAGGTCATTTATTATCTCAATGAAGCATTTTGCGTAAACACTTTCAAGGTTATATTTTGATTTGTCTTCGCATTTTCTACTGCATAATATAGTTATGAAAAAAACAAGGATCTAAGGAAGCAATGGATCATCCTTGTTTTTCTCATAACTGTATGACGCAGTAGAAAATACAAGGACAAATCAATATATTACCTTGAAAGTGTTTACGCGAAATGCATAATTGAGATAATAAATAACCTAGAAGTTGTTTACTCAAATTCGCACATCACAATTGCGCAATATCATTTTGTGAAGTCATCGGGACCCTTCGAGAACATTCTGGAAACTTAGCAAGGACACGAACCACTTTAACTGTAAAACGTTCTCGATGTCGATAAGTTAGGAATTTGAATTAAAAAGAGTCCTGGCCTATCTACTGGACATCGTAGACAGCGAAAAAATTGCTAAAGTTTAGTCGAGAAACTGAACTCGAATAATAAATGAATTCTGTAGTTGTAAATCAAAAATATCTTTGTAGAAGTAACAGGCTTCATAGGTTAAAATGCTCTAAAACCGGGGGGGGCTAAGGAGATTTTTCACGAAAATAGGGGAATAAATTCTTTCAAATAAAATAAATGTTTATACTGTATTAAATTCAATTTTAAAAGCTTCAAGTTGAATTCTCAGCCAAAACGAAGAATTTTCAACTGATGAAATGATGAATCTTTAAAAAAAAAAATTTAACATAATACTTCAACTTTCGACCCAAGAAATTTTTTCTTAATACAGAACAGTTTAATTCCTCCAAAAAATACGATAGTGGATTTCTCAAACAAATTGTTGAATTTTCAAGTCAAGAAGACGGATTTTCTAAAAAAAGTTGCTTTTTAAACCAATTTTTGAATTTTCAAACCAAAAAGACGTTTTTTCTTTAAAAAAAAAAAAAACAGTTGAGTTACCAACCCTTAAATATGAATTGTCAACAAAAAAGTTAATTTTCAGTCCAAAACGACGAATTTTCAGCAAAATAGTAACATTTTTAACCCAAAGAGATGAATTTTCAGCTATAATTTACTTTAATAAAATTTTTGATTTATCAACAAAATAATTAAATTTCCAATCAATTAGTAAAATTTTCATCCGTGAGAGATCAATTCTCAACAAAAAATGTAATAGTTTATAGCGCAACCAAATTTTTTCATTTTCAAGCCAAAAACACGAATTTTATTTTTAAAAAGCTGAATGTTCAACAGTAAAATATAAATTGTTAACAAAAAAGTTAATTTCCAAATAAACAGTTTCTACCAAAATAGTTCAATTTTCAGCCCAAAAATACGAATTTTCAACAAAATAGTTACATCTTTAACCAAAGAGATGTAGTTTCAACTATAATTCAATTTAATAAAATTTAATTACATTGTTGATATTTCAACAAAATAATTAAATTTTTTATCAAATGATAAAATTGTCAACCATTAAAGATGAATTCTCAACGAAAAATGTAATAGTTGATATTACAATAAAAAATCACAAATTTTCAACAAAATAGTTGATTTTTCTACCAAAAAAAAATTTTACAGTCAAGAAAGAACAAAATTTTCAAGCAAATTATTTAATGTTCCAGCCAAAAGGACGAAATTTCAACAAGATAGTTGATTTTTCTATCAAAAAATATTTTTCTGTCGAGAAAGGAAAAAAATGCAATCAATGCTTGAATTTTCAAGCCAAAAGGTCGAATTTTCAACAAGATAGTTGATTTTTCAATCAAAACAAATTTTGCAGTCAAGAAAGAAAAAAAATGTTAACCAAATTGTTGAATTTTCTACGAAAGTAGTTAGCATTTCCAACCAAAAAGGAAGACTTTTTAACCAAATTGTTGAATTTCCAACAAAATAATTAAACTTCCAACAAAATAATTAAATGTTTAAACAAATTATCATTTTTAAGCAAAAAAGATGAATTATCAGCCGAAAATATAATAGTAGACTTTTTAACCAAATAGAACGAACTTTCCACCAAAAATAGTTGATTTTCTTATTGCGATTGTAAAATTAGCCTATTTACGAATCCGAGCTATCTAATTAAAAACTTATTTGCTTCTAAAATAAAGCAGATATCTTTTTGGCATCTTCCCAATCTCAAAGTGCGTTGTACACCTCGTAAATACTCGTGTCAACATGTGTCATCAAAGGAAGTTGTACACGTCAGAGATAAAATTCTTCCGAATTTGATCATTAAAACAGTTCCCTTTTTTCTATATTTTTCCACTATTTTTCCTCTATTTTTCTCAAAATCCTCTATAATCCCGATATTTGAGAACTTTGTCCATTTTTTCCTTTTTTTTTTAAAGCTGGGATCAAATTTTCAAGAATTATGAGAAACTACGGTCCAACGAAAAAAGCGAATTGTCGATGATTTGCACAAAAAATTAGAAAAAATAAAATAAAATTTAACAGGATTGATTCAGTAGTGTCGCGAAAAAGACAAAATATATTTCACACTTGATTGAGATAATACTGTCCCTATAACGTTTAATGTATGAATAAAATTATTTTCTTCTTGTCTAAAAAATGTTTGTTTAAAATAATAACATTTATAACTTTGAATAATTTCGGATTGTATTAGTGTTTTTTGTCGGAAATCGACATTTTTATTATTAAATTATTTAGATCAATTAGATTTCAAAGTTGGTTAATAATTTGTGGACACTTCTATTTTACGTTGTTGTTTTACATCGAAATTTTTTTTCTTCAAGAAAAAGTTCTTATAAATGGAACCAGATTTAGAATATTTCAACAATTTCGGATTATGTTAGTGTTTCTCATGGGAAATTCGTATTTTTAATTAAAAGAAAATTATATTTCAAACATTTCAAAGAAGATTTAAAGTATTTGACTTCAACAATTAAACTTACAATTTTGAACAACTTTAGGTTTTTTAGGTGTTTTTCGGCGGAATTTGATGTTTGAACAAAAATCAATTCAAAATTTAATATCAATTTTCATCAGTTATCATAAATATTGTACTTGTTTTTCTCTTCTATTATTTTAGATAATAGATACCATGAAACACAAACATTTTGCATTAGTAATAATTTGCTATTTTAATTTAAAAATTGATGAAAAAAACGCGCGCGTATTTGTTTTCTAGTTTTATCAAAGTTGAGAATTCTTCTAAAAGTGTTGCGCTTATTAATTTTGTTTTCATTACGGTGGTACTTTGAAAGAACAATATTTCCCCTAAAATCGATTTCTTCTACCTTTAATGTTACTCAAAATTTGAGACGACATCTT
Source organism: Andricus grossulariae (assembly GCA_011634705.1). Taxonomy (NCBI): domain Eukaryota; kingdom Metazoa; phylum Arthropoda; class Insecta; order Hymenoptera; family Cynipidae; genus Andricus; species Andricus grossulariae. Next base: position 189,015,899 of record JAABKJ010007545.1, on the reverse strand, counting down.
GAAACATTTGTGTTTTCAGGAAACAAGAATATCGATCCCAAGCTTCCTCTTCGTTGCTCGCTTTCTCATCTTGAATATAATATATCTAGATGTATGCACATATATTATACACTCCCGTATCTAATAAGCAGCTCTGATGAGGAGAGCTTATCAGTTTACATTTTTCTCTAAGTAGGCCATTAAAATTTCAAATTAATTCAGGGGAAAATTCTAAATACAATAGTGAGCCTTTGAAAAGCGGGGTTTTTGAAAAATGCAAGAATGAAATGGAGGATAAAATCCTTTTGTAAAATATCCTTTGACAAAAATGAATGTAATTGTTAAATTTTATTCTATGGAAGAGTTAAGAAAAATTAATTTCGCTCCACGCTGTGAATATTTCAATTCGAAGTCTGTCAGAGGGATTTTAATTCTGTATTATAATTTGTAATTTAATTTGGAATAATTAATCAACTTTTTGGTTAAAAATTCAACTATTTTGTGGAAAATTTAATATTTGCTTAAGAATTCGAGTATTTTCTTGAAAATGTAATATTTTTGTTAAAAATTCAACTATTTTCTTAAAAATTCATATTTCTTCGTTGAAAATTCAAATGTCTTCAAACAAATTCGTATTTTGGCTTGAATATTAGACTAATTTGTTAAAATTGTACCTGATTTTGGTTGAAGTTCGATTTTTTTTTAAAATTCGACCGTTTGGTTAGAAGTTCTTCTTTTCAGGATGAAAATTCAATTATTTTGTTAAAAATGCGTCCTTTGGCTTGAAAATTCAACTATTTTGTTAAAAAGTCATCTTTTTTGTTAAAACATTCAACTGTTTTGTTGAAAATTTGAAGTATTTGGTCGAAAGTTCATCTTTGTAGGTTGAAAATTTAACTGTTTGGTTGAAAATGTAACTAGTTTGTTAAATATTCAACTATTTCATTCAATATTTAATGATTTTGTTGAAAATTCTACTATTGTCTTGAAAATTCACCTTTTTTGGTCAAAAATTCAACTGTTTTGTTGAAAATTCGCCTTTCTGGTTAAAAATTCAACTATTTGAGTGAAAATTTAACGATTTTATTGAAAATTCAACTGATTTGTTAAAAAGTTATCTTTTTTTAATTAAAAATTCAACTATTTCGTTAAAAATTTAATGTTTTTGTTGAAGATTCAACTATTTTCTTAACAAGTCATATTTCTTGGTTAAAAAATCAACTGTCTTCTAAAAAATTGGTGTTTTTTTTAGCTTGAAAATTGAACTATTTGGTTAAAAGTTCGACAATTTTTTGAAAATTCAACTATTTTGTTTAAAAGTCATCTTTCTTGGTTGAAAATTCAACTGTTTTCTTAAAAACTCTTCTTTTGAATTGAAAATTGAACGATTTGGTTAAAAATGTAATTGTTTTTGGTTGAAGTTTAATGCTCTTCGTTCAAAAATGCGACCATTTGATTGAAAATTGATCTTTGTAGGTTGGAAATTCAACTAATTCGTTGAAAATTGGTCTTTTTTGCTTGAAAGTACATTTATTTGGTTAAAAATTCAACAGTTTTGTTGAAAACGCATCTTTTGGCTTAAAAATTCAACTATTTTGTTAAAAAGTCATCTTTTTTGTTAAAAAATTCAACTGTTTTATTATAAATTATTTTTTGTTGAAAATTTGAAGTATTTGGTCGAAAGTTCATCTTTTTAGGTTGGAAATTTAACTAGTTTGTTAAATATTCAACTATTTGGTTGAATATTTAATGATTTTGTTGAAAATTGTACTATTTTCTTAAAAATTCACCTTTTTTGGTAAAAAAAAATCAACTGTTTTGTTGAAAATTTGTCTTTCTGGTTAAAAATTCAACTATTTGGTTGAAAATGTAATGATTTTATTGAAAATTCAACTAATTTTTCAAAAAAGTTATCTTTTTGATTAAAAATTCAACTATTTTATTAAAAATTTCACGTTTTTGTTGAAGGTTCTACTATTTTGTTAACAAGTCATATTTCTTGGTTAAAAAATCAACTGTCGTCTAAAAAATTTGTTTTTTTTAGCTTGAAAATTGAATTATTTCGTTAAAAGTTCGACAATTTTTTTGAAAATTTAACTGTTTTGTTTAAAAGTCATCTTTCTTGGTTGAAAATTCAACTGTTTTCTTGAAAATTCTTCTTTTGAATTGAAAATTGAACGATATGGTTAAAAATGTAATTGTTTTTGGTTGAAGTTTAATTTTCTTCGTTCAAAAATTCGACCATTTGATTGAAAATTGATCTTTGTAGTGGGAAATTCAACTATTTGGTTAAAAATTCATCTTTTCGAGTTTTAGAGTCAACTATTTTATAAAAATTTCGACTTTTTAGCTTGAAGTCTCAACTCCTTCGTTGAAAATTCATTTCTTTTGGTAGAAAATTGATCTTTTTCGGTTGAAAACTCCACTGTTTTCCTGATTATTGTAAATGCAATATATTTTCGACTTGAAATACTAAGCGTTGCATTCAATTTAATACCCATTCATTAATTTTATTTAAAAGAATTTATTTCCCTATTTTCGTGAAAAATCACCCTGCTCCCCCTGTTTTGAAACAATTTTGGGCTCAGAAGTCTGTAATTGGGATTATGAATTTAATTTTAATTATTTTTGAATTCAAACAAAGTTAAGTGTGATTAAACTGAAATTGTATAATGGTAAAATTGTAAAATTGGGACAATTTGGAGTAGCTAATAGTAATTTTGAATTTGTTTTGTTTTAGCTGACACAATGTCCGTGGACAAGGAGGAATTGGTGCAGCGTGCGAAGCTTGCTGAGCAGGCTGAGAGGTACGATGACATGGCAGCGGCGATGAAGGCCGTCACCGAGACGGGGGTTGAATTATCAAATGAGGAAAGGAACTTGCTCTCGGTCGCATACAAGAACGTCGTCGGGGCGAGGCGTAGCTCGTGGCGAGTAATTTCCTCTATTGAGCAAAAGACCGAAGGATCCGAACGCAAACAGCAGATGGCCAAGGAGTACCGAGAAAAAGTTGAAAAAGAACTTCGTGAGATCTGTTACGACGTTTTGGTAAGTACCCTTTTCCTTTCCAATTATTTCATGTCAAGCTGTAACTACGTGAAGTTTTATTTCATTTAAAGTTTGAAATTGTCTTTCAACTTTAAGTTTAGCAATTTGAACTTCAGGCTTCGAACTGACACACTTTTTTTTACCTCTTTGCTACTTTTCAGTCTGAAACTCCTTTCTTGCGGAAGGCAACTTTTTACATTCTTTTTCCAATACTGCAATTACTAATTATATTTCACAGCTTGCAGACTTATCTACTCTTTCAACTGCAAAGAGGTTTGCAAATTTGAATAAATTCAAAGCCTTACAGATTAGACCATTTATGTAGAAAAGCATTTACAGTCATTTTCAAAACTTAAGCAATCACAGTACATACTAACATAAGCATTCTAAACTGAACATTAAATAAAATGGTAAAAGTGCTTGGATTGGCTTTCGCAGATGACAAGATTGTTATGGCAGAATCAATCGAGGACTTGCAAACAATGTTGAATAAACTTAATATAAGCATGAAGAACATGGGCCTTAAAATTAACGTAAATAAAACAAAGGTAATGGTGTTCCCCTCGTAGTATAAAAAGGACGGAGAAAGGAAAAAGTGAGAGGTTGGTTTTTGGTTGACTTTTTCCCTTTTTCTCTCTCTTTTTTCATTGTGTTATTCTTGTCTCTGATGAGCCGAAAAGTGAGGTTTTTTGGAGGTTTATTTTTAAATTGTGAATCAATTTGTTGCTTATTCTGCAAAAATTTTTCATGATAAAATGGATTTCTTTTCAATCTTAATTTAAAAAATCTTTTAAAACACCTTGAAACTTTTTGAAGCTCTTCAAAATGGCCTGCAACCTTTTAAAATACCCTGAAATATTTTAAATCCCTCGACATTTTTTAAAGCTCTTGAAAATTGCTTGGAATATCTTAACATACCCTAAAATATTTCAAATTCTTTGAAATCACTTTAAATTGTTACCTTCATGTCAGGAAAAGTAGAAAACATAAAAAAAAAACATTAAAAATTATTTTCCAAGAATATCAAAAAGAACACTTTCATTTTATAAAAATGATGAAAAAAAATATCATCCAAGGCCCCGGAGGGATTCGAACCCTCGATCTCCTGTTTACTAGACAGGCGCTTTAACCAACTAAGCCACGGCGCCTGTGGCTGGGAGGAGTCTCTTACAACTGTACTAGAACCTAGCGAGTAATCTGTGTAATTTGTAATACTTCACCGCTCCGTTATGAATTAGTATAGTCTAGTTCTTCTGTTTGAGGGAAACAGAATTTTTAATACGAAATGCAAATTTTGATTAACTATTTATTTGTTAGGTTTTATTCTTTATTTGTTTTTAAGGTTATATAAATATAATTTTTCTGAGACTCTTGAAAAACATTTAGAGATATTTTTGAAAATCTCAGATATGTCTGATCAAAATTTCAAAAAAAAAGTTTACGTTCAAATTGTTGGATTTTCATACAAAAAATATTAATTTTTAACAGACCGAATCCATTTCAAAGAGGAAATTCATTTAGAGGAAATTAGGCGATGCGTGTTTTTGCGATTTGTCAAAAAAATTAAATGTCAAAAATCTTGTTACATTTCCGGGAAAAATAAAAAAATTAAATATTTCTTTAAAAAATTGTAGTTGCAGTAGAGCAGACAATTTTTTAGCTTTACAAACTCTGTTATCAACTACAAAAAATGAATAAAGACATTTTTGAATTTTAATTGTTCATTTATATATAAAATTTGAAAAAAACAAGTTGAAGAACTGGAAACATATGAGCAATTTATATACAAAGGGGCAAACCCCAACTTTTGGATTTTTTAAAATATTTTGTACACATTTTTGTTTATATAAACAAGATATTCTATAAGTTTGATGCGGGCTGAACCATTTTTGTTTCCAATAGAATTTTTTTTCTTCATAAATATTGAATTCTTTATTTTTCTCGGAAATGGTGCAAGATATCATAAATGAGTAAAGACATTTTTTGTATAACTTTTTTAACTGTGCAAACTATTTCGTTAATATTTTTTCGTATCTGCTGTTGTTTGCAAGAAAAATGCGAAAATTCGATTTTATGAAAAAAATTCTCCTGGCCACAAATGTTATTTAGCCCACATAAAACTCACAAGATATTTTCCTTATGATAGTACAAATTGAACAAAAAATTGGTACAAAAAATATAAAAAAATCACAAATATCTCAATCAGGTCAAAAGTTATATAATTTTAAAGAAAAAATTGGGTTGTTTTTGAAAAACAAAGCAAAAAGTTCAAATACGCATAACTTCGTGAACAAAGTTTTTTTTTGACAAATCGTAAAAATATTTAATTTTCAACTAAAGTGACCAAAAAAATGACATTTAGCAAAGTGGTTCAACTTTTAACCAAATATAGTTGAATTTTCAACCAAAAAAAGATAAATTTTCAGCAAAAAATGTAATAGTTGATATTTCAATAACTTTTTTTTTTTAATTTTAAATCAAAGACAGTTTAATTCGTGGAAAACAAATTTTTAACAGAATAGTTGAATCCTTGAACAAAAATATAAATTTTCAACTGAGAAAATTAATTTTCTGCCAAAAAAGACGAATTTTCAACAAAATAGTTACATTTCTAACCAAAGCGATGCATTTTGAACTAACATGGTGAATTTTCAACCACAAATGTGAATTTAAACAAAATTAGTTCAACTTTTAACCCAGAAGTGGAATTTTCAACAACAAAATATAAATCCCCAAAAAAGTTTAAAACCAAACAATTGCAATTTTAATAAAAAATATCAAAGTTCTTCGAAAAGAGATGAACTTTCAAACCAGAAAGACGAATTTTCGACATAATTGTTGTATTTTCAACAAAAAAAAATTTTTCAGTAAAGAAAAAAAATGTTAGGCAAGTTATCATTTATAGGGAAAAGAAATTTCTAATAAATATCTAAAATTTCGAATAACTATTTTTTAGTTTCTTTGCTTATTTGCTTGAAAGTTATATGTATAAATATAATTTTCCTAAAATTCTCGAGAAAATAAAAAAATATATATATATATTTTATAAATTTCGGAAATCTTTAAAAGTTTCAAAATATTTAATCTATTTAAAACTTCCAAAGTTTCTTAATATCTTTTAAAGTGTCACGAATTATTCCTAAGATTGTCCTGAAAGCTTCAAGATTCGTTTTTCCCTAAAATTGTGAGAAAGTTTCGTAAAATTAAAAAAATTGCCTTACAATTTTCCAGATTCTTTTTTGATAATTTTGGAAATATTTTAGAATATTTCGAAATCTTTCTAAATATTCTCTTAAAATAAATTTTGTAAAATAAAAAATCATTAAAAAAATTTCCCAGAAATCTTAAGAAACTTTTTTTATTCTCTTGAAACCATTTAAACACCTCAAAAAGCTTCAAAATTTGTTGTTGTAAATCTTCCAAACTCTACATTTTGTTTTAAATTTCTTGCAATCTTTTTAAGTTTACAATTATTTTTGTATATTTTACAAACTTTTAAATATCATTTAAACGTATTCGATTTTTTTCTAAAATCTTGTAATCTTGTGAAATAAAACAATTTTGATACACAATCTTATACATTCTTTTTCCGAAATTGTAGGAAATTATTTGAAATGTTTTAAAATATTAAAAAAAATTAGCTTGAAACCATTTTATCAAAATAAAAATTCAATTAAAATTTTCCTTGGAATCGTATCAAAGAAACGTTATTATTTTACAACCTCTCAGGATCCTTAAAAAGCTTAAAAATTATATTTTAAAATCTTAAAAAATCTAAATTTTGTTTAAAATTGTTTGAAATCTGTTTTTATTTTTTCCCTGCTTTCAAAAAACTTCCACTTTTTCTCGTCTTTTTGCTTAAATGTGAACTATTCTTGGTTGAAAATTAATTCATTTTTGTTGAAAAATCTACGATGATATTTTTGGTTCAGAATTCATTTTGTTTCCTTAAAAATTCTACTATTTAATACAAAATTTAATTAATCCCCCTTAGTTGAAAATTTAACTATTTTGTTAAAAATTCGTTTCATTTTCGGTCAAAAATTAATTTCTTTTAAATGAAAATTATACGATTCCATTTTTGGTTGTCAATTCATTTTTTTACTATAAAATTTAAATATTTGGCAAAAAATTAATCTTTTCTGGTTGAAAGTTAATCTTCTTGCTTAAAAAATAAACTTTTTGGCTGGAAATATCACTCTTTGATTGAATGCTGAACTCTTTTTCTTGAAAATTAATTTTTTGTTGTTGAAGATTCATCATTTTAGTTGAAAATTAATCCCTTTGGTTCAAACTTTAAATATTTTGCTAAAATGAGTTTTTTTGCGAGAATTAATTTTCTTCACTGAAAATGTAACTATTTCATTTTTGGTTATAAAATGATCTTCTTTTTTATTTAAAATTGAAATACTTTTTGGTTGAAATATTGAATATTACATGTTTCGCTGAGAATGCATTATTTTTTGATTGAAGATTGATTATTTTAGTTGAAAATTCAACTATTTGGTTGTAAATAAATTTTTTTTTATAATTCATATATTCGGGTCAATAATTCAACTGTTTTTCATTTCAAATTAAAATCTTTTTGGCTTAAAAAATGAATTGTTTTGGCTAAATTTTGGTTAAAATTAAATTATTTGTTAGATAATTTAACTATATTGTTAGATATTCGTTTCTTTTAGTGAAACATTAATTTTTTTATCTGCAAATTTAACTATTTATTCATTCTAATTTAAAAATGTATCCTTTTTGTAGAAAATTAAACTATTTTGTTAAAAAGTAAACTAATTACTTCAAGATTTAACTGTTCTGTTGGAAATTAGTTTTTTTTCTGTGTAAGAAATTAATTTGTTTATCTGAAAATTTATCCTTTATTAGCTGAAAACTCAACTATTTTGGCAGAAAATTAAACAAATTGGCTAACAAAATTAAACCATTCATTTGAAAATGTAACTATTTTGTGGAAAATTCGTTTCTTTTTATTATCAAAAATTAACTTTTCCGCCTTAAATTTTACCCTTTCCTTTTTTTGTTGAAAATTTATACTTTATATGTTGAAAATTCAACCTTTTTGTGAAAATTCGTTTCTTTTTTCTCATGAAAATTCAAAAGTTTAGTAGAAAATTAAACTGTTTGGTTGAAAACAAATTTTTTTGTTGAAAACTAAACTATTTTGACAGAAAATTAAACTATTTGGTTAAACAGTAAGTTATTTATTTTAGAAATGAAATTTAACTACTGCATTTTTAGTTGAAAATGTATCCATTATTAGTTGAGCATTCAAATATTTAATAGAAAATTCATGTATTTCATTGAAAATTCGTCTATTTTGGTAGAAAATTAATTTTCTTTGTCAAAACTTCATCTAGTTGGTTAAGGATTCAAGTATTTTGTTAAAAAGTCGTCTTTTTTCGTTGAATTAAACTCGTCCATATTTTTTTTTCTTTCAAAAAATATTTTTTAAACTGAAAATTGAACGTGAATAAAATTTCATAAATTCTGACGACACGACAGTTTTATTGTATAGATACGGAGATTTTGTGAGCCTTATCGTACGCAGTTTTGATATATCTGCTTTAGCAACATTAACACGTTCATCGTATACTTAATCCATATTAAGGCGTTAAAATAAATATTTTCTTTCAGATAATTGGGTAAAATATTCAGAAATAAATTTGTTACGGAACTTGTTTTTTTTAAAGTGCTCTATATAAATTTTTTAATTAAACCTTAAAAATCCGTCTTAGATATTATGTAACTTGACATACAGACTTAATATATAGACATATATTATTCATTCCCGCTAAGTTTCATAATTTTCAATCTGGCTTTTTGAAATTTAATTAAAAGAAATCTAGGTTAATTTATAAACAAATTTTCCTGATATATTCAATTATGAACATAAACAGTATTTTCTGACATTGAAAATATCCGAGGAAATATCTGGATTATGCGTTGAAAAGCTGACCATAATTCAAAATTATGCGAATTATGTGTTGTGAAAATTAATTTTTTTACAACGCATAAAATGCACTTTTAAATTCCATAAAATATAAAAATATGTTATAACGTGAAAAATGTTAGTGGAGTAAAAATGCTGAAATTAATCGAATATTTTGAGCCGCACAAAAAATGTTCAATTTTAGAATTTTAAAATTCATGAAATTTTACCTGTATAGTCCACAAAATTAGAAGGAAATATTTTCAACTACAGTTTTTAGTATTGAACAACAATGTAAATTTTTTTTTTTAATTTGGTTGTACAAGATACAATTTTTTGGCAACGTAAGAACGTTTTTTAATTTAGATAATTACACACTCTTTAAATAAAAGTTCTACATGTATCTAAAATTTCTTCAGCTTAAGTCGAAGAAGCATGTATTTATTAAAAATAAAAGGTTAATTTTCATACTTTTTAAAGCATTTTCAAATGGTGAAGTTTCCCTTTTCGAACGATTTCAGTGCTTTAAAAATGTCATTTTTTTCACGTAACAACAAAAAAAAATCAAAAAGTTTGGTATTAATTTCTTATGTTCTTGTCCATAGCGAAATCTTTTCCAATTTTTAAATACAAAAACATGACAGATTCATTGCATCGAAAACGTTTTTGGTGAAATTTTATGTCTTCTTTGCAATTTAAAGAATAAAGAATATAAATAATAAAGAATAAAGAATAAATAAAGTATTACCAACTTAAAAATAGTTCATTCGAAATGAATCGATTCGTAATTAAAAGCTTTCATTCAATTTTAAATCCGATAAAAATATTGTTTACGTTTAAAATATTCAATTTTTGTCACATCCAATTTTTAATTTTTTAATTGAAAAAAGAATAATTCTGTAACATTTTGCATTATTTGACTGTTCATATAAAACGAGCAATTATGAACCAAATATTCAAAAGTAAACGATTTAAAACTGAATTGTTTGATATAGAAAGTGTTGAATGGTTAAAATTTCCTGAGTGATTATTAATTTAAACCAACTTGAAAAAAATAAAATAAGAGTCATTCAATTTTCAATGTTTCTAACTTAAAATTGCTTAAAATGATATCATTTTGAACATCTAAGAATTTATTGGTCCATTCTTTAATTTATAGCATTGAAAATGACAGCGTTGATTAAGAATTTGCAGTTTATCAGCATTTAATTTAAACTTGTGCAATTTGAAATTTTCAAAAGCTTTTATTTTATGCGTGTACGTTTTTGAATGTATGAATTACAAATTTCTGATTTAAACATTTTTTAAGATTCAAGTTTAAAAGTATAGAATTGAAGATCGTCACACATTAAGTGCTTTGATTCACAGTTCAGTTTCATTATTTTTGCAACCCGGGAAAAAACGGGAATTTTTTCCTCGATTCAAATGACCACCCTGAATAAAGATATTGTATTTTCCTAAAATACATATAGGGAACATTTTTCTATACATTTCTGGGTTGAATATTCGGCAATATTAGACAATGGTTTGTAAAACTTTACTAATAATGTCATCCCTGACTTTTTATTTTTGACAATAAATACGTAAAATTTTAAAAACTGCGCCAGATATAAAAAAATCTTGCAATACATATCAAGAATATGTTAGTCGAGACGTCTTATCAAAATTTGATGTTAATAGGTCAGATAGAATAGGTTGTAGAGGTGTGCTCATGTCGAAAATAGGTTCGATTTGATGTTTTTTAGTTTCTTCTAATCTCAAAGTTTTTAAGACATTAACATAAAATATCACATTTATAATAATATAAAAGTATAATATATATTCGTTTTTCAAAGTTGCAAATGGTCGGTTATAGTAAACACGATATGAATTTGCCATGTAAATAACGGATTTCGTTGAAACGTGTTTAAAACATCAGATAAATCTTTATATCAGTTTCAACGAATTTCCTAAAATTTTATTCCTTAAAACGGACTCTCATAAAATGTAAGTATCTGATAAGGACCAGCTTGACGTCTCTAATATATCAGATAAGGACAATGCGATATAATTATTATAAAATCCAATGAAGCACTCAAATATTCATCAGTTACATTGTTAATAAAATTCTTTATTAATACGTCAGATACTTTTTTTTATAATTGCAAAATATGAGGATTGTGTATACGCTCGTTTCATCCTTGGCAATTTTCCTGAATTTTATTGGTGAATATAATATCATATATCTATAATTTTAAGTCTACATTTTTAATTTTATCACAAATAACAATTCTTTCAACGTAATTCATATTCTATCCTAAACGATTTTCTTCCAAAATCTATTTGAGTTGGTGCGAAATGATTATGAAGTTAATCTAAATATAATCCAGGGGAATCTAGAATGTTTGCGTTAAAAAAATTGAATTAAAAAAGTGTCCCTATCGACACGGAATTCATACCATACGTGCACATATGGTACACTCCTAAGCCGTCATACAAAAATTCCGTAAGAAGATTTTCGTTTGGTGGTTGAATGGTGGGGCTCTGTTTATAAAATCAAATAAAGCAAACAAAAAAGTTATTTTCAACGCAAAGAAAAAGAATGTAAACGAAATTGTTTAATTCTCAAAGAAAAAGGTAATTTTTAACCAAATACTTGGATTTTCACCCCAAAAGATGAATTTTCAACAACACAGTTGAAATTTCAACTTAAAAGGTTATCGCAACTCCAACAAGTTTAAAAAGTCGTCTTTGGAAACATATGCTGGAATAGAAAACAAAGTACACGCTTATTAAGTAGATTAAGTCAATGAGAGTACGCTATTTTAGTTATTTTGGTGATTCGGTATTTGTCCTTTATTTAAGAATTCCTTGTGGTCTTCCACGTATAATTATGCGATTCCTGTTGATGAAATGAAGTAAGGTACTTCTCCCTCAGGAAGAAAATAATATGCCGGAAGAGAATAAACAAGGGAAATTCAATCATCTGTTTCTTGTTGCAGAGTTGAGTTCAGAGTTTGATTGTTTACCTAATGGTGAACCTATTCCGTGGGCTCCTCGTTTAAAACATCATTCTCCGGGTTCTTCGGTAAAGCCTCTTCCTCCTTTCGAGCCACCTCTTCATGCTAGGTCCAGGTCACAACCTGCCGAGCCTTCTCTTCGTGCCAGGTCCAGTTCACCTTCTGCCGAGCCTTTTCTTCGTGTCAGGTCGAGGTCTCCTCCTGCCAGGCATTCTTTTTTACCTATAGATAATTTTAAACATGATCAACTTAGATCTGTTCGGCTTATTCCCTACACGAATCCAAACCTGCGATTCGAAATTAGAAAATACACTTTTCCTCGCGATCAATCAATTCAACTGAGAGGAAAATATCAGGCCCTTGAGCCCATTCCAAACGAAGAAAAAACGGTATTATCAACTTCCAATGGTGACGTCTTTGCAATATTCGGAAAAAATAATAGAATTCTTCGGGGAATATATACAAGATATCACTCTAGAAAGAAAATTGAAAAACGGGTGAAAATAAACATGAACAGTGGCACGATTCAAAATTTGACTCGAGAAGAAATTCAGGCAGTTCCCTTAAGCTTCGATCATCCAATCTCAAAGACTTTTAAAACAATAATTGTAGAAGACTTTCGTGCAGACAATTCATTGAATTGATAAATATGTAAAATTAAAATATAATATTGTTTGTGCTCTGAGGTAGTGCTCTTTTTTGGAAGCAGGTAAAAAAAGTTTATCTTCATGCTCATGCGAAAATATTTTAGGGAGATGATAATTATTGGCTTATAATAATTGGCCGAGGCCTGTGATTGTCAAAAAATAAGATGATAGGTCCTGAGTTATTATATATATATATAAACCGTTTTATTTTCTTAATGACCGATTATGTATTTTAAGTAATAATAATTATTATATTATAATAAATGAAATGCTGTATTGAGAAAAACTCTGTAACATAAATTAGGTAATACAAATAACACATATGCGACTTTCAATCGAAATTGCAAATTTCCTTCACGAAAAAATATTAGAGAAAAATAAGTACAGGCCTGTGATGATTTTTCTACAATAAAATAGTTAGAAATCAGTAGAAATAATTTGAAATACCTCAAAAATGAAATAAATTAAATTTATTCCTTGAAGTTTTCTAGCAATCCCTTGCAGTTTATGAATTCCCCTGAAATATTTGAAATATTGGGAGTTCTTATCAACCCCCTTAATCTTGTGCAACTATTTTTAATTCCTTCAAATCTTTGAAAACCCTACAAAATTCTTGGAGACCCCTTGACATTTTTTAAATCTCTTGAAATGCCTTAAAACGTTTTAAAATAATTTGAAACCCTTAAAATCCTTTTGAAGTTTTTTAAATCCTTCATATCCCTTGAAATGTTTGGCACCTTCAGGAATTTCTTTAAATTGATATAATTTTATTTATTTTTTAAAGTTCTCTAGAAATTCCTTAAAATCGAGTGTAAAATCACTTGAAATTTTCGAAATCTCTTGCAAATCTTACAAAATTCTTTAACATTCCTTGAAATTGGTTAAATCTTTTGAAATTCTTTGGAATCTTTCTAGATAACTTAAAATCTTTAAAATTCTTTAAAACTTTGTAAGTTCCTTCACATCGCATGAAATAGTTGAAATCCGAAGCAATCTCTTGAAATAATTTGAAATCATACGTTAGATAAATAAATAAATCATTCGTTTGTAGTTCAGAATAATATATAAATTATTTCTATATGGTTACTATAATTATTTACGACATGTTTTACTGCATATTATTGATATTACTCAGACCATCCAACCAGAATTTTTTTTAAGTGAACGGATTTTGCTAAAACGTATTTAAAAGATTATATAAATCTTTATATAAGATTTAACGAATTTGGTAACAACATTTTATTTCTTAACATGGACCCTCATGAAATGTAAATAAAAAATCTGAGAATACCTAGCTTGACGCCTATTGATATATCAGATAAGGACTATACGATATAATTATTAGGAAATCCAATAAAGCGCTAGAATATTTATCAGTTACATTGTTAATAAAATTCCTAATTATTACATTAATAACTATTTTCTATAATTGGAAAATATGTGCTTTGTGTATAATCTCGTCTTATCCTTGGCAGTTATTCTCAATTTTATTGATGAATATAATATTGTAATATAATATGTCTATAATTTTAAGCTTACATTTTCACATTCATCTTTGGCAACGTAAGCAATAATAGAAAATGAAGTATGCGCCTATTGGGAAGGGTACAACTGTGCACGGAGCAACTGTGCACGAGTCCTTCTGTGCACATCGGTGGTCATTGGTACAACTGTGCACGTTGTTGTCCACAGGCACAACTGTGCACCGGCCATATGTGCACGTCCACATTTCGACGTGCACAGTTGGGAGTCTCCCATATGTAAACGTGAACTGTTGCTAGAGTACAATCTGTGCACGTTAACCGTTTCTGGTTTACCATCTGTGCATGTCTAAAAGTCGACGTGCACAGATGGTACCACCCCAACCGTGTACGTCTCAAATAATACGACCAGATTTTAAAGTTACAAGGCCACTTGCACAGATGAGATATTCTCATCTATGCACGTTCACAGATGGAAGATTCCCAACTGCACACGTCTCAATTTGCGAGAGGTACAAATGTGCACGGAGCAACTGTGCAATTGCCCAACTATGCACGTCGAGGGCCGGTGGTACAACTGTGCACGCTGTTGGCCACTTTCACAACTGTGCATATACACAGATGGGAGGTGCACAGATGGTACTCAACTAATGTTTTACGTGCACAGATGGAACACTTCCAACTTTACACGTGCACAGATAGGAGACTCCCAACTGTGCACGTCTCAATTGATAAAATCAGGTGTTAAAACATAAACCCACGTGCACAGATGGGATACTCCCAACTGTGCACGTGCACAGATGGTAGACTCCCAACTGTGCACTTCTCAATTAAAAGGATTAGACTTTATATGAAAGTCCACCTACCCAGATGGTATCCTCCAAACTGTGTAATAAGGTAAAATGCTTAACTTACAAGTCCGCGTGCTCATATGGGAGACTCTAAAATGTGCGCGTAAAAGACCACGTACCCAGATGGTACCCACCCAACTGTGCACGTCTGTCGGACAAGTTTATTAAAAAATTCAAAAATGAACGTTTCGGAAATACACCATTTCCATCATTAGGGGAACCATATTTACACAACCAATCTAAAAGGGTATAATAATAAGAATCTTACTAAATTTATTGAAGTGAACAATTTTAAAAGGTGTAAATAACCACTTACGAATTATTTACGACAGTCCTAGGGGGCCGTCCATATATTACGTAATCATCATGGGGGAGGGGGGAGTAGGGGGACATGTGTATGATTACGAATGATTACATGGGGGGAGATGATATTTTTTGAGTGATTATGTAATCATATGTTTAAGTTCCTATTTTCATGAATCTTTTCTTTCTGTAATTTCTTTAAAATATTCCGCGCGGATGGAATTTTTTTTTCCTAAAACGCCGATAGAGTGCGTAAAAGTAGGAGCATTAAAAAATGCCTCTAGAGGTGCTTTTCTTGTAAGTACATTATTTTGTGCGTTTTCAAAATCTGTTCCACGCTGACATTACGAAAAAATGTCTTCAAGGAACGATGTGTTTCAAGAGCTGTGTAAAGTTGATAAAACCAGGTATCCTAATAAGCCTTAAAAATGATTATTTAATCGAGGGGGGAGGGTCAATCGAATGATTGTGGTTGATTATACCAGGGTACGTAATATATGGACGGCCCCTAGTTATATTTTGGAGTTAGTTCATTATGAGTTTAATTTAATTTTGAAAAAGACAGTAGTGAGGTTAAAAAGATATATGAACGGGTATCCAAATAAAATTTAAGATATGAAATTTTTGTAAAAAAATTAAAATTTGATTAGAAATCAAATTATTATAATAAGGATAAGGCTTGAGTTCAAAATAATAAAGAATTATAGTTACCATATTTCAATTATTAGACGCATCAAATTTTGTATTTGAAATGGTAATTTTTCGAGCTGGAAAAGAGAAGAGGAAATTCTATCGCACCCTATCCCTTTTCTAGCTTTATGCTATGTTAATTTAAGTTGGGAGTTAAGTTTTTAATTTGAAAAATTACCTTTCAACCAAGAGGTTGAATTTTCGAACAAAAATTATTTTAATTTTTCAAGAAAAAACAACGGTATCCAACGAAAAAACAAGAATTTTCAACAAAAATTCAAAATCAATTTTGGATCATGTCAATGAAAAACATTTCACTATAAAAATCCGTTGTTTCGAATATTATGCATTACCATAGCTTCCTTACTCTTTAATAAAACATATCGATATTATAAGTCAATGGGTTCGTCTCGAATCAACACATCTTTTATATTCTCACATCAACTTTAAATTATAAGAATGAGAAAATTTTCAGTATAAAAATAGATTTTTAATATAATACAAAATGCTATAACTTCCTTACTCTTCAATAAAATGTATTAATATTATAGGTCAATCGATTCGTCTCGAACCAAGGAATCTTTTATGTTCTTGTATCAACTTTGAATTACATCCCTTTTTCTTCATTTGTTAGTACACATAGAATATCTAGCTTCCTTATGTCCATAGTTTCTTATAATTCCCTTATATTAAGATCATTCACCCCTCTAGCATTCCAAACACGCAGTCTCCATTCATCGCCTGAAACTCGACCTAGATTTACCGTGTGTATGCAATTCGTCAATCAAAGTTTCAGTGTATTCTGAGGCTATTTTATTGTTTGTGTTATTTATTGTTCAGATTGTACACCCAACTACCACCTCATGCGCGAAATTTATTTTACTTGTCGAAATCATGTCCGAGTTAAGTAGTGATTCGTCGTATGGTGGAGAGTCTAGTTGTAACGTCAGTCTCACCAAACTTCTGTTACTGAGGGGCAGGGAATGGAAACCGAGAGAGTCGCTATTGGTTGGTGTTTTATGCTGAGAAGGTCACCAATCTTTAGCAGCGTTGTATGAGATAGGAGTTCATATGTTCCTATCTGCCAATTTCCGTATGATGAAATGTCGTGAAAATTACATGAAATCTTATATTTATTGAAATCTAAGATTATTAGTTCCTTAGAATCCCTCAGAACGCGCCAAAAATGACTTTAAAATATCTTGAACTTCTCTTAAATCATTGAAGTCAATTTAAAAAAGAAACTCCTTATAATATTAAAAAAAAAAAGAAAATTGTTCCATTTCAAAAGTTTACAATCTGAAATTTCATTTATTATCAACACTATAAATAGTAATTACTTATCTGAATATTTCACTGGGATTCCGACTTTGTCTTCAAACCTTCTAGCCTATTTTTCAGTGGTAATTTTGAAAAAAAATTAAATAGTGCGTTTACGGAAAAATAATTGAAAAATAATCGCTCAAAAAAAGACCGGTTTACATGGCAGTTAATATTTTATTTTCCGAAAGTCAGAAATTCGACCATTCGCTGAGACGTAATATGGCAGACTGGTGCCGGAAATTTGTTTGTGTACTTTTTCAAGTGACCACATGAGGCCGTTGGAAAACATAAAAAGAAGAATCGAAACTCTTTAAAATTCTTCGAAATCCCTTCAGCCACTGTTGCAAAATTTTCAATATCTTCCCAGGCGGAAATATTATATATCGTTTATATATAGTGTGAAGTATTATATATAATATTCATTCGTTTCATACATTTTTTATATAAAACAAATGAATATTATATATATTACTTCACACTATATATAAACTATATATAATATTTCCGCCTAGGTTAAATATTTTATAAAATTGTACTATTTTCGTCTGAACCCAAAAAACAGGTTTTTACGAATGTGTCTGCACTGTTAGAAAAATCTGTACTAGATTTAGTATACATGCAATGGAAGCAAGAATGCACAACCTGAAATTAAATTTAGTATACCAGCGTACAGTAAATATAGTATATGCATTTACAGAATTTAGTATGCATGTACATGAAATTTAGTATACGCTTATACTCAATTCAGTATACATGTATACGAAATTTAGTATACGCATATACTAAATTCAGTACACGCGTTCCGTTTCGCGTGTGTTCCGTCTTCATGATTCATTTCATATTCTGCAATAGTAGGAAGGAGAAGTTATGTTTTCGTGACAGGTAAGGAAGAAAATCATACAAGAAATATAGAATTTTCTAATTTTGAATTTACTATCCTTCTTAAATTATTTAGATTATAATTTTGTATTAAGCTCATGTGACGAGTTGGTCACATGACCGGCTTCCTACCTTACCGACACTAAAAATTTAGTACTAGAGCTGCGTTTCTTAGTGCTTCTTGTTTATTATCCCAAATTTTCAACTCGATGTGGCTATTTGTGTAAAAATAAGTTTACAAATAAAAAAAAGTGTGGGTAAGGTAGGAAGCCGGTCACGTAACCCACTCGTCACACATTTAAATTAAATGAATTTTGAACAATTCATCTACTCAAAGGTATTTTGTTCTTTTTGACGTTTCATTCTTGAGGTTATGTTCCACATTATTTTCGTGTCATAAACCTGTCACTTTTTATCCACTTTGAAGCAATTTTGTTAAAAGTTCCCTTGATCATTTGATAGAAAAAAGAAACTAGAAATCATAAAAGATGTCGAGTCTACAAAATGAAAGGAGAAATCAAAAGAACAATTTTCATATGTGAAGAATGCGACGTAACTTTATGCAAAGAAGAATTCACTGCTTATCATAATCAATAAAAAATTTAATTACTTTGATACAAAATTATAACCTGAATAATTTAAGAATAATAGTAAATTAAAAATTAAAAAATTCTAAATTTGTTTGTATGTCTTTCTTCTTTACCTATCACGAAAACATAACTTCTCCTTCCTACTATTGCAGAATGCCAAATGACCTTTTAGGCGCAAAATGGTATGCAATCTTGCAAAAAATTGTTTTAATAGACAACTTTACCTTAAATTAAATGAATTTTGAACAATTCTTCCACTCAAAGTTATTTTGTTCACTTTGACGTTTCCTTCTTAAGATTATGTTTCACGTGATGATTTCGTGTTAAAAATCTGTCATTTTTTATCCAATTTGAAGCGATTTTGATGAATATTCTTAAACTTTAATACTGATACTTTATTTTGAATACTTTTTATTAATAATTTATTTATTATTAAGAAAATATGTTGTTTAGGGGGCCCATGCACTTTTTTAATGAATACGATCACGAAACTCTTGCACTAACACTCATGTACTTTTTATCTGTTAGGTGGTCACGTGATGTAGATTGCAAAGTGGGGATACGCTAGTCAAGGCAGAGGGTTAAAACCAAAAAAGTATTTTCTGAATGAAAAGAAAGTAAGACTCTTTTGAAAGTACCAACTGAAATACATATTTTTGTAATGAACACTATTCTTCTAATGTTAATAATTTGCAAGATAACAGAGCTTTTGCTATAAGTCATTTCATCGCGTTACACCAAATAGTCATTTTTCATTGAGCGAATTAATGTTAGAGAAATAATTCCTGCAATAAACTATACTTAATGATCAATCAATTGTTCCAATTTATTAAATTGATGTAACTCTTTCGGAAAAAGTAATAAAGGTATCAAAATTGGTATACTTATTCTTTGAAGTTATACTAAAATGATGATGTGGTCCAAAATTGCGATATTTAAATATGTGGAACTGTACAATTGTTTAAATGTTGAGCAACTATCTCTGCTTCTGCGTGTAATAGAAAGACGAGGAAAAATCTGAAAATTTTGGAAATTACTATGAATTCAGTCATACCATTTCAATTTTTGGTATTTTATTTGTTGAAGAGTTATTACTATCTATTTTTTTGAAAAGGACAACAAGAGACCTGAAACTGATACCCAAGGGCGTAGATACAGTGCAAAGATTAGGGGCACACTGAAGCTGTGTATTCATAATCCTTGCACAGTGTCTACGCCTTTGGGTCTGACGCGCCTGCCATGTGCACGTTGACTGCCCGCTGCCAAATTTAATGCAGCACTAATAGGCCTATTGTCATTCTCCTCAAAAAATAGATTTTAATAACTCTTCAACGAATAAAATAACAATAAATTAATTGGTATGACAGAATTCGTAGTAATTTCTGAAATTTTCCAGATTTTTTCCATTCTTTCTATAAAACGCAGAAGCAGAGATGGGCGCTCAAAATTTGAACAATTGTTCAGGTTCATATATTAAAATTTTGCAATTTCTGCCCATACCATATTTTCAGTACAGCTTAAGAAAATAAGTATACCAATTTTGACACATTTATGTCTTTTTCAGAAAGAGTTACATCAATTCAATTAGAGAAAATTAAACAATCAACCTCCTTTGCATAAATTTAAACAATTTATTGATCATTTCTGATATACTTTTATTCATCAAGTAAGTAAGTATAGTTTCTTGCGGAAATTTTTTCTCTAAAATTAGTTCCCTCAATGAAAAATGACTATTTGTTGTGACGCGGTGAAATGACTTATAACAAAAGCTCTGTTATCTTGCAAATTATTAACTTTAGAAGAATAGTGCTCATTACTAAAATGTGTATTTCAGTTGATACTTTCAAAAGAGTGTTATTTTTTTTTATTCATAAAATACTTTTTTGGTTATTAATGAAAGTATTTGTTGTCACTTATTTTACACGTTAATTGATTTTGTGCAATAAATATTCGTCGGAGCGAAAAAATGCCGAAACAACTATTGTTTCTCATGAGCTTGTCTAACAAACGGAGAAAAAAATTTTCAAAAATTGCAAATTTTAAATGTTTAATGTAACGTTTATAAAAAAAAAAAAAATAATTGCGAATATCTCGAGAACGGAACATTTGCCAAAGTTCTGATACACAGTTTTGGAATCAGGAGATTATTTTACATAATAATGAAAAAAAAATCGAATGGAGCTCGTCGATCCGACGGAAATGGGGTTGGCGTCTGGACTATTGTCACGAGGCCGCGGAATACCTCCGTCACCGACGACTCCCCCGTCACGAACCGACCACTTCGTCGCAGGTACCAATTACCAAGATGTAAGTGAGAAATAAACGTAATTACTAATTACTTCACTCGTTTGATTGCGTCTAATCCTCATCTGGACAATCCAACTCCTACTTGCTCTCCTCGGGTTTACCTTCGTATCAAGGTAAAATTGCCTATATTAAAAAATAATGCTTGGTATACGCTCACCGAATTTTGGTGAACCTGCCGCCCTTTCCTCCTTCCCTGGGCTGTAACTCTGTATGCGTAGTGCTTTTTTTGAAGTATTTACCAAATCTTCCTTAGTAAAAAAAATGTTAAGGTTTTTGCACAAGTGCAAATTTCCCTTTAACTTTTGCTTATGCTTTTATGTTGAAATCTATTTTCTACTCAAATTTTTCTAGGATTTACAATATTTAATCAAAATTATTTTTTCACCCTTGCTCTTATCTACAAGAAACTCTGTAGCACCGATTTGATTGATATTTAAACTAGATTTGCGTGGGGCAAAGTTTAAAGATTATATGATACATTCGTGAGTTTTAATTGCTAAAGTTTGAATTTGAGAAAAAGCAAAGTTTATGTTCAAACAAGTTTAAAAAAAGCAAATAACACATTCTTACTTATAAATAACGTAAAAGACATAAAGTGACATACTCCAGATCAAATAAAAAGACCTTGATGATCTTCAGAAGATCGTTTAATGAATTTTAGATTAAAGGATCTTCTGAACATCATCAAGGTTTTTTTATTTGGTCTGAAGTATGTCATTTAATACCTTTTACGTTATCTATAAGTAATTACTTATTCAGACGCATGACATCGCACTTGAACGGTTACCATCTATTGATAAAAAATATTTAAAAAAATAAAAATTTTAGTTCCAAACACTTCGCGGGATTGAGAGTCGTTATCCGCTACAGAAACATAGTTAAAGTTCCTTCGTGACTTGGGACCAAGTTTTCAGAATGAAAAAGGAGGAGGGTCAATAAGGCCGGTTTTCGGGCCAATGTCAGAATTGGCTCAAAGTGGGTTATTTTGATCCTCTATGTGTGCCTCATAATCTCCTGAAACGTGGGATTTACATGGGATTTCATACTTTGGCTTTAATCACGTTAGCTTTTAGATAGTTAACGTCGTTGTCGCACCACCATACTTCCTTAAAAACTTTGTCGATATATAATGTACAAAATATGTCATAGCCCTTCTTCTCATCGAATGCGCTTGTATTGAAATCGAGCGTTATCTTAAGGCCTTTAAAGCATGCTCATGGGAACGATCATTCACAACTTTACCCCATCATCTCTTGCGTTCTTTTTCACACGGGACATTGAGATAGATTCGACATAAGCGTCAAGGTTCCAGTTCCAAATGACGTTTTATCCTTTTTTTTATATTTTTTTATATTATAAATATTTTTTTGTTTTCTTTTCTTCCAAATCCAAGCACACTTAGAATCATAACATAAGAATGAAATAGAAGAAGGGGAGGAAAGACGTTTATGAATCTCACTGAGCGAATGATCTGAAAACTGTTGAGAGCAATTCCCTATTTGAAGCCGATTCCTCATCGTCATCCGTCCAGTTTGAAGAAGCTTCCAGCACATAGTCTGCAAAGTGTTTAGAAGGCCTGCTAGTGCTTACCGCATTGATAATACCAACCACCTATAGTATTTGGTCCTGCATTAATCTGGAACTAATCTGGAACTGTTATCATTTCTGCATCCATGGAAGTGAACAGTAAGGTTTCAATTGCATTCATTGCACTTCCAGTCAGAAAAGGGTCTTTCTACAATTGACTTGCACAAAATCTTGTTCCAATTTATATGAATACTTTCAATCTAGCTCTGGGTGTAATTCTATGACGACGATCATTTGAGTCTTTGCAGACGATGTATACTGATTCACTCATAATGCACCTATTTATTGGCAAGTTCACTTTCTGCGTACTCAGTGGATCGTCATCAGAATCATCTAATATGGATTTCTCAGCTATTTTATTCTCCACAGTATTATGAACACTTTCAGGCTTTTATTCTTTCCTAATAGCCAATATACGACAAGAATTAAACACTTTGATCCCAGTGTTATTGGACGATGATACATGTTTCTCAACTTAGCCAGCATCGCTTCATCTTTAATTTATGACAAGCGACGACCTGACCTAAAGCGTGCGTTACAAGAAGGGCACACGTTTTGCTTCGAATTTTGCTTTGAATCACAATAAATGGGTAAAATAAATATGAATTGGAGCCTGAATGGAAAGAGATCATTGTTGCGAAACCAACTACAACTACAGTAGTCAGATGCACCACCTCATACGAAAAAAAGATATGGCGAAAGCTGTCAACTGCACGATGAAAATAAATAAAAAAACATTGCAATCAGTTGATAAGTGCGTAATGAAATAAGCGTTCCTTTCCAATGTGTCGTGGAGACTTTTTATGTATCAGAGCAGGAATCATACACTTCAGACGATTAAGAAGTTCTGTTATCATTTCTGCGTTCATGGAGGTGAACGGTAAGGTTTTAATTATATTCGTTGCACTTTCAGTCAAAAAAGAGTCTTTTTGTGAATGGCTTGTTCAACATCTTGCGTTTGGTGGTATGAATATAAACAAATGTTGAAACACATAAAAAGTCTCGGAAGACACATTGGAAAGGAACTTCCAGTCACGCGAAAACTGGAGTAATGGAAATATTATTCTTTTTCACTTGTTTCATTTCGCAGTTGTCAACTATAGCAATATTTTTCTTTTCTTTTTTTTATTGTGCAGTTGACAGCTTTTGCCATATCTTTTATTCGTATAAGGCGGTGCATCTTACTATGCAAAGTTTTTGAGAAAGTATGGTGGTTAAAAAACCGACGTTAACTACACTCAAGTCCCGATTTAAGGACCCTCACTATATGCTATTCCTAAAAGTGCTGGCCTCGTGTAGCCTTGGAATGTGGTGATGTGCAGAGCAAGGGAGACGGCGCTCACACTAACACTAATAGGAAATGGTTCATACAGTCACTGTCTGTTTACGTTTGGATACCTCCGAGATGAGCTGAAGGCCAAAGCAAGTAATGCGCGAAACCGTGTTTAACTCGGGACTTGAGTGTATCTAAAAGCTAACGTGAATGAAGCCAAAATATGAAATCCCATGTAAATAGAAAAAATTCATACTGTCGTTATAACGAATCAAATGATTCTAGGACGAAATCGTTTCAGGAGGCTATGAGGCACACATAGAGGATCAAAATACAGTGGAACCCCAATTAGTGTGCGTGCCGTGCGTGTGATGACGTTTTAAGGGGAGCGTACACTTATCGGACAGCAACTTATTGGACTTCTACTGTAACACACTTTAAGCCAGTTCTGGCATTGGCCTAAAAACCGGCCTTATTGGCCCTCCTCCTTTTTTAATTTACTTATTTTTCTTTGTGTTTAAGTTTTTTTTTTGTAACATTTACTTAAACACATTTAAATTCTTAATACTTTAACATTTGTATTTTTCATTCTAATTTTAATTTTGAATTAATTGACTAACTTTAATTTTACGAATTCATTTAATTGTGCAAATTATGTTGTACTCTGCCAAGTGTTTAAATTGCACAAGTGAAAATTTGGTCAGTTACCAGATTTTTTAGTTGTTGGAAGTTCACTGGAAATAAACATTGTAATCTCTATGAATGTTTTGTGATAATATATCACTAGCATAATAATTTCTTCGACGTATTAAGCAGAAAAATTTGGTTTATTTCCAAATTAACAGCATATAAATATAAGAAAGAACGTAAATATAACATAAAACTTGAACTTTACCGTATTTGCAAAAGTAGTCAATAAACACTACGTTTTGGTCCACGATAGATTTCGATCCCTTTTCATATTTCTACAGCAATCTCTTATTTTTTTCAAAGAGAAATATTTTCTGGTGTTAATAGTATCTATTTTTTCTACTCAGGGGCCGTGCATAAATTACGTGAAGTTTTTTTCTGGAACCACGTTCCCCCCTTCGTTAGGATACGTAAGTTCGGACCCAGCCATCTTACGTAATTTTTTCCGACTACATTTTTTTCGTGAATTTATTTATTTGTTCATTTATTATTATTATTTTGAAGCCTGCATGATTTTTTTCCTTATAGTAACAATGAAAGAATTGCAACAGCCCTTATTGCTGAAGAATATTCTTCTTTCTACGCGTAGACTGAAAAATGTCAATTTTGTCGAATAAATACGCTTAAATTATACAAAGAATATTAAAAGTTAAAATTCTCAAGTATATTTTATATTATATGTTACTCGAGAATTTGGAGAGAAAAAAATGTGTTTCTTGTTAATTGGTTCATTAATTAATATTATAATATTTTGTTAGTGTCATACTTTTAATATTTTTTAATATTATTCTACAGTCGCAATTTTGATTTTTTAAAGTGTACTTAGATCGAAATTGACATCAGGACAATAAAGAGAAGAGAGAAGGATTCCGAGAAACGAAGGTTGGAGGGTCGGGGTCTCCAGTCCAGAGAAGATGCTCCGAAGAGATGTTGATCGGCTGATAAGAATCAGACGGCAGATGATTCAAGGTCTTATTGCGCTGAGATTCCTCAAGGGATGAAAATAAATCCCTAGGCGCGGTGTTTTGATCGAGTTGATTTCCCATCGTGAAAGAAGGAAATGAGAAGTTTTCGCAGAAGAAGTATTAGGAGGAGAGAGGGCATCCGTGTTCCTACTCTTCTTGGATTCTTTGGGTCCCATAACCTTTTTAGACGCTTTATAAAATACCGACTCCTCTTTTTACCTGCTCTTCTGGGAGAGGAACGGGAGGACGATGATAGAGGTCAATTCGCATCGCTGGCGTTGAATTTTGTATGATTATTATCCCTAACTAGGGTAGTAGCTTTCATCACCCTCTCTCTACCCGAATGAGCACGGCCCCTTAGAAGGGAGGTTCTTCCTCGGACCTGTACCTCTAGAAACGAGTTGGGAATCACCCTGGAGAGTATTATTATGCTTCCCCAGACCAGCCATATTCCTGATAGAAGACATGGTGCTAAACTCACGGAATCACATTAAACAATTTTTTATATATATAATAATTTGAATTCAAATTCAAATGGTCTCAATTCACTAGGTTGGCCCCCAAACAGGTTTTACTTAAATTGAATTATACATAACTACTAATAGGCAGGATCCTGCAATATGGGTTATACCAATAATATAATAAAAATTCCTACTTTGGATAAATCATAAAGGAAGCGGGGTGCGCAGGTAGTTAGTAAGGATGCATCATAAAGCAGGGACATAAAATCAAATAACCAAATTAAACTACTGCAAAGTGCAAATTAACCAGCAAACCTAAAAATTAAATCGTTAGGTAAACATGTAAGATAGAATTAATTGACAGGATCAGTAGAGGTACGAATTTCAAAGCAGGAAGAACAGAGTGGATAACATGACAATTGTAACAGGGTTTCGTAATTCGTAAGGTCCAGGATTAAGGGTTCTGATTTTTTTTTACAATCAACGAGTCTACTGATGCTCTTTCGTCTTCGACTCATGTACACGACACACTCTCTTCACTTATCGGTGAAGCACTGGTTTACGAAAATAGCTCCACAACGCGTAGACGGTTCAGAAACTAAACTGAACTAAACGTTCCCCTGTCAGCTCGCTCCTCTTAGCGTGCTTCAATCTTTTGCTAAAAAGTATGTTCGTATAATTTCGAATCTAATGAGCTAAATTTTCGTGAAGAAGTAGCACTACAAAAAAAGGGTGACGGGTGTCCATTACCAAGCCGCCTGCGATGGCGAAGACATGAAGAAAAAAAGGGTCTGCCAGCTCTAGTCCTAGACTCTGACCTCTGGCCTACACTCTACGGTGAACCGTACAGAAGCAGACCCTTTTTTCTTCAAGTCTTATTCGTTGGCGGCTACTTGGTAATCGATACCTGTCATCCTTTTTTTTATTGCTATTCCCTCACGAGACTTTAGCTCATTATACAGTTTTATCTACTTTTTAGTGGTCCAAGCTTTATCAGTATTTTCTGTATTGTATTAATAATTCTGATTACCACAATTTTTAATATTTTTTTTCATTTTCAAAGCTGGGCTGCATTCACAAATAGACAAGTAATCCTCTCGAATTTGTTCCAACTTTTCCGGACACTGTTAAGACTTTAACCCTTGTTCGGTACACTGGAATCATTTGCAACCCACAACCATGTTTCATCAATTTTAAGTACCTCAAAGTACCAATGGAAATTTGTCTATGTACTTCTACCTGGGCCTCGGTGGTTCGGAACCCACCTTAAACTTTAGGTCCCCTCAGAAAAAGCTGGTGTCGTGCCAAGGATAAATGAGCCTTTCGAGCGCCTAACCTTGGGGGTCGAAGCCGATTTTGAGAAGACTCGAAAATGACTCAGAGATATTCTTGCGCTTGAGGCTCCTACGGGGGAAAGACGTTCGATGGTCGCTGGACGTCTTCGAGTAATGAACAAACATACACTTACATAACACACCAGGACAGTACTTCGAATCTGTGCATCTAACTGATGGCCTCAGGGGGATCGCTCCGTCCACCCTAGTCTGGCCGTATTGGCTTTCTGCAGGCTGCCGAATGGCAGAGTGGGTGAGGATCACTTTGTCTGATCAACAAAGAAGGACGTCATTTACTGTGCGATAGGTGCGCCTGGCACCTGAGAGGTATATTCTCAGAACGTTGGTAACAACGAAAACCCACCGAGATCCAAAAACACTCGGCGAAGATAACCGGATTCGGAGTACTGCCTTGAGAATAAACACGTGTGAGGCATAATAGACTGCATAGCTTAAGCGCGGGGGGGGGGCACCTCACGGGACCCCCGATCACATTATAAAGTTACAAACTATACTAACTAGTTTGACCAGTTTGTCGAATACGTGACTCCACGGAAATGGGCCGAACAAAGGTTATTATGAGCTGAAAGTTGACCTTCCAAATGTGGGCATGGTCAAAAGTGATTTTTTCCAGATATGTTGCTCTTACGACAACAAATTTTTCATCGAGATACGACATACGACAGGACATTCTATCCCGATATTAGATGATCAGTCTTTGTAATTAGTCATTCAATCCTATCTCACTAGTACACGCATGTACCAAAAAATACCAACTAAAGTTTTAGCCTGCTTATTCAACTGCGATCGCAACCCTGATAAAGAATTTTTGACGTCGTCTTTACCAATAGGATTTAATTTGCTCGAATTAGTTTTCACTAATTACCCGACTTAATTAAGAGTGTCGTCAAACTTAGTCGATCAAGGTCTTTTAAGCAGATAAAAATTCTAGCCATAAAAAAATATCCTGAAAATTTTTTTTACATGCGTGCACCAACGAGATCCGATTAGTGCTAATTAGATCATTAGTCATTGCAATTCAATCGTATCTCACTGGTACACGTATGCACCAACAAATTCCAAGTAAATTTTTAGCCTGCTTATTCAACTGCGATCGCGCCCCTGATAAAGAATTTTTGACGTCGCCTTTACCAATAGGATTTAATTTTCTTTAAGTCACTTTTTGCTATTTAAGGAACTTCATTAAGAAGGTCGTCAAACTTAGTCGACGAGGATCTTTTTCGCAGAAGAAAATTCTAAAAAAAAATCTTAAAAATTTGTAATACACGCTTGGCTCAATAACTAATCATATAATTCAGGTAGGATTGGTCCTAATTGGTGCGAGCATGTATCTGAAATTTCCAAAATATTTTTTTGTAGAATTTTCTTCTGCGAACAAGATCATGGTCGACTAACTCTCACGACGCTCTTAATGCAGTTCCTGAATAAGTGAAAACTGGCAATCTGGTCCTGAATCCTTAGAGATCAATTTTGTTTTTTCCCTAGGTTCTGTAGTTATTCCATGCATCTTGTCAAACCATCCCAGACCCGGCGTAGGTCGAATATTCGTGTTTGTTTTTGTGTGATTGAACCTTTCCCCTAAGTCCTTCCTGAATTTCTCGAGGAGGGTGTCCACTGCTTTCTCCAAATCCCTCGCAGTCTTGTCGAAAAATCCGCATTTGCCCACCCTACGTTCTTCGTCATCCACGTTCATAGCCAATTCGTCTTAATTTTTTTCGCCCAGTTGATGAGAAACCATTTTTTCGACTTCGCTGTTGTCGTTACCCATAGTGTACCCACGAGTAGCTAGGGAAGTATTAACAGCTCTAAAAGAGAATTAAATCTTTATTTTCATCGAGCAATACAGCTTACGATATAACCTTATCAGATGTTAGAAGTACTTCCTTAGAATTGTTATTAATTGCTGCTTGTGGCTGGTATTTGACGGCTGTTAAGGAGTATTATTGAACATTTCTGGGGCCTAGTAAAGACGGTTGTTATTGACCTTTATATTTGATTTAATTTCAAATTAAAGGTTTTAATAGCTTTCGAAATCCTTCGATGAGAGCACTTGCCTACGTTTTCTCAGAGTGAATTGTTTTAAAAGTAATTTTAATCAGAGAGTATTAAAGAGAGTGAAAGGTGTCATATTCTCCGTATGACGTATACTCAATGATCTTAATTTTACATTATTTTTATTTATGCTGGTTATTAAATGATAGATTGGTAGAGACCATTACCAGTGTGTCGATGGCAAATTTTTAATGCAGATGACTGTCTGTTAGCCTGCCGATAAGTAGGGTCAAACCAAAAAAAAAAGTGGTGAAACCCAGCTCGCAGTGAATTTTGGAGAACTTACTTTCTCGCGAAAAAGTAAAATAATTTGCGATAGAAGAGGACCCTACTTATCAGCAAGCCAACAGACAGTTATCTGCTTCAATTATTCAACATCGACACACTGAGAATGGCCTCAAAAAATCTAACATTCTCTGTTTTTAATACTCAAATTTTTTAGGTGTTCATGTATGGGGCATAATTCCTGAAGTGCACCCAGGTCAAAATAAAAAGTTGTCTGATCTTTTGAAAAATGGGGCCAATTGTAGTCCTATTGGATGGCACTCCTCACTCAAAAAATTATTAATTTCGAAAACTATTTATTAAAGCGGAGGGGTTACAATTTTTGGGTTTTTGATGCAAAGCCTTATTTTCAAACATTTGTAACTTTTTCCTTGGTGCGTATAACAAAATTTCACCTGATATATTTTTTGATAGAATTTTTCTACCAGTTTTCAGGTGGTCATAACTGTTTTTAGGAACAATTAAAATTTCAAATTAAGTTTCCAAAATCAAAAACAAATTTCAAATTTTTTTCGACACTTTTTTCGGCTTGAAAATAGTTTAAAAAGAAAGATGAACTTTTTTTCAATAAGCCCCCAAATTTTCAGAGTGGCAAATTAATTCGTCTTCGAGTAATCGAACGATAAGTAACCAGATGCCACGATAGCACAGTGGACTGGGAGATCCGATTTCGTAGCTAAAAGTCAGACGAATAGACTAGCCATGGTAAAACTTCCCTTTTTTTGGTTCACTTTTAATATTAATATTATACTATATATTGATGACAAATAAGTAATTTTTAATAATCAGGCTGTATAACCATGATCTTGGGCCCCGATAAATGTTATTAATTTTACTTTTAAATTCATATGATGTGGAAAGTTTACTAGAATCAGTTTGTGGTAGCGTAAAATCAATGGAAACTTCGCTCTTTTAATTTTTAGGAGCGTGTTGTAACATTGCTGAGCCCTGTAAATGTATTTTTTTTTTTAAATTTAAACTTAAATTTTTTTATTTGGCCAACGAAACTACTAAGAAAATCTTAATGAATGAATTAAGTTAGAAAATGATATTTTATGGATGCTTTCTGTGTGTGACCCTTATCTCTCAAATTTAATCTCGCATTCGCTTAGAAAATGATTTTTTGGGGTGTTGTCTGCGTGATTCCCCCTTGCCTCTCACATGTATTCTCGCATTCGGTTAGAATTTTTTTTTTTTTTGCTTCATGCGTGAGTCCCCTTCCCTCTCACATACGGCAAAGAAACCACGACAGAAAACAGAAAGACAAAGATTCATGCAAAGACAACTAATTGCAACTTCAAGAAGTCAGCTAGAACAAAACGAAAAGAATAAACGCGAATGCGATATAATATGTAAGAGGCAAGGGGAATCACGCAAAAAGCACCCCAAAAACTAATTTTCTAACCGAATGCGAGATTGCATGTGAGAGGCAAGGGTAATCACGCAGAGAGCACCCCAAAAAATCATTTTCTAACTCAATTTATTCATTAAGATTTTCTTCCTAGTTTCGTTGAAAAAATAAAATAATTTAAGTTTAAATTTAAATCAAAAATACATTTACAGGATCCAGTAATGTTACAGTATGCCCCAATTTAATAAATATTTTTCGAAATTAATTAATTTGTTGTCTCAGAAGTACCATCTAATAGGTGTACAATTAGCCAATTTTTTCCCCGATCAGACGACTTTTTATTTTGGGATGGGTACAATTCAGAAATTAAGACCCATATGTGAAATTTCATTTTTTCTTAGACCATCGAAAATCAAAGAAAATGAGATATATGGAATATTTTTATTATCTATTTTAGAGAATATTTGAGAGAGACTTCGCTTAAGAAAAATCTAGCTTGTGCCAAAAAGATTATAATTTCCAATTGTCTGTAAAAATGATAATATGAATAAGACTGTTATTCTTTTCTTTTATTTTTATATCTTTAAATCTAAAGGCTTTTGATTTGAAAAAAATGTATTTTTTGTTCACCGATTTAAAATGCACATTCGATTGCAACATACAAAATTGTTTTGAAATATCGAAAATCCAGGTAGATATAGTATCAGTATATAGTATTATTTAGTTCCAATGAAATTGTTAAACCTGTAATGCTCGAATATTCTAAGACTAAATGATTAAAAATATAAAAGACTAAGTTTCTTTTACTTTTCTTTAGTCAATGATGACGTTAAAGGAACGCAAGGAAATGGAAGACGCATTCAAAAAGGCTCAGAAGCCATGGGCGAAAATTTTGCAGAAAGTGGAGAAAGCCAAAGCAGAGTACCACAACAGTTGCAAGACTGAACGCACAGCGGCAAATATGGAACGGAATGCATCCGCCGACAGTTCACTCTCGCCTGATCAGGTACAGATTAAAAGTGATATAATACCTAATGGTTAATTTAGAACTCGAATTCACGAATTCTGCACATTATTCATTACTCATGATTGTATTACTTAAATTATATGTACGCCTCATTATTTCTCAAGTTAGTGTACCCACACACAAGAAAGTTTGGGTTATTATTGCTTTAAAACTCTCAAGATTTAAAAGTAGGATTACAATTTCATATTGCTAAAAATATTGGTTGAAAACTTTTTGGTAAGCTAACGCCAGCTTAACGGGGTATACCGGATCATTTAACGTTTATTTTCATGAATAAAAAATAAGGCATTTTCAGTAGCAAGCCCCCCCCCCCCCGTAGGGTGCTATGTGGCTTTCTTCTATTTCTTGTAAAACGAAGATAAAATAAAAAAGTATAAGGTGTATGTATTTTTTATTTTTTTAAAGACAATCTGAATAAAAAAATGGCGACACTAGCCACTCACACACATGCGTTTTATTTTTTTTAACACCTAAGTGTAAAACCACGTGGTTCGCGATCAGGACCCCCCCCCCATGTACTTTCCTGTAGTTCTGTCATTAAACTTATCAGTAACAGATTCTGCTTCAACAATTAACACTAAATTTAAATGGAAAACGGAACTAGCTGACAAATTTGTTTCTACGGTTATCTCTCCTTCCAATGTTGAGATCTTTGATGAAAACATAGAACTCTTGTCAAGCAACTTAATTGAAACAATCAAGGTAGTGGCAAAAAATATCGGTATGACTAGTATTTCAAACATGAAAATGGGACAATATGAACCTTGGTTTGATCAAGAATGTTTAGAAAGTA
Source organism: Andricus grossulariae (assembly GCA_011634705.1). Taxonomy (NCBI): domain Eukaryota; kingdom Metazoa; phylum Arthropoda; class Insecta; order Hymenoptera; family Cynipidae; genus Andricus; species Andricus grossulariae. The sequence continues at coordinate 188,983,022 of JAABKJ010007545.1, read as the reverse complement.
AGAATCTGTTGAAACACATGTTAAAAGAGTGTGGAGGCAAAAAATGTCCCTCAGATAAAGCATTAGAATACAGTAACATTAAAAAAAATCATGAAAATTTGTTAAAAAAGAAGAAAGAAAAATACATTAAATTCACACGTGACTCACTTGCTGCGGCTAAAGACCCCGAATCTTTTTGGAAAATTGTTAATCGGCATAACAATAGACCTTTTATCGTGGATCATATTGACATGATCTCGTGGCCTTAAAAAATGCAAAAAATGTAAATCACCTGGTCGTGATGAAATATCCTATAAGTTTCTGAAGAACCTCCCTGAGAACTGGGTGGATTATATAAAAACGCTTTTTAACAAAATATTAGATAAGGGTGAAGTTCCTAAGTCTTGGACTCAAATAAATGCGAGAATGACTTACAAAAAAGCAAATAAAATAGATCCATCTAATTACAGACCAATAGGTTGGATTAACTGCATTATAAAAATGTCAACCCTGGCCCTACATGAAAGACTGAATACCTGGATTGAGAAAGAAAATTTACTCCCAGAATCTCGGGCAGGTTTCAGAAAAAATCGCAGCTGTAACGGCCATATTTTCATTCTCAATGCTATGATCCAATCACGACTTAATTTAAATAGAGGGAAATTATTAGTTCTATTTATAGATTTTCGAAGTGCTTTTCCATCCCTTCCTCATAACTTATTATGGCATAAACTATACTCTAAAGGAATTGGATCTAAGTTTGTCAAAATTCTGATGAGCCTTTATGCGCGAGCTAGTTTCTCTGTCAAGGGCACTGGGAGCTCCTCTGAACCTGTGGAGGTTACAAAGGGGGTACTACAAGGAGAAACGTTAAGTCCAAAAAGTTTTAATTTATACATTGCCGACATCGCAGATTATTTAATTTCTAGGGGCATTAGGGGAGTTGCAATAAATCATCTGATTGAGATACTACTCCTCGCGTATGCTGACGACATGGCGTTCCTGGCAGACTCTCTAGTATCGATGAAAAAAATTCTTAAACACCTTTACGACTGCTGTCAAAGAAACGAACTAATAGTTAACATTGAGAAAACAAAAATAGTAATTTTACAGAAAGGTTGTCACGGTCACAAGAAGAAGTACCCTCCTTTTTTTACGGAGATGAACAAATAGAAATTATAAGGGATTATATATATCTGGGAACTCCTTTTTTTGAATCTGCACTCTTCTTTCAAGCAGCACAACGTGCTATTAGTAAGGCAAATATAGCAGTAGGATCTACAATCTCATTAGTCCATAAGTTAAATCTCGATTCTTGGCGACCTGTTGATAAAATTTACGAAAGCCTCGTAAACAGCAAACTTTTGTATGGCGCTTAAACTTGGGGACTGCGATACTGTGAAGATTTAGAAAAGGTGCATGTAAGTTTCTACAAGAAAATCCTGCATGTTGCATCATGCACGCCTAATTATGCCTTAAAAATTGGAACTGGTAGACCGTACATTGAACTAAAAATATTTAAACTCACTCTCAATTGGTTGGTAAAGATTTATAACATGACTGATGAACGCTATCCCAAAATATGTTTTAAAAAAATCAAGGAACTAGCTGAATAAAAGAGACACAGGCAAAATATGTTTTAGAAAAGATGTTTTAGAAAAGAAAAAAGCTTCTTTGATTGCTGCATACAAAAATATGCTTCAGGTAAAAGATGTCCAGAAAATCCAGACGTCCGCATCTCTCCGAATTTATCCACACCTCAGATTATGCACGGGTCTCCAGCAGTATTTAAGACAAAGAATTTCCTTAAATCTCTTAAGAGTCGTAGAACAGGTGCATAAAGATCATGTCTTTATTCAATGTAAAGCGTTTCATAAAGAAAGACGAATGTATGTGTCTGAGAGCGATGAGGTAACTATTGTGACAGAAAATTGGTTAAACTTATGAAATATTACAGATTTAATGTATATTAAAAAAATAGTTCAATTTGTCATTAGAGTGTTAAAACGTATTGAAGAACTCCTTTGTATGGATTTTGTAAATCCTATAACAAATAAATCAATTCAATTAATGTGTCGTCATACTTCTCGAAACATTTAATATATGTGACCGTCCGTGAAGAAAGGGACCTAATGAGGAAAAAATCGATTTTAATTTTCTTATGCCAATCCATAGCTTCTGAGTTACTCTTTTATTTCCAATAATCAGAAATTTTTCAAGTTAATTACTTTTCTTGTAATTAAACTACAAACATAGGCATGATAAATGTACGCGGAGACCGAACGTGAGTCCTGAGAAAGCCAGCCCCACCACTTACCACTGCAGCTGTACACGAGGTGTCCGTGAGCTTCACTGGCTCGTGCCTGAAAGTGTATTAGTAAGTGGAGGGGGTGCTTTTCGTAGACGCATCCCTACTACTCAAATGCTGGCTTGCGCACTCTGCTACGATCGCCCGTCCTGTTTGATGCATTAGGTCCCTTTCTTCACGGACGGTCACATATATTAGTGTCTTTAATTACATTTCTATACGCATAACTCAAATTTGGAATTTCTGTCCTCTGGTTAACTGTATTGTTGGTTTTTACAATATGGAACATTTCTTTAAAGATTCTCTTTCTATAATTTTTTTCTGTACTAAGTATTTTAATGTTATTAAAGTCAAATTGATGGTAAAAAATGTGGAAATGTTCGATAGGTGTAGTTTTCCTATTGTCCTTTTTGCAGTCGTAAATGTGTTATTTTATTCTGACATTAATAGGTCTTTCTGACTGGCCGATATAAAAACTTTTACATCCTTTACATCCTTAACAATATATAGAGGACGTTGTTTGTCCTTTATTTAACGGATCTTTTAAATTTCAGAAAATACCAAAAACATCTCTTTGAGAGGGGAACACGCTCATTAGAACTTCATTATTTAGTACATTTATGAGTCTACGTTCTATTCGTTCTACATGGGAAAGAACAATAATTCTATTAAATTCTGCATTCTGTGTGATTATATTATTACTCGATTTACAACTTAGTTTTTCAATTTTCAAATTAATAAATTTGTCTATGAGGATTTCTGGAAAATCATTTTGTACTAATGTGTTTTTCATTGGATTACGATTTTTTAAAGCGTGTTTTTCTTCAGAATGTAAGATCGCTCCATCAAGAAGGATGTTTATGACGCTAATTTTATATTTAAGAGGAGGATAAGAATTAAAATTCATATACCTTCCAGACCAAGTTTCTTTTCTGTATTAATCAGTTTCTAATCTCCCACCACTTCTTCTAATTGTGATATCAAGGAAGTTGATACTCTTATGTTATGCGATAAGGGAGATTGCTGAGAATACGGGTCTCAATGTTCTCTATCACTAAATCAGAAACAGCGGCTAAAATAGGAAATCCTATTGGTACTCTGTAAATTTGCCGGTAATATGAACGATTAAATAAACAATATGCATTTTTTAGGCAAAAATCTGATAATTCTATAAAATTGTCTTTTGGTGAGTCTGTGTGTTCTTTAATAAGATTCCATTTCAGTTTAACAATGGCAATGACCAAATTGTGCGGAATATTAGTAAAGAGTGAAGTGATATCCAAAGAAAAGAATCTACGATTTTCCGGTATGCTATTAAATTGTTAAATTTTCTGTATGAAATTAAAGCTATTTTTATCAATCAAGCTAAGTAATCCACAGAATCAAAGGAAATTTCTCTTAAGATGTAGAGATAAAAAACTTTTACCATCACATTTTTTCATTATTATTATATTATTGAGCCGTTTCCCTTTCGGGGTAGGCGTAAATTGCTCGGTTGGATAGTAGTTATGTGTGGATGGTATATAGGTATAGGGTAGATAGGTATGTAGGTGTAAGGTATAGATATTTTAGATTGATCTAGAATTCTCGTGTCATTTATTTAAATAACACGTTCAATCCGCAAGACTGCTCCGACCCAGGTTGCTGATCAATCTCTCTAGCGATCAACCCACGTGGAGAGCCTCACAAAATTGTTATTTGAGGTTCCCCACTTTCTAGAATGAAGATCAAACTACTAAACTCAGAAATTAGGGAATTATGTACAGAAATAGATAGAACTCTCAAGCATAGACTTAATATAGAAATAAAAGTATTAGAAATGATGGACCAGGAAACCTTATAACAATTTTTCAATTTTCAAAATGATAGAATTATTTTAGAAATGATTGAAAATTCGAAACAAAAATTCCAGTCGATTGAAAATAAAAACTACAATGTTTCTACTAGAAGAAATAATGATAAATGGATCAACATCTTGTCGGATGTACAAATCCCTGATGATGTTAAATATTTTCTAAGTTTAGGTCATAAATTTAGTGTAGCTGCGAAAAATAAATGTAAGATAGTTGAAGAAACTCTTGCTTCTGTAGAGAAAAAAGCTATGTATTATAACCAAATTTTCCAAATACCTCGTATGCACCACGGTCAGCCACGTCCTGGCCGGGAATGGCCCCGGATTGGAAAACTCAATCATGTGAAATTGGCTGCCACTTACTTCTTAGCTGCGACACAAACACGGGATTACCCCGAGTTCGTGAGTCACATCATTTTGACTCACGAACAACCCAGAAGCTCGTTGAATTTATTTTAAAGGCGCCAGATAGGTTACACTATCCGAGGCCCGTCGGTTCCGGTCTTGTCGCAACAACTAGGCTGACTAGCTCACTCGCTGTTGTGCACGAGAGGAGGGGTGAGATCGGTAGAGTGAGAGAGTACTCATTCAAGAAAGTGACGGTTGAGAAATTTACTACGATTCTATTTGAAAAGTTTACAATATGAAATAGTATTTATTTTACTTAAGTGGAACACTACAATAATTCATATGTCTTACCAATAATCAAGGAAACATTTCAGCAATTTTTACAGGTACCGGAAATGGTCGACCGGTCACCTGAGTGACCCGCTACAACAAAATGGCCGCCCGAGACGCCCGCACCTGCACCACGTCGTTCGACGTGTAGTGTCGCGTACCCACATCAACGTTCTCCTTGAGGGACGCCCGCCTCAACTAACTATCATCGGGCTTTGAGTCGGGCGTGCCTCACTCCCGAGTGTCGAGGGAGTCTCGTTCGGTCATTAATTTTGATCTCAGATGCGGTAACTGAAACTACACCGCGTGGAGTGGAGAGTGCAAACTAAATCTGAATCATCTTATCTTATCTAAACATAAGTGACAGGTCCCGCGTTCTTCTCCGCTTCCTTCCTTCTCGACTCTTCGTGTCGCGCCTGTCAATTGGTCGGTTGGAGTGAAGAGGACTGGTCAGTCGATCTCGGCCAATGGGTGCCTTCGTACTTCTGCTGCTTGCTGCCCATTGGTCCTCTCGCGCTGTCTAGAACATGGACGTTTACTGGATCTTAGCAGCGCGGGGTCGTTCAGCCATACCGTGGTGCAAGGTTGGTCGACTCTGTTACGTACTGCCTTCGACACTGCTAGTGAAGCTTAATTGTGTGGGGTTTCAGGGCTGGTTCGTCCTGACTCGGTGATCGATTCAGTACCGCTACTCGCCGCCTGTCGTGGCGCTGAGATATGATGTCGACGGCAAAACATGGCTGCTAGTTGTGTCACCTCCCCACTTCGTCGGTGAAACATGGCCGTCGGGTAGTAACTCCATGACATGCGCGGGACTGGTGCGCTGTGTTGGTCTTGTTTCATCCTCCCGTCCTGCTTCTTTGGTGTTAGCTGTCTGCGCTGTCTGCTCGGTGTTTACGAGCTGTCAGTTTGATACACAGTTACGATCTCGACCCCGCTTACGCAAATTATGGAGGACTACAATATTATTTGAATTAAAGGTACTCTGGCGCTTCGACGTGGATCCTAAATTATAAATATCTATTGGGTTGGCTTATTCTATACTTATTTTTCCTGGCTGGACGGTAAGAGTGTTCTTATTAATTTTCTCTGACTGGCCGTTCCTCGCTCAAGTTTTAAGTGTACTAAACAATACAGATACAGGTAAATGGCCTAAATGCAATAAAGGAATTTCACCGCGGTTTTAGGGGCTCCCTAATGTACATAAAATAGGAATTCCTGTCAGGCCTGTCACATCTTTTATAAATTCTTCATTATATAATGTATCCAAGTATCTGTGTAATCCTACGCAAAAGATTTTGGGAAAATCCAACACATATATAAAGAATGGATTTCATTTCATACAGAAAATTAAAGTATTTAATAACATACCAGAAAATCACAGACTTTTCTTTAGATGTCACTTCACTCTTCACTAATATTCCGCACAATGTGGTCAGTGCCATTGTTAAACTGGAATGGAATCTTACGAAAGAACACACAAACTTACCAAAATACAATTTCAGCCGCTGTTTCTGATTTAGTGATGAAGAACATTGAGAGCCGTATTCTGAGCAATCTCCCTTATCGCATAACATTCTTCTGTCGTGATGTCCATGATATTCTATGTTCGGCCCCTGAAGACAAAATAGACGGTCTACAATTGAGATTCAACAAATACAATCTCAGGTTGAATTTTACGATAGAAAGAAAAAAATGGTAAGAGTATAAACTTCCTTGATATCACAATTAGAAGTAGTGATGGGAGATGAGAGACTGATTGGTACAGAAAACAAACTTGGTCTGGAAGGTATATGAATTTTAATTCTCATGCTCCACTTAAATATAAAATTATAGTCAGAAACACCCTTGTTGATAGAGCGATTTTACTTTCTGCAGAAAAACACACTTTAAAAAATCTTAATTGAACTAAAAACACATTAGTACAAAGTGATTTTTCAAAGATCCTCATAGACAAGTTTATCAATTTGGGATTTGAAAAACTAAGTTGCAAATCAAGTAATAATACAAGTACACAGAATGTAGAATTTAATAGAATTATTGTTCTTCCATATGTAGAAAAAATAGAACGTAGACTCAGAAATGTACTAAATAATGAAGGTCTAATGAGCGTTTTCCGCTCTCAAAGAGATGTTTTTGGTATTTTCCGAAATTTAAAAGATCCGTTGAATAAAAAACAAAGAACACAATCCATATATTGTTTAGGATGTGAAGGATGTAAAAGGATTTATATTGGCCAGTCAGAAAGACCTAGTAATGTCAGAATGGAAGAATACATTTGCGACTGCAAGAGGGACAATAGAAAAACTGCACTTGTCGAATATTCCCACATTTTCGGCAATCAGTTTGACTTTAATAATATTAGAATACTTAGTACAGAAAAAAATTAATGGAAGAGAATCTTCAAAGAAGTGTTCCATATTGTAAAAACCAACAATATAATTAACAAGAGGACAGACATTCAAAGTTTGAGTTATGTGTTTAGAAATGTAATTAAAGCCACTAATATATATTAAATGTTTCGAAAAGTATGAGGTCACATTGATCTGTCCGCGCCAACTGAACTAAGTTTGCTATTTGCGTTCCGCGAAACCTTGTATACAGACAGGCCATGTATATTACTGTAATATTTGCAAACCTTCTTAGTCACACATTACACTCATGGCGATGGTATATTTGACATGTGTTGGCCCACCGTTTATATATGACACTAAAAATAAAAACTGCCTTGTCATGGGTGAAAGTGAAAAGGAGAATTTTCAAAAATTTTAGAACAATGTTTAATAACAACGACTAACTCTTATTAATGTTGTATATGTAAAATGCCAATTTCTAAAAGACTGGGCACATCTTTGTTGGTTTCATGTGTGGTGAGATTATTTTATTTTTATAATTTATATCAAATGAATTTTAATATTTATATTCAAATAAATATTAATTGTTTTTTATAATCGACATAAGGTTTTGAAAAAATATATTTAACCTGATAAGGCCTTCAGTATAGTGGGCGAAACGTCGTTTCTTTAACAAGAAAGATGAAATAGATTGACCAATATACCGAAAAACCTAACATCACTTACTATTTCAACCTCGGTCGAAAACCATAACATCATCTTAAATATAAGCCTTTAGATTATGGGGTTAAAATATTACATCAAACAATTCATCTTTGTAGCCGTATTTTCTTTATTCTATGAATCGGCTGGCTTGGAGCACTCTAATCGCCTGTCGCATTGTAAGAAACTTGCTAGACCATCAGGAAGTAGGCGACTAAAAACCTGTGAAGTGGCAAATGGTAGCTCTAAGAAATCATCGAGAGGCGAATAATGTCACATTTAACGCTCGTGACTGCTGTGTCAGGATAGCAACGGTCAAAGACAAATTCCAAACTACACAATGCTCCTTATTCTGTACCTAGTACAACATGATCGCAAAATATTTTAACTATCGTATTAAATTGATTCTTAATATCCTCATCTGATCATACACTTGACTTAGTTCATGAATGATGATGAAGAACCTGTTTCACCCCAGAATAAGCTTGAAAAAAAAAATGCAATAGTCTTGGTGGCGCAGGTGGTTAGGTGGCCGGACTTCACGTTAGAGGTCCGGGGTTTGATACCTGAGCCGGCACCTCTGGAGATTTTTCCACTTACTTTCACCGAGGTTCTGCTTGTTCAAATCTCACCTTAAGCTGTAGGTCCGCTCATCATGCACTTGGCAGCAACCCGGTCCATGGATGATGGAGTAAAAATCCCTGAAATATCTTCTATGTACTTTTACCGAGGTTCTGGTGCTTCGGAACCCACCCTAATCTGTAGGTCCCTCCAGCATACACTTAGATGCAACCCAGTCCATGGATGGTGGTAGACATACCCGTGCAGGCTATTAAAAAGAATCCAACTGCAACAAAAATCCCTTCAACATATTGGGCTGTGACCATCTTAACCCTGAGAGAAAAATGAGCTGCCTTATTCTTTTTATAATAATAATGATAATGGTTTAAATAAATCCTTTTGCCACAGAAATGCACGATGTGCCTTAAGTAACTTTAAATGAAACGTCATAGCACTGTAAATATTGTTCTTAAATTCGAATTATAACTTTTGGTCTACTTTTTATTCAGGGAGGTAATAATTAATGCAAGTTAACAAAGATAATTGCTTAAACAATGTATTATTGATTTTAATAATATTCTCTTTGAATAATTCTACAAAGTTGCAGTCTTTTTTGAAATTTTTAACTTGTCACTCAAAGTGAGCTCATGATTAATGCAATTGAACATACATGGTTTTTAAACGGATCATATTGAATTTATTTGTTCATAACTACAGAGTCAAAGAAAATCTGATTTTTCTTTCAATCGCAACTCTCTAGCATTACTCTAAAAGAAGATCGTTATAAACAATAATACTTTGTTGAAAGAATTAATCTTGTCAGCTTTCAATATCTATTACCTTACTTTAAGTGAAAAGTGGACAAAAAGTAGAAAATTTCAGAAAAACCCGCAATTTTATAGGATTACTCCCTTCCATCCACAGGTACTCATGACCTGGTACTTCGCTATCAAACACGGTCGCGAAACGCGGTAAATGCTTAGTAGATTTGCTGGTATCAGTCGTTGGTTTGAAACTCTATATTCTGCTTGCGGATTAGTCATAATTCGCGAGCATTCACACTGGAGAGCCCGTCTATAGGGATGCGAAAATCACATGGGAGAGCGCTATAGGGATCCAGCGTTAATCCTGAAGTGTCCAGTTTATAGGTTTCCAACATTCATCCTGGAGAGCCCGTTTATAGGGATCCAACGTGCATACTGGAGAGCCCGTTTATATGGATCCAAAAATTCATTCAGGAGAGCCCTACAGGGATACAACATTCATACTGGAGAGCCGATTTGTAGTATTGCATCTTTCTTACGAACGTTAGTTCCAATGCCAAAGACTGAGATCAACGATTCGGAATACTAATTAATCTGTTGGACGGCGAGAGACATACACAACTTCACACACGGACATACACCTCGCATTAACGTTCGCAGTGCAGAATATCACGACCGGATGGATGATGACATTCTTGACCCTCCACACCGTCAGGATCTTCTGCTTCAGTTTCGAATATTTCTGGATCTTCTCAGTGTAGCGGAGCCTGATGTTATTGTGAAGGAGAATGCTTACGCCTATTATTCTCACGTGTTGAGCACGTTTATCTAACCAGAGGACATCTGGACGATTGTTACTGACTCGGTGGTTAGTCAGAATAGACCTGTGTTCAGGACAATTTGTTGGTGAATGATCCCAACAACAACATTATGTCTGTGTGTCTATTTTTGAGAGGCAAGCATTGTACAGCCATCATTGATGTGCTCAATGTTCTCATTGGGATCTCGACAAAGGTGCCATCTGTCAACCATGCTATTGAGCAACTAGCTGTTCAGCGTTATGATGTCCGATGTTCTGGAAATCAACAGCTGCAAATTTCAAGGGGGTATCCAGGTCAACTCTACAGATGTAGTCTTAGAGTGAGATGTGAGTTCTGTTTAAAAAATATTCGCGCAATTGCGTAACCTAAGAGTTACAAAATCGTCGAACATCCAAGATCCCTTTGCCCACAAGCTGGCATAGCAGAACTATTCTCTCTACAGCTTTTCTCTCATGGTGAGACAGTGAGACACTTGTAGAGGGTCGGGAGGCAAGTGATTGGTCGGTAATCACTGGGTCTTCCAGCATCTACCTTTTTGAGAATCATATCGTTACTCCCTCCGTAATAAATGAGGGCAAGTGATCTGGGTTCTCCGATATGTTTTAAATGGCTCCATCAAGGGCGGGTTGCAGAGCCTCCAGGTATTTGTATCAGAAACTGGGCACCCCATTTACACCAGGTGCTTTCCAGTTCTTATCCCAATTTAGGATGCGAGTTACGTCGGAGGCTGAGATGGATAGATTATTGATCCCATCTGCCCTTTTCTAGACGAAGTCACGTCGTGTCCAGTTTACTTGACTTATGAGTACCCCAGATGTTCGACCAATATCTGGCCGTTTTCTCGGCCCTAGGTGGTTTACAATAATTTTAAGTCTTGTTTTCGCCATCTACAAGCCCGCGACAGAAACGTTTCTCGTCTACTAAAAAAGTCCTATCGTCATTCCTTCTCGCAATCGCTCTCTTGAATCGTCGCAGTCGCACTGAGAGAATCATGAGCCTACGAGGTATGGCTATCAAATAATGAGGCTGGCGCTGATACAGAAGAACCAAGCATGCGCCAAACATCAGCGACCGACAGTTGTTTTGCCTGAAGCCTTCTTTTTCGAATGCAGTACTTTTCGCTTCTGTGAACAAATCCGTATAGCCGTAGCCTCCGTACGCATCAGAGTTATTTTTTTGTTTCGCCGGAAAAATGTTGAGTTCAAGATGGCTTCCTGAAGGACAAACTATTAATCAACATTGCTATCTTCACATTCCTGCTGAACCCCTTACACGAATAAGGAAAAACGAGGCGAATTGTGGAAGGACAAGTCATGGGCTCTCCACGAAGACAATACGTCGGCTTATCTTGCATTGTCTGTCAAGAGGTTTCTAGCCAAGTACAGCGTCCCAGTGATAGACCATTCTCCTTATTCGCCGGATCTTGCGCCGTGCGACCTCTATCCGTTTCATAAGGTTAAATCTGCATTAAAAGGAATGAGATTTGCGTCCGTTGAAGCTGTGAAAGAGAAAGCTGTACGCGTCCTGAAGAAGCTGACCGAAGAAGACTTCCAGCACTGTTTCGAACAATGGAAGATTTGCATGGAGCACCTCGTATTTCTAAGATAGTCAATCACTTCGTCCAGGTCGTAGATGCTCTTAAACTGATGTTATGTGGGCGAAGAAGCTCCACATGGCTGACAAATAACTGGAGAAGATATTTGTTGACTCTAAATTTCGGCAGACCTTTTCTCATAGATTGCTTTTGATCTGCGAACTGTAGGATGGCGGCTCGTGTCACAAGTATATAAACATCCTCTTCCACCGCATCTGCAGTATGCGCTACAGGTGTTGCTAGTTGTTGTTGCACCTGTTTCTCAATGTTACTTATTTCGACCTCGGATATAAGGTGGCGCTGCCTATTGGGTCTTGATAGATCAGCAAGAATTTGTTCAGTCACTCTATGGGCCAGCTTGGGATGAAGACCCACGAAGAGACGATGTTGTTCGCCTGTCAAAGGTCGTCTTTAGTTACTGTTCCGTAATCTGGGAAATTCGCTACAAATCTGTAGAGAAAGGCCATCCCTTTGATAGAAGTTGTGGTCGCTCTCATCTCATGTTCGAGCTGGCAGCACAACAAATACTCATCATGATGGCTTTGAAAGTTTATGCGCTGCCGTAGCATTTCTCTGGAAGTGATCGGATGAGAGCTCCCAACCGAAATATCCATCGCTGGCGCAGCTTATGTTCTGCTGCTTACCACTTCTTGCCGATGTTCTGTCTGGACAGTAGCCCTTTCGGGATTCCCGGTGAGATCCGCCAGTCCATCACGCAACTCACCACCACCGGCCAGTAACTTCTGCATGATGAAAGTTGTAGCCTCCGGAAGCTACGATCATGGTTCATAAAAGCAACCGATCCCGACGCAACTGGAACGTGTATGTCGTCCACTTATGCTCCTCCTATCCCATAAGGTAAGCAAGAGCGGGAAATTTACGCGAAAGACTTCGTACAACACTGTTCCTTGGAGTCTGGTATATAGCCGTGGATGACCTCACGCAGCAGACGGCATGGTTGGAGATGAAAGTTGCGCCTCTGGATACTTTTTTAGAGCTAACAATCTTTGTAGAATATTAGGAGAAACAGTGTTGACGATCACTTGAAGTGATCCTAGAAGAACAGCCTTTTGTATCTGGCTCGCCATGGACTGAGAATGTCGCTGGAAAGCCGGGATTCTGTTGAGTTGGCTAAGAAATGAAGCTTTCGTACCTCCAGGACAGCCGATTATGAGAAATATAAGATAGACTTCGTAGGCCTGGTACAGCCTGCTCAGCTCGAAAAGAAGCACTTGATGTTTCGCCCGTTTTTCTGCCTCCTTTGCCGTGATATTACTATCGGCTGGTGCCGAGAATTCAATCAGTATATCTTACACTGGTCAGTCTTCACAACGAAGAGATGGACGAGAGCTAACAGAGAGATAGTAATACAGCAATGTCAGAGCCGCATTGTGTCATTCTTTGTACCCGTAACGTGCTAACTTTAAGCATTCACTCAGAACATGTCCAAGTGTTTCTGGCTCTTGCCTGCTTTCTCGTCAGTTGGTATCGCCTACAAGTACATTTATTATGCGCTCCCGGTAAACTAAGGTTTCTATAATGCCGTCCTACAGGCAAAAATAAATCCCTTAGTCTGCGATCTCAATCCAGCAGACTTTAGAAACATGTTGGACAGACCCTTCGAGAGCTCTTCTCTACGTATGATGCCGTAGAATTTACCATGAAGGGGCTTGTCTGCATGATCAAATAGTAGAAACGCGTGATCTGCTTCCTGTACACGACTTTTGAGCACCAAAGGTGTTAGTGATGCTAGGCCATGTGTAGTTTTGCTGGAATCAAATGGGAGGCCAAGCAAGCTACTCTGCTGCCCTATCTGCAGCTCGGTCCAGAAATGCCGCAGCGTTGACGATTTCATATTGATGAACAAGTCACATAAGATAATCTGTGCTATATAGAACTGATCAGGCTGTAGCCAGAACCGTTATTTGATGAAGAAACTTTAAACTTAGCAAGCCTCCACCCCAATTATCTCGAAAGAGGTATGTTCGAGGTACGGAAGATATAGGATGATAACTTCAATGGCTTGTCATCACACTTTCTGCAACGAGGGTTGTCTCCAATTCTCATGTTGGTCAACTGTTTTCTCAATCGGCACTTTTCACTAAGCATCCCTACTACTTATGTCTCTAAAGGATGAGGTTCTTGCTGAAAAAGCATGAACGCCTTGCGGTTCGAGCATGCACACTTTGCATGCTTCAGAAGCATGATTCCCCCTTTGAAAGGATGGTTTTTGCAAGCTTTTGAAGCATGGGATGTTTCCATCAATTGCAAGCTTCCTTTTTCTCTCAATGCATGTCAAATCATCTGAAGAATTTTATCTATGATAAGTATTTTTGATAAAAATTCTGGTACCTGTCCTTTTAGGTGTTGCAAGAAAAACCACAGAATAAGTTTTGAAAAATAAAAAAACTCAGGAGATATTCAAAATTTAAATTTCGGGTTTTTTTTAACATTGATAACTTTATTGATTTTAATATATATAATTAAAAACTAAAGGTTAACAACCACCGCAGGGTTCCACTGGGAGCAACTGTCATCTAAAAAAAAATGACATCGGCTCCCAGTAAGACCGCGGTAAATCCCATTCATGGCCACGTCTCACAACCGTGAGATGGGTGGTTAACAAATGGTACACCGATTAGGAACGATTGAAAACGATTGAAGTTTTGACAACTGTGAATCGTTCTGAATCGTGTCAGTACTTTTCGCTGGAAATTAGTGCTTATACAAAAAAAATTTAATATCAAATCATCAAGTTTCGAAGAAGACTTAAAATTTTAGTTTGTGTTATAGTTTCTTTCATCCAAAATTAGCAATTTTATACAAAAATCATCACTAAGATTCTGAACTTTGAACAATTTTAGGTTGTTAGCTTTTTGTACTGGAAATCGTCATTTTTAACAAAAAATGATTAGATTTCAAATATTAAACAATTTTCTAAAAAATTTACATTTTTCGGTATTGCTGGCGTCCCCCCCCCCCTCCCCGAAAATTGACATTTTTAAACAAAAACCTTTAGATTTGAAACGTTCATCATTCTTTTTACAATTTTAGGTTACGTTAGCATTTTACACAAAAAATTAGTATTTTACACTAAAAATCATTACAACATTTTTAATAAAGATTAATGGGATTTCAAAGAATATTTACAATTTAGATTATGTTGGTGTGTTTTATCGGTTTCATCTGAAATTGGCATTTCAAACCAAAAATCATTAGATTTAAATCCAATAATTTTTTTTTTTTTTAAGTAACACAATTTATTTAGTGTTTTTCGTTGAAAATTCACATTTTCATTAAAAAATCTGTAGATTTGAAAGAAGATTCATAATTTTTGATACATGTTATATTACAAAGTCGGTATAATTTTTAAACCAAAATCATTATAAAGAATTAAAATCTTTGAAAAAATTGGGTATTGTTAGTGTTTTTTGTCAGAAATTAGAGTTTGTAATAAAAAAAGTTAGATTTCAAAGAAGATTCATGGCTTTTTAATAATTGTAGGTCAAGCTAGCGGGAATATTAATATAGATTTTAAATAAGATTACAATTTTTGAACAATTTAAGTTTATTTTAACGATTCTATACAGAAATCGGTCATTTTATTAAATGTGAAACACGATTTATAATTTAGAATAATTTTTTGTTATGTTAGTGTTTTTTGTCGAAAGTTTATATTTTTTATAAAAACAATGTGAGATTTTTCAGATTATCAATCAGTCGTTAAATTATCCATTTTTGTACAATTTTGGGTTTTATTGGCTTTTTCTGCTGGGAATTGTTAATTTGAATATAAAATCATTGGACTATTTTAAAGAAGATAACTTTTTTTTTGTAAATTCATATTTTCGGGTTAAAAATTCAACTGTTTTGTAAATAATTCTTCTTGTTGGCTCAAAAATTCAACAACTTGGTAGAAAATTCACTATATTGTTCAAAAAATCATATTCTCGGATTAAAAATTGAACTGTTTTGTGGAAAATTCGTTTTTTTTTTTTGTTAGAAAGTTAATCTTCTTGGTAACTATTGAATCTTTTTTGGTCAAAAATGCAACAGTTTGATTAAAAATGCAACAGTTTGGTTGAAAATTTAATTACTTGGTTCAAAGTTGAACTACTTTGTTAAAAAGTCATTTTTTGGTTGAAGGTTCATCTTTTTTGGGTTGAAATTCAAGTACTTGGTTGAAAGTTAAACTACTTCGTTAATAAGTCATTTTTTTAAGATTCATCTTTTTAATTGAAAATTTATCTCTTTGGTTGCAAATTTAGCTATTTTGTTTAAAATTGGTCTTTTCTATTAGAAAATAATTCTTCTTGGTTAAAATTTCATCTATTTGGTTGAAAATTGAACTATTTTGTTGAAAAATCGCCTTTTTTGGCAGAAAATGAACCTTCTTGGTTTAAAAAATACAACTATTTTGTTGAAAATTCATCTTTTTTGGTTAAAAATTTAACTGCTTGGTTGAAAGTTAAACTACTTTGTTAAAAGGTCATTTTTTTGACGATTAATTATTTTAATTGAAAATTCATCTCTTTGGTTCAAAATTTAATTATTTTGTTACAAATTGGTCTTTTTGTTATAAAATTATTCATCTTGCTTGAAAGGTTATCTATTTGGTTAAAATTTCAACTACTTGGTATAAAGTTGATCTATTTTTTGGAGATTCATCATTTCAATTGAAAATTTATCTCATTTGATTGAAAATTCAACTATTTTATTTTGAATTATTTTTTTTTTTTTGTGAGAAAATTAATCTTCTTGGTAGATATTGAATCTTTTTTGATACAAATGCAACCCATTGGTTCAAAATTAATTTGATTTGGTTCAAAATTAAACTACTTGGTTAAAAATTGAACTACTTTGTTAAAGAGTCATTTTTTGGCTGAAGATTCATCATTTTAGTTGAAAATTTAACTATATTGTTGAAAATTCGCCTTTTTGGCAGAAAATTAATCTTCTTCGTTTAAAAAGTGCAACTATTTTGTTGAAAATTCGTCTTTTTTGATTAAAAGTTGAACTACTTTATCAAGAAGTCATTTTTTTTGAAGATTTATCATTTTAATTGAAAATTCATCTCTTTGGTTCAAAATTTAATTGTTTTGTCGCAAATTGGTCTTTTCGTTAGAAAATTAATCTTCTTGGTGAAAAGGTCATCTATTTGGTTAAAAATTCAACTACTTGGTATAAAGTTGAAGTACTTTATTAAGAAGTAATTTTTTTTTTGAAGATTCATCCTTTCAATTGAAAATTTATCTCTTTGATTGAAAATTTAACTGTTTTGTTTAAAATCGGTCTTTTTTGTTATAACATTAATCTTTGTTTGAAAATTCATCTATTTGGTTGAAAATTCAACTATTCATTTGCAAATTCATCTTGTTTTTTGAAAATGAAATATTTTGATTTGATATGTGTGGAACTTAAAGCGTTTGAAATTGATTTTAACATTGTAGTATTTGTTGGTGTTTTATACCGGAAATCGGTACTTTGATTAATAAATAATTACATTTCCAGATTAAAGCTTTTTGAACAATTTTAGCTTATGTTAAAATTTGTTATCGGGAATCGATTATTTGAAACAAACAATATTAAGTTTCAATGAAGATTTACAATTTCAAAGATTTTTTTATATTATGTTTTTCGTTTATAATTGATATTGTTAATACAAAAATTATCGGAAGTTAAGATATGAGTTTTAATTATAATTATCGAGAATCTTGTCCTTGCTTTTCTTTTCTATTATTTTATATAATAGATGTTATTTAATAAAAGATTTTATCAATCATTTTTAAAAATCGGGATCTCGACCGTGTAATGAAAGGGTCTGGAATAACTATTCATGAATAATTTGGAATAGGCACCATTTCATAGAATGTTTTGTTTATTTTTTCCAGATAAAAAACGTCCTTCCAAATCCGAAGCCAGGAGATTTGACGATTGAACCAATCACTCGTTTGAATCCAGGACAATTTTTAATTCCCGGGTTTGTCGATTGTCATTTCCATGCTGCCCAAATTCCCAATCTTGGGCTTGGATACGATAGCCCACTTTTGGTGTGGCTAGAAAAATATACTTTCCCGATGGAGAAAAAATTCTCGGATAATGAATTTGCTGAAAAGGCATTCGATGCAGTGGTGGTAATTTTTTTTGTGCAATCAAATGTTATCAAAATAAAATATATAGACCAGTATTTGTAAGTATTTATAAATTTCCAAAATTTAGTAACAATTTTTTATAATTCAGAAACGGACTTTAGCAATGGGAACGACGACAATTTGCTATTTCGCATCTCTTTACAGAGAAGCTTGTATAATTCTTGCAGGAAAAGTACTAAAATATGGACAGCGAGCTTTTATTGGTAAATTAAACATGAATGTAGCTCGAGATGATGGATACTTCGAAAATACTGAAAATTCTTTTACGAATACTCTCAAATTCATCGACGATATAGCAAAACTTGGAGTAAGTGAAGAAAAATTTGATTTAAGATTTGAGTTAAGATCTTAAGTCTTCTTCGTAAGTTTTGACCCCTTCCCCAACCCCCTATCTAACGTAATTTTTGCTGACTAAATTTTTTTCGTGAATTTATTTAGGGATCATCCAAAAATAACGTAAGACGATTTCGAGGAAGGTGGGATTTGGGCAAATCTTACTGTGTCTTATGAATTAACAAAGTAGTTTAGTTTTCAAACAATTAGTTTGCAATTTTCAACCAAACAAGAATTAACACAAAAAAATGTAATAGTTGTTATTTTAACCAAGGAAAGATTTTTATTTTAAATCAAAAACAGTTGAATTGGACAAAAAAATATGAATTTTCAACTAACTACTTGAATACTTAACAAAGAAAGATTTTTCAGTAAATAAAGAAAAATTTCACCCAAAATGTAGAATGTTCAACCAAGAAGATTAATTTTCTATTAGAAAAGACGAATTATCAACAAAGTATATTAATTTTGAAGCAAGTAATGGAATTTTCAAACTAAAGAGTTCAGCTTTCTATAAAACAGTTGACTTTTTAATCAAATAATTACATTTTCAACCAAAAAGATAAATTTTCAAACAAGAAGATTAATTTTATACTAAAAAAATAAAAATTCTCAACAAATTATACAAAGTTTTTAGCAAATAGTTGCATTTTCAACCAAAAATATTATTTT
The DNA here is from genome assembly GCA_011634705.1 of Andricus grossulariae. Lineage (NCBI taxonomy): Eukaryota > Metazoa > Arthropoda > Insecta > Hymenoptera > Cynipidae > Andricus > Andricus grossulariae. The sequence goes on along the minus strand of JAABKJ010007545.1, from coordinate 188,964,252 downwards.
TTTGCCAAAAAAAGACGAATTAAAAAAAATACATACATTTATAACCATATAGTCGAATTTTCGACCAAGAAGATAAAGTTTCAACCAAAAAAACGAATTTTCAACAAATTACATAAATTTTCAACCAAATGGTTACATTTTTAAACAAAAATGGAATAGTTAAATTTTCATTTGAAAAATTAATTTTCAATCAAAATCGTCCCAGTAATAGTGACGGTCTCAATAATCGTGAAACTTGTTTATAATTTCAATATATTCTTTAAAAATATGTTAAAAGTCTCATATTTGGATAAAACCCATTTATTTTTAGCATTTTATAGTAGCAAATAGAATTTATATTAATTCAAATTAAATAAAATGTAAGAAAATAGGCATAACGATTACTGGGACGTCTACCTTAAATTTTCATTACAAAAAAAAGTAATTTTCAATAAAATTCATACATTTGTAACCAAATAGTTGAAGTTTCAACCAAGAAGATTAATTTTCGTCCAAAAAGACAAATTTCAACCCATTACATAATATTTAAACCAAACAGTTGAATTTTTAAACTAAAAAGATCCATTCTTAAACAAAAATGGAATAGTTAAAGGTTCATTTGAAAACAATTATTTTCAATAAAAGAAAAAAAATTTTCTACCAGATAATTGAATTTTCAAGACAAAAAGACGAATTTTGTGTACATAACAGTTGAATTTTCAACCCGAAAATATTAAATTAAACAAATTAATTGTTTGCCCCTAAAAAGGGAAGTTTCAACAAAGTAGCTCAATTTTCAACGAAGGAGATGAATTTTCTACTAACATTATAAATTTTCAACAACAAAAAAATGAATTTTTAAGAAAGTAGTTTAACTTTCAACCAAGGAGTTGAATTTTCAACCTAAAAAGATTTTAATTTTAAATAATACAATTTTTAATTTAACCAAAAGAGACAAAGTCTCAACAAAATGGTTTAATCCTAAACTAAAACAGATTAATTTTTAATCAAACATTTTGAATTTTGACCAAAAAAATTGATTTTCTACCAAAAAAGACGAATTTTCAACAAAATGTATACATTTTTAAGCAACTAGTTTAATTTTCAACCAAGACTATTAATTTTCAACCAAAAAACACGACTTTTCAACCAAATAGTTGAATTTTAAGTCTAAAAAAGATCACTTTTTATCCAAAAATGGAATAGTCAAGTTTTAATTGAAAATTAGTAATTTGCGATTTAGTAAATCAAATTTTTTACGAAGCAGTCGAATTTACAAAAAAAAATTAATTTTCGACCAAATACTTCTACCAAATTGTTGGATTTTCAAGGTAAAAAGTCGAATTTTCTATGGAATAGTTGAATTTCCAATCCAAAAATATGAATTTGTAAGAAAAAGATAATTTTCAACCAAACAGTTGAATTTTTAACTAAAATGATGAATTTTCAACCGAAAAATGAATTTTGAATAAAGTAGTTGAACTTTCAACCAAGGTGTTGAATTTTCAACCTGAAAAGATGATTTAAAAAAAAAATTGTACCCCGTGTAAGACAGCATAGAAAAATAATTTCCCTACACCTCCCCCCCCCCCCTCTCATCCATAAGACTTCACGCAATTTATGTTCGGCCCCAAATATGCACGTGTATTCAGGTTCTTTATGCATTTGAACACTATAATTGAAAAATATAAATAAATTGTAATTTATCGCTTTGTTATATTCAATTTTGAAAGTTTTTTAAATCACTGGGAGAGCCCACATTCTTTATAGAAAATTTACAATCGTCGCCTCAGAAAAATTTTCTGGACCTGACCTTGAATGAATCTTGTACATTTTATATTTCATTTCAAAGTTTAAACTTATCTGCAATATTTAAAAAAATCATGTCGACTTTTTTTAGTCTCCCCTCATTAAGCCAATATTGACTCCAAGATTTGCATTGAGCTGTGATATGGAACTCATGAAGAAATTAGGGAAGTTGGCAACATCTATGGACCTTCCTGTTCAGGTGTGCTTTTTAAGAAAACAAAAAAATTGCCTTAATTTTAAAATGATGTGCTTTATCTTACGAATATTTTTTGGCCAATAAGCTGTAAGTTAAAGCAAAATCTTATTTTTCCAGACTCACATTTCTGAAAATGTCGACGAGGTGCAAGCAGTTGCTAATGCTTTTGAAGCTAGTTCATCATATGCGGCCGTATACGATGCCGCTGGCCTTCTCACGAAAAAGGTATAGAATTATTATTTATAAGCTCGTTTATAAGGGTGCAAACAAAAATAAAATAATTTTTTTCCATAAATTACGTCAATAATCGATTAAGACTTTGCTCGATTAACATCTCATTTTCTTCTAGACTATATTAGTTCATGGCATTTACCTGACAGATAATGAACTTGCTATTCTAAAAGAACGTGGTTCATCTGTTATCCATTGTCCATCTTCAAATGCTAGTTTAAAAAGTGGGATATGTGACGTTCAAAGATTAAAAGCAAAAGGTATCAAAGTTGGACTTGGCACAGGTAAAATTTTAAAGCAAATGTAACTTCAATTTAAATAAGATTGCTAGTTTTCCCCATCCTTAATACCATTTAATTTAAGGTGCGTTATTTAAAAAAACAGGATTGCCACAAAATACCAATTTCGAAATTCCTTAACATTCCCTGACCAATTTTTCACTTTCCCTAAACCGTTATAAATTTTCCTTTCAGGTTATATTTTCTACCAAAGAAATTAATCTTGAACCAAAAAGATAAATTTTCAACCAATAAGATTAATTTTCTACCAAAAAAGATGCATTTTCAACAAAATACATGCATTTTTAACTAAAAAATATAAATTATCAATCCAAAAGGGAATATTTATATTTTCAGTTTTAAAAATTAAGTTTAAAAAAAAAAACTACAAATTTGCAACAAAATAGTCCCATTTGGAACCAAAGAAATTAATTATCAACAAAATACATGAATTTTCAACTATAATGATGAATCTTTAAAGAAGAAAATTTATTTTGAACCAAATAATTGAATTTTCGACCAAAAAGATGAATTTTCAACTAAAAAGATAATTTTTTAACCAAAGATGGAATTTTTAGTTGAAAAGTTAATTTTTAACTAATTAAAACGAATTTTCAACAACAAAATTTTTGATTTAAAATTATGAATAGTTGATCAAAAAAATAAATTTTTAAGAAAGCAGTTCCGTTTTCAAGGAAGTATTTGAATTGTCAACGATAAATGTAATAGTTGACATTTCAACCAAAAAAGATTTTAATTTCAAACCATAAGTTGTTGAATTCAACCAAAGAAGACGAATTGTCAACAAATCAAGGAAGATTTGTCAGTCAATAAAGAAAAAAAAAAATTAAAAATGTGGAATTTTCATGCAAGAAAATTAATATTCTACAAAAAAGTTGAATTTTGAAACCGAAAATATTTATTTTTTACAAAGAAGTTCATATTTTACCAAATAGTTCAATTTTCAACCCTAGAGGCAAATTTTTAACACAACAGTTGAATCAGAGATGAGGGTTGAATTTTCAACCAAAAATATTGTCTTCTTTATTTTTAACAAAATTGTTGACTTTTCAACAAAATAATAAAATTGTATGTTTATTCCCTAAGTTTATGAATTATACAAATAACTTTTTTCGAGGTTAACATTTTAATTTAAATAATTGAGTACACTATGTTAACTACTTTATATACTTTTCAGAACTTCGGATTAAAATTGGATGTTTTCCTTTCCTTTTAAATAGTAGTAAAATTCGCAATTTTTCGTTTTTGGGTAAGAAAAATCAGGACATAGCACAAAAAATCAGAAAATCGGGACAGCGATTAAAAAATCAGGACGTTTGGTCACCCTGCAAAAGCGAGAAAGTAACTTGGCTAAACTCTGAATATTAGTGACACTTGCAAACCGGTTTAAAAAAAATACCCCCGTATTTTGTTTATCATAGTATTCTTAAAAGATTTTTAGAATCACTCGCAGGGTTAAAGATTTAATAATATTTTTATAAAACTCAATTAAAAATATTGCACGTTGATGTCCGCAAATCTTTAAAAAATTTGTTTAGTTCCATCAAGACTTAATTTGTACAATATAAAAACAACCCTTATATTTTTTCTACAGACGTTTCAGGGGGAAAAAGTTTGTCGGTGTTAGATGCGATGAGATCTGCGCTTGTAGCTACAAATGATCTTTCCTTCATGAAATCTAATTATCACTCTCTCGATTATAAAGACGTATTTCACATGGCAACACTTGGCGGTGCTGCTTGTAAGTATCAATAGGGTGGTCCAAATAAAGTCTCGAATTTTCGTGCATATTACCCCCAAATTTTTTTGAATCCACAAAACTATTTACTTTAAAGTTTTTCTTTAAAGAAAATTATATTTAGAGGTTTTGCAAGCCCCATGAAGTATTTCCCATAAGGAAAAAAGATGTTTTTGTAAATTTTATTCCGAATGTTCAATATTACGTGAATTAAATAAAAACTCAACGTTTCTCTTCACAATTAGTCATAGAATACAAATGAATAATTTAATTTTTAAATATCACTGACATGAGTGTGTTTTATAGAGTCCCAAAAAACCCATGAGTGAAAAATTGAGTTTTATGAGTTTTGGCACTGATTATGAATTTTTTGCGGTTTTTTAATACAAATTGTTTCTTATACATAAAATTCTACTTTTCTTCAACTTTTTAGTTAGAGAGATACATTAATCAGTTTAATTTAACAGAAATAATTGTTTAAAACATTTATTATTATTTATAACAATATTCTCTTAGAATAATACTAGAAAGTTGCAGTTTTTTCTAAACTTTTCCACTTTTTGTCCACTTTTCAATTCAAGTGAGGTAATAATTAATACAACTTGAATAAAATAATTGTTTAAACAATTTGTTTTCTTAAAATAATATTCTCTTTGAATAATGCTAGAAAGTTGTCGTTTTTTTGAAATTTTTAAGTTTTTGTCCACTTCTTACTCATTTAGATATTAATTAATGCAATTTAACAAACATAATTCTTTAAACAAATTATTATTGTTTATAAATCTCTTCAAGTATGGCAATGCTGTATAGTTGCGGATTTTTCTGACATTTAATATGATTCATATAGAAAATTTGAAGAATATTTCAAATACCTGTTTTATTTCAGAAAAATATGTATATTCACAAAAGAGAAAAATTGTTTAAAAAAATAATTCTCTCTAATGTTTATTTATTATTTGTTCATAACTAAAAAGCCAAAGAGGAGTAAAAAAATCAGAAAAAAACCGCAACTTTCTAGTAATTATCTAAGAGAAGATAAACAATAATAAATTATTCAAACAATTTTGTTTGCTAACTTGCATTAATTATTACCTAACTAAGTGAAAAGTGGACAAACACTTGAAAATTTCAGAAAAACCAGCAACTTTCTCATATCATTCAAAGAGAATATTATTTAAGAAAATAATATCATAAATAACAACTGTTTCTGTTAAATTTAATTGATTATTGCTTCGCTCTAACTAAAAACTTGGAAGCAAGTTGAAAATTTTGGAAAAACTAGCGACTGCCAAAATATATTCTAAGAGAAAAGTTATATAAACAATAATAAATTATATAAAAAATTTATTTAAACATCTAATTATCAATAGAAAGTAATACTTTATGTATTAGAAACAATATATATTTATGAACCCGCAAAAAACTCATAATTAGAGCTAAAAACTCACAAACCCCAATTTTTCGCTTATGGGGATTTGGGACCCTATAAAACAGATTTATGGAGGTGATGTTTAAAAAGTAATTTTTATATTGGATTCTATGATTAATTGTGAAGAGAAATGTTGAGTTTCAATTCGACTCACCTAATATTGATGATTCTCCACGAAATTTACAAAAAAGTCTTTTTTTATGGGAAATACGTATTAAACTTCATGGGGCTTGCAAAGCCTCTGAATATATGAAAAAACGCATTTACTTTTTTTTGTGAATTCAAACAAATTTGGGGATGAAAATTCGGAGAAAAAAAATTTGAAGTGCATTTTTGGACTACACTAAAGTATCTCAAACAGTGAAAATATTAAAAGCATTTCAGTACGTTTCGAAGTGAATTCAAATAAAATGAAGTAAAAATTGTATTTCATATAAGATTTTTCATTGCAGGTCTATCGTTGGATGATAAAATTGGAAATTTTGAACCTGGAAAACAATTCGATGCTCTAGTTGTCGATGTAAATAGTCCAGACAGTACTTTGGATAATTTAGTTAACTACACCCTTCTCGAAAAATTCCAGCGATTTATTCATTCTGGTGATGATCGCAATATTGTCGAAGTGTATGTTTCAGGCTGTAAAGTTAAATAAGCCGCTTTTGTATTTCTTTAAATATTTGCACGTTCATCGATGCACCCGCTAACTAATTTTTTTTTTAATTTACAACATTGCGTTCATAGCAACAGGATATACCAGAAGATCCCATTTATCTCCCAGGTTGCCCCAGGGTTATCCTAGAGATATCTTGCAAGGCGGAAATTTGGATATCCCCATGATATCTGGGATGTCTATGTGACGTTTCTGGGATATTTAAGTGTCCCTGGACAACATGGGGGATAAATGGGATCGAATGAGATATCCCGGTATATTCTATTGCTGTGAGGGTGGTGTATTAAAAATAAATTGTTAAGATTATATCTTTCATCATTATAAAGAAATTTCTAATTGTTTGAAAATTGTACTTTTAGTTTAGAAAATAGAAAATACGAAAGGTTCGTTCTTCATAGAAAACTGATAGCAAGATTATTATCCGTCCTAGTACTTCTCCGACTACAGTTTCTATCATCGAAAATGAGCAATTTTATACAAAAATCATCATCAAGATTCCCAATTTTCAACCATTTTAGGTTTTGTTAGCTTTGTACACTGGATCATACACTGGTTCATAATTTTTTCGAATTTTTAGATTACGTTAGCGTTTTACACGAAAAAGTGGTATTTTAAAACAAAAATCATTATACTATATTTTTAACAAAAAATAAGTAGACTTCAAAGAATATTTACAATTTTTCAACAACTTTGGGTTGTTGGTGTACGTGTTTCATCGGTTTGGTCTGAAATTGGTATTTTTAACCAAAAATCGTTAGATTTATATCCAAAGATTTGTTAAAAATAATACAATTTATTTACTGTTTTCCGTAGGAAATTAAAATTTTTAATAAAAAAAATGTAAGATTCTTCAGATTATCATTTATTCATTAAATTCACAATTTTTGTATAATTTTGGTTTTTATTATGTTGTAAATTGGTAATTTGAATATAAAATCATTGGATTATTTCAAAGAAGATAACTTTTCTTGTTGTAAATTAATATTTCCGGGTTAAAAATTAAACTGTTTTGCAGAAATTTCATCTTTTTGGATCGAAAATTCAACAACTTGGTAAAAAATTCAACTATTTAGTTAAAAATGAACTATTTTCTTGAAAATTCATATTTTGTGGTTAAAAATTCAACTGTTTTGCAGAATCTTTTTTTTTTTTTGTTGAAAAAAGTTAATTTTCTTGGTAGATATTGCATTTTTTTAAATTTTAAATGCAACTGTTAGTTTGAAAATTATTTTTTTTTTAAATTCAACTACTTCATTAAAAGTTGAACTGATTTGTTAAAAAGTCATTTTTTGGTTGAAAATTTATTTTAGATGAAAATGTATCTCTTTGGTTTAAAATTTAATTACTTTGTCTAAAATTGGTCTTTTCGTTAGAAAATTAATCTTCTTAATTGAAAATGTATCCATTTGTCTGAAAAGTAAACTATTTTGTTGAAAATCGCCTTTTTGGCAGAAAATTAATCGTCTTGGTTTAAAAAATTCAACCATTTTATTGAAAAGTCGTCTTTTTTGGTTGAATTCAACTGTTCTTGGTTCAAAATTCAAATATTTTTGGCTGAAAATTCAAGTACTTGGTTGAAAGTTGAACTACTTTGTGAAAAAGTCGTTTTTTGGTTGAAGATTCATCATTGTAGTTAAAAATTGATCTCTGGTTGAAAATTGAGCTATTATGTAAGGTGACATTTTTTGAAGATTGGTTGAAAATTGGACTATTTTGTTTACAATTGGTCTTTTTTGTTAGAAAATAAAGCTTCTTGGTTAAAAATTCCTCTATTTTGTTTATAATTCAAATATTTAACCCTCAATATAGAGAAATAATCTTGAATAGAGAAGCTTGTATGTATAATTCTTGCGGAAAAAGTACCAAAATATGGACAGCGAGCTTTTATTGGTAAATTAAACATGAATGTAAATCGAGATGATGGATACTTCGAAAATACTGAAAATTATTTTATGAATACTCTCAAATTCATCGATACATTAAAACTTATTGGAGTAAGTGGAGAAAAGTTTGATTTAAGATTTGATTTAAGAAACCAAATTTCCTTAACAAAATTGAGTCCCTTAATCATCAGACCTTATTGAAAAGGAAGTGTCTATACGCATATCGAAAAAATCCAGCTATACGAACAAAAATTTCGGTACAAATAGCCCCTTTTCCGGCTCCCCTAATTTGTACCGAAAAAATCTGGCGACTTGTACCGAAATTTCTGTGCACGTAGCCACAGCCTATTGAAAATGCAAATGTTTGGTTAAAAACTAATTTGTTTTGGTTTAAAATTCGACGACTCGGTTAAAAGTTGAACTACTTTGCTAAAAAGTCATTTTTTGGTTGAACGTTCATCATTTTAGTCGAAAATTCATCTCTCCTATATCTTCTGTTCTATCATTATAAAGATATTTTATCTTCGAAAACCGAGGCCCTCAAATGTATACGCTTTTTAAAATTGATTTGTTAACTATGAAGGCTTCAAATTGTTTGAAAAAACTAGGAAATACGTAAGGTTTGTTCTGATTGGAGAATGTTCCATGTGTATTTGACGTCTAAATGCATGATAAAGAAATTGTGAGTCTGCGCATGTCCAACTGTCGCTTCATAGAAAACTGATAGCAAGTTTATTATCCATCCAAGTCAATTCAAGTATACTTCTTCGACCAAAAACGGAATATTAGGCTTGGCAATTTCATCTATTTCCCATAGAAATTCCAAAATGAGCAAACGAGCTTGTGGACTTATTATATTTCGCAGATTTAAAGGACCAGTTGAATATTTGTTGATGCAAACATCGTACGGCAAACATCACTGGACACCGCCGAAAGGTATTAATAAACAGAGCCGTAATTAGCCTTTTATGCGCCCCCCTCCCTCCAAAGAGCAAATAATGTCGCAGGCAAATATATAAAAAATGCAAAGATTGCAATGGCAGACCTCTGACTCATTTCATAATTCTAATTAGTATCAAAAGTAGCATAAATTTAGAAAAATATATTTTTCAAAATTTATAGTAGGATAATATTAAATAGTAGCACGCAATTTTTTAAATATTACATCGAGGGTTTACTGTTTTTGTTATCTGGTATATAATATACATCTCCCATAAAATTTCGTGATATCCTTTCGAATATTTTAAAATATACCCTAAAAGCTTTGAAATCTATTCAAATCCTTCTGGGAAACCCTGAATTTTGTTGTTGATAGATTCTTTAAAAATTCCTGGAAAACTCTTCAATCTTTTTACATCCCTTAAGATAATAAAATCCGCAGAAATCCCTTGAAATCTTATCATTTCTTTTGAAATCCTCTGCAATCCTTTAAAATCTCTGAAATCCCTGAAAATCCACAAAAATTTCATTTCATTTATACCCTAAATTTCTCTAGAAATCCTTTAGAATTCCTTGCAATCTTTTAAATATCACTGATATCTTGGATACGTTTTTCAAATTCTTTGAAATTTTCTGAAATCGTACAAAGTTCCTTGAAAACGCTTACAAAAATTTACATCTCGTTATATTCATTGGATTTTTTAAGAAATATATCCTTAAAGGTGTTGGTTCAATCCGACTTGGATTTTTTTTGTATAGGTACGTCACTGACTCAATATATAATTTTTCTCAAGCATTTACAGAAAACCCACCCATACAAACAGATACCTACATGCCTCCTCCCACCACCACCCATCTCAAAAACAATCGGTCATCAATTCCCTTGTATACAGAGCTATCTCCATAGCAGATAAAGATAACTTACAAAAGGAATGATAAAATGTTAAACAAATTCTAATAGAAAACGATTACACAAACAAACAAATTGGGAAAGCAATAAGAAAATACACTCAAAAAACAAGTCAACACAACCCACTAAAGAAAGAGAGAAAAAAGACCAGCATTCTACCCTGAATTCAAGGTATCACAGAACCAATAGGAATAATTCTCAACAAACACAACATCCAAACCATATTCAAACCACCTGCGAAAATAGGACAACTTCTAAACAATCATAAAGATAAAAAGGCACCACTCAGTGATCCAGGAGTATATAAAATCCCTTGTTCTTGTGGAAAAGTCTATATTGGAGAAACCGGAAGGACGGTGAGCCAACGTGTAAAGGAACATGTGAGTAAAGTCAGGCTAAAACATTTCACGCAATCAGCACTAGCTGAGCGTCATATTGAAACAGGACATAGCATTTTATTTGCCAAAACAACCGTCATAGCAAAAACGTACAATATTTTTCCAAGAAAAAATAGAGAAGCAATCGAAATCTCAAAGCACCCTGATATCATTAATAGGGACAATGGATATAATACAAATCCGATTTGGCGTTCCGTCCTCCCGGGTTTTTAAAAAAATACTTAATTGGCCAATCAAGAAGTGAACTGCAATGTTCACGAAACGTCGGCAAGATTCGTAGTTTTGCACACGATTGAAACTCGAAAAAGCCTTAAATTTTCAATAAAAATTTATCATAATGAATCATCGTGAAAGCATTAAATCTATTATCAAATTTTTCATTTTTCATTATTTTTTTTGCGGTCAAAATTTGAATTTTCGTTTATTTTTTGGAATTTTTTAAGTGCTATAATTCCGGTAATTTTTTTTAAATAAAAAAAAGTCATGAGGATAAATTGTTTTTATTTTTCAGTACTAATAATAATCGTACATAGAAATTTAAAATCTTGAAAAAAAGTAATCTAAAAAATTTTGAAAATGTGCTCACTTTTTGCATTTTTACCCAAAATGGCTGGCTAACGAACTTGTTCTTTCTTTTTATGCCTTAAAAACGTGTGCTAAAGTTCATTCTCTCGTAATTTATCGTGCTCACAGACAGACATACATACAGACATACATACATACACAGACATACATACATACACACACATACACACACATTGTCCAAGTTTGATCGTTGGATTCTTGTTTTATTTTCAAGAATTCTATACGTTCATACGCAAAAAACTTTTTTATTGCACTCAATGTAATTATTCAGGTTTGAAAAATTTAATTTTGAATAAACTCGTTTTGCACATGTTGAATTTGAATTATTTTTCTGTTTGAAGACCTTAAAATATAAAATTAGGTGATAATTTGGAAATTTTCTCTTTTTAAAACACTGAAAGGACATTGAAAGAACTAAAAAAACTGTAAATCATTTAGAAATCTAAATCTAACAATAATTTCTTATAGTTAATACTTTTCTTGAACCTATTAAATTTGATTTAATAAATGTTGGAGAAAACTTAATCAGAGATAAAATATACGCAGAAAGGGATTAGATTTAGTTCAGAAAACGAAATACACTTCGTTTTGACACTTTACTTTATTCTGAAAGATTGACTGAAATGCTGTAAGAGACGTCAAGCACAGACTAGCTTGATGGATGGCAACAGGCCCCTTAGACCCTTGAATCAGCTGAGACTGAGCGGACATAGAACACCTCCCAGTTTTCCGAAAACGTTACAATATGAATAGATATATAAATGTACAAGAGTGTCGCAAATAGAGTTGTAATTCCAACAATAAATATCTTAAATAAGTTTATGATAGAGAAATATTTACTATACCTAATAAAGCTTGTATATGACACTATTGTTTTGCGTGATCACTTTTCTTATTTTCTGTCGCTGGAGACCTTACGACCGCGGGCATGAAGGGGTGGTGTTGTTGTTGTGGTGGCTCGTTCAGCTTGGCTGGGCAGTATCCAGATTTCTCTAATCAGTTCCATTCCGACTTTTGTGCCAGGAACTTGTGACCTCTTTTCTGATACCAAGTTCAACGTGCTACATTATTGAAAGTGATATTGACTATCGGAAGTGACGATTTGGAGGATATATACATCCTGCTGCATCGGGATCGATCTTTCATAGAATGATCGTGGTCGTAGCTTCCGGAGCCTACTTGTGCGGGCTGGAACTCGGATCATAGTTGTATTGGGTCAAGTCAAATTATAATTGAAGTAAATTAGTAGAATCTCAACTTTAAATTGACTTTAGAATCGCGCCCTCTCAAATATAGAATTTTTTTGGCTTTGTAATTTTCGCATCTTCATATCATTGAATTTAAATTGACAATACGTTTCTCCCTCGCAACCCCACGCCAGCCATTATTAATTTACTAGCACTTATGTTTCACTATTTTAGTGATACTTTATCTGTCTACGAAAATTTATTTGGAAAGTAATTTTGGAGTTTTATATTAGATCATTTTTCTAGAGAAATGAGGCACTGATCTTCTAGATAGTACCAAGTACCATTCACAATTTTTTCTTCATAGTCGGACAGACCATAATTTTATGGTCTGTTTGAACATCCACGGGTGATTTCGACTCACTATTAGTATAGTCAAATCGATACTCCAGAATGTCAAACAAAACTGGCTGCCTCTACCGAATGCCGAGCGAGCACACACGATATCCGAAACGAATTTTTGGAGCGACTGACGTTCGGTGTCACGTTTGCCGTGTTTTACAACATTTTAAATTAATTTTAACCACGTGTTGGTACTTCAAACATGTGTTAAGAGTAAATAAAATTCGGAGAACATGTTGCAGTGTGGCTTTAGTGGTTTTCGTTATGATTTTGAACGTCAAATTCGATACCTCCGAGGGATTAATAAAACAGGCGTCACTTCTTAATCAGTGCTTATTCTCAAAATTTTCGACCGAAAACGTGCTCAAAATTTCGTAATACGTTAATAAAGAAACAAATCTTGCAAGATTTGTGACACGTAATTCTATTGTTTTCTAAATTTTCCAGTGTTCAAAATGTTTCAATTCAGTGCAGTGACGCCGTATCCTTAGCCTATCGTGCTCAAAGTAATCTGTTGTTAGCTTTTCCGCATATGCAATTATGTCTGAGGTATCCTTTATTCAAAAATAATAAAAATGCTCTAATAATTGATGGATTTTATATAAATTTTCATGTATTTCAGGTTTCATTTATTAATTTAAATTTCCGTCTCTTGTCTCTCTTACTCTTATGAATATATATGTAGGTCGAAGAAGGGCAACACATAATGAAGTTAACCCTATGATATGATTAAGTTAACACTCTGAGATAATCAAGCTAAGTCTGCTGAGATAATCAGGTTTAAACTCCAGGATGGTCAACTTTACACTCTGTGATAGTGAAGCTAAACGTCAAATTTTGACACTCCGCGGATGGTACACTACACTATTTAGGGGGCTGTCCCATAGTTAAAACTCAAATATAGTCAGTCTGATACTCTAGATGTTGAGGCTGACTAGCCATTTTTCTCTGTGTTATCTAATAAAAAGCATCTGAAAGCTTAAGGTCTCACGAAATCAACGATATGATCACTTTTATCCTAACAAATTTTTGTCAATAGTTAGAGGACAAAACATCCCAAAAAACAGGGGTTTTCGGTCAACTATTTCAAGCGTTCACTTTCACCTGTTCCTAGAAAGAGGGCGACGTTAGGAAAAATCTTTAAAAATTCACAGATATTCTTTCAACATTCTTTAATGCAATGCATTTTTCAAAATTCTGAAATATTCAATTTACTTTTTGCGGTGATTTATTTACAAAACTTTATCTTGATAACTAATGAAGATAGGTAGACGTGTAATGGCTCCAAATGTGCAGTTTTGTAATGCGAGTGCAATGCAACAATTACATTTATGATAAAGTCATTCTTACACCAGACATATAATTTTTAATATTTCTGACTTTAATCAATGTGGGCGTGTGGCCAGCATAGCGGGACAAGTAGCAGAAAAAAGTACCCTTTTCGATGACAATAGTAACGGAGTCGGCTTGCTTCTGGAGTTACTATTGTTATTGAAAGGGTACTTTTTTTCTACTAATTGTCCTGCTGTGACGGGCCATGCGCCAATACTGATTAAAGTCAGAAATATTCAAAATGATATTTCTAGCGTAAGAATGATGTTATCATAAATTCAAGTATCGCACTGCACTCGCATTACAAAACTGCATATTTGGAGACATTACATGGCTTCCTATCTTCATTCGCTCTGAAGATAAAGGTTTTGTAAATAAATCACTGTAAAAAGTGAAATTATTGAATATTTCAGAATTTTGAAAAATGCATTGCATTAAAGAATGCAGAAAGAATATCTGTGAATTTTTTCAGATTTTTCCTAACGTCGTCCTCTTTCTGGGAACAGGTAAAAGTGGACGCTTGAAAAAGGAGGCCAAAAACCCCTGTTTTTTGGGATGTTTTGCCCTCTAACTAGTGACAAAATTTTTATAGGATAAAAGTGATCATATCGTTGAATTCGGAAGACCTTAAGATTTCAGATGCTTTTTATCAGACAATTCCGAGATTTTTTTGTGCGAGATGCAATCAAAAGAAGTGAGGGGCCTCGACATTTGGCCCCAACTTTAGTTTCTCACACAGAAAGTTTTCAATGTTTTGAATTTGTGAAAATCCTATTTTCCTTTTAAGCTTCGTCAACAATCCAGATCGTTGGTTATATTTTATCACACATATTTTTCCCTTAATTCAAAGGGTAATACAATATTACCAGAAGTAACAAATATAACAAATAAAGCTAAAATAGCAATATATATAATTATGTACTTGCACTCACAGTCCTGTACGGTAGCAAGACCTGGACATACCAAGAAAGGGATAAGAGTAAAGTTAACGCGGTTGGCATGCAATTTCTGCGCAATGTGTGCGGTAAAACGCTTATGGACAAAGCCAGTAATGAGAGGATTCTCAAAGAACATGGCGTAGAGGTAACACTGTTTGACAAGAGTGAAAGACATTTGTTGAGAGTTGAGATGGTTTGAACATGCTGAGAGAATCAGACAAAAACGTCTGATGAAACAAGTATACTTAGGTAAAGTGAATGCTAACGTACCCAGAGGAAGACCGAGCAAAGAATTGTGGATATGTGTAAATGATACTGTCAGCCGAAAAGGTTTAACAGGCCATAGAAACACAAGAGCTTGCATAAGAAAGTGTATGGACGTAAGGGAAGCTAAATTAGTAAGCCAGGACAGAAAAGTGTAGCAACAAATAGCTTATAAGAACTATGTGATGAAGAGTATCATTGAAGTGAGAGATGCCTGAAACGAAAGACCCTGGATACTAACGGGCCCCCGTGGAGAGCTTTACTTGGTGGATGTGATTAGAGCAAAGAGTATGGATCTTACTATGTAATTATCAGTAAAGTTTCATATTTTTGTGTGATCTATGACACATCGATGGGTCCTAAAAGAAACTACGTGACTCGCGGCGGCATATAAAAAATCCGTATCTAGCGCACTCTGTACTAAGTATATAGAAATTTATATATACTTCGTATAGAGTGCGCCAGATATGTATCTTCTATCGGTCGTCGCGAGTTACGTAGTTTCTTTTAGGACTCATCGACATGATGACTTTGTAAAGCTCTTCACCTATGGTGATTGCTCGAGAGATTTATCAGCGACCTGGGTCGGAGCAGTGTTGCTGAGCGAACGTGTTATTTAAATAAGCAACACGGGAATTCTAGATTAATCTGAAAATCTATTCCTTGATGACAGTATAATGAGGCTAGAACTAAGGGAGTCAAGCTTACCCCGAAAGGGATTCGGCTCAAAGGGGACCTTTAGGTATGCTTCTTTTTGTTTAGATTCATACTCTTCTCAGTGAAAGGTACCTACTAGAGGTTTTCAGGGAAAAATCAAGAAGACGCAATTTTGAGCCATTTTCGAGAAAAATTCATGTAAAGAATTGCGAGTGCATAATGATAGAGCTGGCGTTAAAGTATTTCGAAGCGTCGGTAGCTTACCTGGCACAGCTATTGGCTGATATTCGGAAGGTTGCGCGTTCGATTCTCGCTGCCCGTACTTTTTTTTGTTCATTTATCAAAATGCTTATTTATTTCATTTCTCAATAACATTTAATAAAATTATGCCATTTTATGATGATTAAATCATTATTTTCAATGATACGGAAATTTGTATGATTGTGAGCGAAATATTCTTTCCCATCGATGTTCTAAAAAAACCATGTTTATGTAAAAAAATCTGCGTTTATTAGATGTGCCATGTGTAACAAAACTGTTTGTTTTCCTTGCTTTTATGACGTATATAACTCTGATTCGTGCGATTCTGCATAATCCTGATGATATATAATAAATAATAACTTTTAAGAATAAATGATAACACAGGCCTACACAATTCGATGAAATACCACACCCCTAGATCAAACCCACTTTTTTTAAACGGATTTTTACAAGCCGATATATCGTTATTTGAATTTTAGAATCTTCAAGTTTCAGATGATACTGAAATACATGAGAAAAAACAATAAACTATCACTTGATCTTTTACATGTAAAGTGTATTTTATAAAGTGATACGTCCAGATGGCACTTTACACGTGTAGCATTCAAAAATTCAAAATGTCGGATATAGTTTATTATAACGCTAACTATATCCGCCATTTTGAATTTTTGAATGCTACACGTATAAAGTGTCATCTGGACGTATCACATTATAAAATAGACTGTACACGTAAAAGATCAAGTGATAGTTCATTGTCAAACCTCGCAGACATTTTTTCTCATGTATTTCAGTATCATCTGAAACTTGAAGTTTCTAAAATGCAAAGAACGATATACCGGCTTGTAAAAATCCGTTTGAAAAAAGTGGGAGTGGTTTTTAAAGTAGAAGATAGTAGCATTCTGATGCCGTGCCCAGATTTGCAATATAATAAAATTCTCAATGTTAGCGAAGCTCAAAGATAGCAAAAACCGTGTTTTTTGCACTTTTAGGTCAGGATATCTCGGAAACCTAGGGTGATGGAGCAATTCTGAGTTCAGATTCGGATTCAGCACATCAAATTCCTTCGGGTACACTAGGTCCAGTCTCGTATTTAACATTGCAATTTTCGTTTTAAACACTTTGTTCCTGATTTAATTCAAAAATATAAATACTACAAGCTATTGCAGAATGACGGATTTTAATAAAATGTAACGAGAGATAATAAAAATACGATAAACAGAGTTTTCATTGAAAATAATTATTGAATAATCATTAAAGGAAATAAGGTATCAATTGTAATTCAGAAGTGGAATACATAATCGAAGAATCAAACGCGCAACCTTCCGGCTATCAGCCAAGCGCTCTACCAGGTGAGCTACCGACGCTTCGAACTGCATTCAAGCCGGCTCTATAAGTATCCCTAAATGTGGATGTGTTAAAAACGGCCCTCGCAAAAAGGTATCGCCAAATTCTCAGAAAAATTTGGGCTTCCGAATTATCTGGCAAGAATAAGATCCAGGCGACCAATATGCTGGCCGTTCCTATACTGCTCTACACGTTTGGTGCAGTAAAATGAAACGTCGATGAGTTGAAGCAGCTTGACTGAAGCACACGCAAGATGATGACAATCCAACGAAGTCATCATCCTAGATCTTCCGTACCTCGAATATACCTACCTCGAGATAAAGGGGGTAGAGGCTTGCTAAGCTTGGAGTGTCTTCATCGAAGAACTGTTCTGGCTACAGCCTGCTCAGTTCTAAATAGTGCAGATTCTCTTATGCGACTCGTACATCAACATGAAGTCGGCAAAGCTACGGCGTTTCTATACCGTACAGCAGATAGAGCCGCAGAGAAGCTTGGCCTCCCATTTAATTCCAGCGACACTACACATGACGTAGCATCACGAACACCTTTGGTGCTCCAAACTCGTTTACAGGAAGCAGAACATAGGCATCTACTAAGAGAATACTTAGAGAAGAGCTTTCGATGGGTATGTCCAACAGGTTTCTCAAGCCTGATGGATTGAGATCGGAGACTGAGGGATTTCTCTTTTCCTTTCAAGATGGCGTTATAGACACCTTAGTTTACCGCGAGCGCATAATGAATGTACCTGTAGGCGATACCAACTGCCAAGCGTGCAAGCAAGAGCCAGAAACACTTGGGCATTTTCTCAGTGGATGCTCAAAGTATGCACGCTACGGGTACATAGAGAGACACAATGCGGCTCTAGAAGTATTATATTACAATCTTAGGCATTTCTATGGTGTTGATCTATTGCCCGTCTTGACATACGCCCAGGGGGAACTCGAGTTTGTTGTGGAGAATGATCAGTGTACGATCTACTGGAATTTCTCATTCTCCACCACTCAATGTATCAGTGCTACAAAGCCTGACATTGTCCTCCCAAATCTGAAGACCAAGATCATTCACGCGATTGAATTATCGGCACCAGCCGATGGTAATATAACGCCAAAAGAGGAAAAAGAACGAGCGAAATGTCAAGCACTTCTTTTCGAGCTGAGCAGGCTGTACCAAGGCTACAAAGTCCATCTTGTAGTTCTCATAATCAGCTGTCTTGGAGGTATGAGAGCTTCATTTCTTTGTCAACTCAACAAGATTCCGGCTTGCCAGCGTCAGACTCATTCCATCGCGAACCGGATGCCAACACTGTTCCTCATAACATTCCGAAAAGTCTGGTAGCTCTGAAAAAGTATCCAGAGGTGAAACCTTCATCTCCAACTGTCGTCTGCCACGTAAGGTCATCTACGGCTAGAGACCTGACTCCAGTGAACAGTGTTGCTCAATGTTATCTCGCGTAAATTCCCCGCTCTTACTTACCTTCTAGGGCAGACGGAGCAGAAGTGGATGACGTGCACGTTCCACTTGCGTCGGGATTGGTTGCTTTAAGGAACTATGATCGTAGCATCCGGAGCCTACAACTTCTCCAAGCCAACAATAATTTTCATTCAGAAGCACGTATTTTTACATGTAATTTCACATTTTTTATATGGTGGCAATAAGTTTTTTTTCTGAGGACTTGAGGGACGGCTAAAAGATATTTATCAAAAAAATATATAAATTCAGAGAATAAGGCTTCATAATTTAAAAAAATGTCGTTCATCGGTTTATTAAATATTACGCTTAGAAATATTATAAAACCAGGACATTCCCGTACGAATAGCCGAATTTCTTCGTACTAATAGCAAGAGCTAGAAAAGGGACTATTTTTACCAACATTTTGGTACAAATAGCCTGATTTTTTCGTTTTCCAACCTCCCTGGCCAAATTGGCAGGCAAATGCGAACGCTTCTAATAACAATCCGGCTGCATACGATAGGGGATTTTAGATATTGAAAGTACCGACAGAATTTGAGTGCGTGAGACATTGTTTTTAGGCTTATTATGAGAGTTTGAATTTTGGGGAAAGAATGTTGAGCTTAAAGGGTTTAATGTCTGGCGATCTCCTGTGGGAGGTGGGATTTTAGATATGTAAGAACCAGAAAAGGGTATAAATTGATTAAAATTTGAATCCACCCAGGTGAAAACGTTATATATATTCTATATGTAGTGGAAAATATCAGTGTTTTGTTCACTATATAAACGACATATAACTTTTTCACCTGGGTACTTATAACTACTAATCTATTGTAAATTTTAATTATTTGCAATGAGTAGCAACTTGTGCAGCCTTTCTCTGTGTCAGTCTATAAAGGCAAAGCGTTCACTTCTATGGTTTATATTACTTATAAAAAGACAGCTGCAAATTACTAGGGGTGTGTTCATTACAGAGTACTGAATGCAAATTGCGTTCAGTTAATGAGCACAACATTCGCCGTAGAGGTAATCCCTTACAAAGTTACTCTACTGGGCAGCAGATAAGAGGTAGGTATTGAACAAATTAGCTTCCTCATGAAAGTAATTTATATCTTGAAGAAGCAAAATTAAAATTATGAGTCTCAAATCATTTCCAAAGTCCTGAACTTCAAAATATTTAACTTTTTTGAGAACTGTGTCTTTTCTATTTAAGACGAATACTCAGGTATTTTTTGCAAATAGATCTCAAAAGAATGTGGAAAACCATTGGAATTTAAGGTTATCAACTTTTTGGCAACGGGTCTTACACAAAATACGTAGGAATTAGAAACTCACCACCACCAGATCGTAGCATGTCAAGAAAAGTGCTCTCAGCGTTTCCTCGCGTGCGTCCTTGTTTTTGCGATGGTGTGCCAAAGCTGAGACTTTGAATATTTATTTCTGCTTTAAGCTGTTCGGGTGGAATGTCGTCCACTAGAAACTCGTTCGGATCCTCCACGAAAGCCTGTTGAAGATCCCGCATAATCTTCTTGCGAATAGTCTTCTTCATAGATAAATGCCGCTCTAAATGCTTGACATCTGTTTCCGTCAGAGTTTTACTGTTATCACGTCGCTTGGACTTCTTCTTTTTATTATTTTTGGGGCTCTTATCCTCTCCAGAAGTAGAACCCACTGAAATCGCATTATCTATTCCCTCCCCTTGAATTTGACCATTATCCCATTTACTTCCAAATCCGAAAATGTCTCTCAGATGGGGAATATTTCGTTCCGCCAACTGTGGTCTGGCCATGTTTCTGCAGGTGCCCTTCAATCAAGGAACAATGCAAGTTAATCCCTTTTCTGTGATAGAGCTCCAGCTTTTTTCCTTTGGAGAATTTTCAGCGTTATTTGAATTAAGAGTCAAATGGTTTCTGGAACAGAACAAAAAATTAAAGGGTAATTTCTTGTCTGCATTTGTCTACAGGATATCATCCATATACCATAATCTCACTGTGGAACGTCGATCCTCTAAAGTACGCCAAAGTCGGTGTAGTTTTGGGTTGTAACATTTTTGAGAAACGAAAATATATGAAGGCACAAAGAAATTTTTCATTGTTCAAAATGAGATGTAACAAATTTCATACCAATGGTTTTCTGTGCTATATCATGCAGTTCATTGCCATACATTATTTAGAAACTAAGAAAACATTTTCTGGGTTGAATGGCGAACCAGAGAGATCTACAAGAATAAAAGAAGCATCGCAAAAAGTAAAAACTGAAGAATTTACTGCAAAGCGAGGTAAAAAATGGGAGCATCCTGATGAGCAAAGTCTGCGATACGATTCCTGTTATCTTGAAAAAGAACAACACGCACGGACTTCCATTTCCTTACATGGCACACAGTACGGTACAGTGAGTCAATTAAGTAACATCCACTGTCTCACGCCGTTCTTTCTCGACTAACATCATTTCCTATTATGCGTCTAAAGGTCCTTACGCTTCATGTCGGTGTCATTGTTAGATTATTCCCGAAACTATATGTAATTGTATACTTTGTACAGTACTTATAACACCATACAAAATCTTTTTTCCTTTCCAGGTGTTATATTAATCTGATTTCACTCTAAAATTTGCCACCCAAAAAAAGCCGTAACAACAGTTTGGGTGTTGTTTCCTATCATATTAAGCCTTAAAGGATGTACTTTCAAAAAATATAGAGCCCTCAATTTTTCCAGAGATTTGAATGAATTACTCAGCAAGACAAAATTTAACAAATATGAGACAAAAATCTATTTGAAGATTAAGATTTCATGCACATTGGTTAGTGTCAATGGCGTACCCAGAGGGATGTTAAGACCCCCCGCCCCCTTGACGATAAAAGAGGCATATGTACTTCATTTTTTCAACTGAAACTTTTTCTGAAAGACAAAATATTAACTGCTACATTATTGATAGTAGGAAAAAATCTTGGAATATAAAATACTATATACGTATTATTATTAGACTAAGTGCAATGATAAATTAAAAATTTAGTAATACATTTTTAATAGGAATAATATAATAATAAGTTTTTCGTTTACAATCCTGGATTATACTTTAATCGTTCAGAAATCAAAGGTCGCTTTTATATACAACCAAATGGCTTTAATGTGATCCTAATAGATATTTGAAAATATGTTAGCAAAGTAAATGGATGTTGGTGATAATGTATAATTTTCATGATTTTTAAACAATTCTTCCCACAAACATAATGAATATGACATATAAATTTTATCTCTTACACTATCCTAATTTGTCACTGTAAGTAGTAACGTACTTTCTGTTCAGCCTTTCAAACCCCTCCTTTTATTGAATTCTGGCTACGCCATTGGTGAGTGGAATGGAATGAAAGCTTCTTCTAATGTGTCCCGTGAAGGTTTAAATTTTTCTTGTATCTCTTTCCTATTCCTTTACACACCTCCCACGCACTTACTTGGTGATGAGAGGGGGAGCTACAGTTTAAAGTTGGTTCCGAACCAGCAAGAGCAACAGCTTTAAAAGTACTTAGAGAACCTTTTTCTCTAGAGGTGCCGGTCCCACGGACTCTCCGGAGATGAACAGCTCCCTTGCTAGGCTAGTGTTCACCGCATGGGCCGCCGAGGCTCTTCCAAGACTGCGAGGCGGGAATCGAACCCACAAGCCGACGGCGTGGGTCCAAAGCCTACGCCTTAGCCCACAAGCCATCGTCCCACTTCACTGGCGTGTGTCTTTCCAAATTTTAATTCCATTAGTAATTTATTTATCCTTTCATAATAAAAAACTCTCTGTAAAAATTGTTTCTGTCGTCATATAATCATAATCAGGATTGCTAGCGCCCTTTTGCAAATTGAAAATTATCATCAAATTGTTATTATTTTTGAAAAATTCATATTTCAAAAAGTCGTGTTTCTGAGCATATATACCAAATTTCATGAAATTATTATTTAAATTGTAAAATTCTAGAATTTTCATCATTTTTTATATTTGTCCTATCTAATATGCCATATTGATTGATGTTATTCAAAAAGCACATCGAATTATTGAATTCACTTTCGATGAATGGAAATTTGTACTGTATAATCATTGCCTTTATTTTTTTATTTATTGTAAACACATTATTGGATAAAACTGGCATCTGATGCATTTTCGGTGTTATTTGGCATTTTTTAACGTAGACAATTTTTCTTTTCTGCGAAACGATTTCTTTTAATCACAAGAAAAATACTCTCTTAGAATAACTTGCCATTTAACAATAATTACCATTGCAATTAACAATTTTCATAAATAAATTCACTACTACGCCTTTTTGATCATTTTTCTTTACTGCTGAATCATTTCTTTTCATCTCAAGAATAATATTTCATTATAAAAGGTTGCCATTCTACAACATCTAGTAAAAATTATCATTGCTTTTAACAATTCTTATAAAAAATTAACTATTTTAGCCTTTTCGAACTTGTGTCATGATTGTTATACACTTTTCCAATCAGCAAGTTTCTCATTTAAGAACTCTTATCATCAAAATTTGAATTAGATGGAAAATGCTAAAGCCATAAATTTGTTTTTAAATAAGGCTTAAATCTATTCTATTTATTAGTACTTGTTACCATCAAGATGGAATAACATGCTTGTTCATAAAAAAATGTCTACGTTCATAAATGCTAAATAAGTGAATTTGTTTATAACAATTGTTGATATCACTGATAATTATTGTTGTAAAATGGTAACTTATAGTTGCAAATGATTCTTCTTGAGATTAAAAATATAATTTCGCAGAAGAAACAAATTTTCTATGCTAAAAAATTCCAAACAAATGAATTTATTCATTATCATTGTTAATAACAACGACCATTGTCATCGTCTTATGTTTAAATGTCACTAATTATTTATTCCACACAATTTAATCATGAAATCAGTTCAAATAATATATTCAAACGCCATAAATGCAGTATAACAATTAAATAAATGATGAGATTTAATCTATAATGTAAACATCGATTTATCGCAAGTATTGTACTAACTCGATGTGTTTTAAAAAAATGGAGGAAAGTGGATAACACAGATATATAAATAAAACTTGTTTTTTGGCATTATGTAACTTAAATAACGAATTAATCTTTTTTTTTATAATTGGACTCCATAGATCCTTTCGAGATTTAATAAGATTCAATTTAAAAATACCGCTGCGAAGTACTATGAACGTATTCACTATGATTTTATTTATTTGTGCTTATTTTATGAGCATTTTGCTTCCTCATAGGTATCAAAAATGAATTTGCTTCCTCATAGGATGAGCTCTTTTCCTAACAAAAGAAAAAAATGGATACTTTCAATATTTTTCAAGCTTATGCTTCTGTCTGACCGAAAATCTTATTTTCAGAAAATCAGAGAGCCCACCAAAATGACAATTGATGTGTCCTGTTAAAATGAATAACTTTTCAACTCACGGCAGTGTTATATTCCAAATTAAAACCTGATAAAAATAATGTAACTTTTTTCAAACTTTTTAAGTAGCTATTGATTAATCAAGAATGGTCATCGAAAGTTCGTCAATAGATCAATCCACGCGTCTCGAAGACGCGAAAAATAAAAATATTTAATGTTAAAAAAGTTCACAAAGATACCGTATGTAGCTTGAATGGTATAAAAAATTGCTATTTTGAATTTTTTTCCGGGCACAATACAAGGGGTTTGAGTAGTGGGGGGGGGGTCAGGTCAAAATAAAAATTTATTGTGCGGAAATTATCCCATGAACATTCTTTAAGAGGTGACTACACTTTAATCTACGAAAAGTTAAAGAAAGTAGTGGAGACTACCCTACAGTAGATAATGATCCTACAGCTGATAATCAATAATTATAACCACAAATAAAAGTAAAATGGTCAATTCTAATTTTAATATATTAACAAGTATCTTGTCTTAACTATTAATTACATCAAATTACCTATTTGATATACATAAGTATTTTTAACTAATGATTATCTACTATAGTATCATTATCTACTGTGGGGTGATCCCCCTACTCATTTTCTCAATTTTCTTGAAAAGTGAGCTTTTCCCATTGAAAAGGAATTTCTCTTCCAGAAAATCGAACTAATTGGGAAGGATCGATCACTAAAAATGGAAAGTCGATTTTTAGGACCACCCTCGTACACCGTAAAGTATATATGAAAAAAATAAGAATGACTATTTTATCACGCTAATGAAAGTTCGAACATAGCCTAGCAAAATTTCCTTTTCCCTTGTGAAAATCAATACGTCGAAGGCAGACTGAGGTTCGATCGAAGTCCGCATTGTGCGAAGAGGATCGGTCCCTCCAATTGGGGAGGACGAGGGACTTCGTCTTCTTATATGTATACGAAGAGACGGTCTGAGAGGTCTGGGAGGAGAATGATAGCAGAAGGGGATAGGCTGGTAGCCGATATTATTACCATAAAATAATGAAAAGGGATCTGGGTGCATTACGCTCAAGTCCATTATATTGGACGGCCGTCCTTCTATACGCAGAAGAGGTACGCATGCCTCGATGGACAGATAGATAGCTTTGCAATGACGGAGCAGAGGCAAACCCCATGCATTCACTGAGGGTGATACATATCCAGCACATTGGTGAGATATTAGAGCCATTCAGGACATTTCTTATACTTTCCTAGACGATCCCACCGTTCCCTTATGTTGTAGGGGCTTTGGTCAGTCACATTCTGCTTCTTACACGTTACACTTCTGCAAATTCGGCTTTTATATATATGCTTTTTTAGGACACGACCATTAACTAGCTACTTCGAAAAACCTCTAGAAATGCCTTTTGAATACGCCCACTAGACACTTCCCACTCCATCAGGAACGCCTACCTGCCACGCCCATAAAAATCTCTACTGGAGACATCCTTTTATCACGCCCCTCAGATTAATTATTTGCCACAACCTTGAGAACACCTTTAGAAATTGTTCAATAATAAATATAATAGAAACGCCCCTGACCGCGCCCAATTATAACTGCTTCAGTTTCTCAATGGGGAAATTCTGCCTTCACAACAAATCATCGCAATACAGAAAACCAGCACCGCCCCCTACTCACCATACACGCCTCTACGAAGGGACAAAACTACACGAACAAATTATTTATTATTATTTGAGAAGAATGTCAGGACTAAGAATTGTTTGATATTCTTATTTGATTGATAAAAGCAAAAACCCTTTTTCACCTTATTCAATAATTTTGTAGACCACGCCTATTAGCTCGATACTTCACAACGCCTCTAGGAACGCCTTCTGAATACGCCTACTAGACACTTCCCACACCCCCGGGAACGTCTAGAAGCCACACTTATCATACGAGGCTATAGAAATACGAAATTTTATGTGTACTAAACGCGCTTTCTTACCACATCCATACATTTTTTTGTTTCCAGACCCCTCAGAACACCCAATATTATTTCTTTTAGTAACTTGACAAATTACAGTACACGCCCCCAGGAACGCCTCCGGACACGCCCAAAAGGAGACTTATTGGAGACTTCCTCTTATCACGCCCCTTTGCTTAATTACTTCCCACACCAAATGGTGTAGAGAACGCTCCTGACCACGCCCAATCTGAACCCCTCTGATTGAAAAATTTCAAATAAGAAGCCCTCGGAATTGAAAAATTTCAGGGCAAAATTTCTAAAAATTGACAATTTCATTAGAAAGGAGTTTAAAATTGTATAATTTCTTAATAAAAGCATTTAAAGCTGAATAATTAAACATTTTCAACTTTTGAATTTAAATAACTTTAAATTCGAAGTGATCAAAAGTTTACAATTTGAAAATAAAAACTAAGTTTAATTTGTAAAGCCAAAGCTTCTGAATTTCTAGATTTTTAAATATTTATTACATAAGAAATTATCATTCAATAAAAAAAATTGAGTAGAAAATTTTCTCTAAGATCAAAAAATAAATTCACCGTCAATTAGACCGTTCAAAATGAAAAAAATTTCAATTGTAAATGCTTAAACCTCAATTATTCTTTCAAAAACGTTCAAAATCAAGTTATTTCGAATTAAAAAAATTGAAATTTCTATCTCAGAATGTTAAAAATTAAGGACATTCGAACGTTATTTAAAACTGAAAAAATGTTTCATTACCAAGAATTGTGACATCAAAACTTTTTTACACTCTATCCCAAATCAAATTGTTGAAATTGTTCAAACTGTTGATTATACTTTTCTAAATTCTACTATTCCAATTTTAATTGGAAAATTGAAATTTATGAAATCGGGGAAAAAACATTTAGCATTCTTATGAAAATTCAGAATTCTAAAATTCTAACCATTGAATAACTTTTTAATATTTAAAATTTAACACTTTATTTAGAATTCGCACATATTCTCAAAATCTTCCAATAAAATATTTTTCCATTTTAAATAATTAATTTTTCCAAATCCTCAACTAAAAATCGGACAATTTTATGATATTACATTGAAAGATAAAAAAAGAAAGAATACATAACATGATCTCTATAATTACAATGCGTGAAATAATTTTAAGCCTTTCAATTCAAAGTTTTTCTTAAGGAGTTTAAAATCTTCAATATTTTGAAACATTTTTAAATAAAAAATAATTAATTTTTCAATGCATAATTCTAAAACATTCTCATTTTTGAAACTTGAATTTTACAAAACTATTGATTTATTATTTATTTGTTCAGAATTTATTCTGAAGGCATTTAGTTCAGGAATCTGCAATTGCAAATCCTTTAAGCTGGAAGTTGTGCGACTATCAAGTCTTTCAACAAGGAAAAAATAGCAATGAAATAAAAAAATATCGGTACGAATACGGATGATACAATATCTTTATGACCCAAGAAAATCTGCCTTGTCTCAAAAAAATGTTCTCAATCAAAAAATCGAAGTTTCTTTTATCTAGTACAATTTCTTGTCATAAGAAATATTTTCTCAGATAAAGAAAATATTGTATCGTCCGTCTTCGTAACAATATTTTCTTTGATTCAATAATAATTCGTTTTTCGTGAATTTCATAATCAACGATTTCAAACAATTAAAAAAACCAGTTAATTTTTTTATATAAAATTAAAACTAAACGCTTCAGAGTATTCAAATCTTCAATTATTAAATTTAGAACTGATTAAAGTTCAAAACAAACAATTCATAATATTCAAGTCTAAAATTATCAATTATAAAACTATCAAGGCTTTCAATGTGAAATTTTACAATTTTGAAAGATTTTGTAGAGAAATTATCCTGTCATTTTAAATATTTGAATTGGAAACAACATCAGTGTGAAATTAAGAGTTGATAACTTCTAAAAATAAGAAATTTGAAATAAAATGTTTTCGAACTTATGCTTTTCAAGAAAAAATTCTGTTTTCAGGCCTAACAAATCAAACTTTTTAGAATAACGCAATCAAAACTATAATTTTTAATTGACATTATAGAAATTTTGAAGATGATAAATATTATTAAATATCATATCATATAGTATCAAGTGACATTAGAAATGACTAAATCGATTTGTTTATTAGAAAGTTTGATTTATGTAAAAAAACGTACTGTCATTTTCATCGTTCAAAACTGAATAACTTTAAATATTGTGAACTTTAAAGTTTATCAATTTAAAATTTTTTTGAATGGTATGTTTTCTAATTGGAACCTTTAAAAATGAATAAATTTAAACTTGAAGCTTCAAATTAAACAATTCCAAACTTCGTTTGAAAAAGAAAGCATTCTTAAATCAACAACTTCATTATGAAGAAAGACAATTTTATAAAATGTCAAACTGACGTATAACTACAAATTCCACGTATTCCTACTAATTCCAAAATATTGATTTGAATTTTCAAATTAAGTCATAGATTCATGTCGTATAAGTCCTTCTATTTCTATATTTCATAATTTAAAATATGTCATTTTTTAATAATATTAAAAGTACCTAACTATTACTCTTTCTAATAAGTCCTAAAAGTTTCAATATAAGATATTTCTCAAATTTTATTTTTCTGATTTCTCCATCATTTTTTAATATATAAAATACTCCCAATTTTTATTATTGTATAGAATGTGATGCATAGAAGAGAATTTGATGTTATTATCTGGAATTAGATTAAAAATCGTAGTTCGAAAGTTGAGAGTTTATGGTTATATTCAAAATTCACTGTTTGCTGGACACATTTGATCCCTAATTAAAAATGTTTGTAGGGCGAGTACTGTTCAAAAAAATACTGAATATCCTCATTCATGACATCATTCTAAAATCATGAATATGAAAGAAAAATTGACATCCTGTATTACTAATTATTCAGAATTTTTAATAAATATAGGCAAAGGAAATAATAATTCATTTCATATACCAGATAATGTGTAAATAGATAATATTTGTAAACAAATATATGGCTGAACTATAACAGAAAATTAGGATTTATCAATCCCATTATTTTTATCCCAGAAATCATAGGTAGCCAGTTCATGACTGTATGAGGGCCGCCGAAGTTGTGGAAGGCCGTGTTTCACCAGAAATTGCTGAAGAAGCTGCGATAAATCGGCAGGTACGTCGCCGTGGTGAATGACCCAGTCACAATTTTTCCGCAAATCAGTCCATTTCCTTCTTACTACGTTACGTAATCGCTTCACAAATTATTGGTAATACTCTTTGCTTACCGCATGACCTCCTAAAGCGTTTTTCTGATGCACATCACCTTCCTGGATGAAGAAGACAGAGAGCATTGCCTTGATGTTGCCCCGACTCTCGCGCGCCTTCTTCGCTCTCAGGGATCCACGTGTCTTCCATCGCGAAGATTGGGCCTTTGTCTCAGGGTCATAGCCATAAACCCATGACTCATCTCCAGTAATGAACTTTCTGAACATTTCCGGATTGTTTCTGATTGATCCCAAATTGTCCTGGGCGACTTCCACTCGATAATTCGTTTGGTCTTCTGTCAGTAACCATGGAGCGAATTTTCAGGCCACGCAGCTCATCCCTAAATCTTGGCTCAACATTTCCGAAACAATAGTTTTTGTAATCCTGAGGTCTTTCTCTATCTCTCTCACTGTTAAGCGATGAGTTCCACTAACTTGCTCTCGTTCCACATGTTGAGGTGTTTTGGCCGTTGAGGGCCGGCCAGATTGAGGGTCACGTTCGGTGCGTTCCGTCATCCTGAAAAGCGACGCGTACGTGGTCAGATGTTTACGCAACTGCGTACAGTGGTCGACTAAAGATTCGCAGGTCCATGTCATTTTGTAAATGGCCTCGCAGGGGTCCCCCCAAAATGGTGAATACCTGTTTTTGACAATAGCACAACAAGGTGCAAAGTTAGAAGATGAGATCTGATGCGTTTCGGACAGACCTCGTATTTACGTCAATTATTTGAACAGTTTTTTGACTTAAATGAGTAATAGTTGTTGCAATAGTAGATTAAGTTAGTTTCACAAGGTAAACCGAAGGCCTTAAGCTTCAATCACATTATCTCTACTGGAAATGTAATAAAATGAACTAGGAAAAATGTAACCCTTACAATATAGTCATTTTTTGAAACCTCTTTTCTTTAGTGTATGAAGGACTAATAAAGATTTGTCTCATTTACATTACCCTTGTTGGCTTCGCAAATGTGAGATCATTCGACAATTCAGGGGTTCATTGTTCTGTTCAGTCTGACTTGACTGACACTCAAACTTATGTTCAGGAATCCCATTAAGTGTCAGATGGTACGAAATTCAGATCAATGTCCGATGTCATACGGTTTCGAAATTCGAGGGTGATGTTAGGGGCGATGTCTGAATAAGAGTGAATGCAACCAAGCGTGAGGTACAGGTTTCTTTTACTGGAAAACGCATTAGGTGAACTCAATTGAAGCCGAGTACATATTATACGAACCCATTGGTTGTATTCTCAAAGCAGCTGAACTAAATTACATATTTGTTCAGCGTCAATAAACTGCTTTTGCAAGGCAGAAATTATATATGTCTAGGTTTAAATGTCAAAACATATTTGATTTCAATGCCAAAACTAATTGAGGTCATACCTTCAAGGCGAATGATTAATTATTTAGATAGGTAAATCCCAAATTATTTACGGAAAAACGGGAAGTGACCTTGTATGTGATTGACTGACCAGGATTTTTCTCTCGAATGTACTAATAATCAAACTAAAAGTGTTTTCATATTTTTCATTACTCTTATTCTAAGTTGGAACAGGAAATTTTTCAAAGGAATTATAATTCTGATTTGGAACAGTGAATTTTTTCGAAGAATTATAAATCTGAGTTGGGGCAGGGGATTTCAGTAAATAATTATAATTTAAATTTGAGACAGGTTTTTTTTCTGAAAGACTTATATTTCTGAGTTGAGAAATGGATTCAAAAAAATCTCGCAAAGAGTTCCAATTATCCTGACTTGGAACAGGGAATTTTCGAAAAGAATTATAATTATATGTTGTGACATAGAATTTCAGTGAAGAAATATCATTTCGACCATTAGGAGGAAGAATTTCCGTAAAGATTTATAATTTTGAATTTTGAACAGGAACAAGGAATTTTCGAACAAAATTATAATTGTGAGGTAGAACTGGAAATTTCGGTGAAGAATTATAATTTCCATTTTGGGTTCACTTTAGAATAGGGAGTTTCCATGAAAAATTATAATTTGATTTTGAACTGGGAATTTTGGCAGGGAACAGGTATTTTGGGAAATAATTTCAATTCTGATCTAGAAGAAGGAGTTTAAACAACAATTTCAGTTCCAAGTCAAAATTCGTCACAATTTGAAACTTCCTTATTCCAAATTTGGAAAAAAGGGTGTTTCTATATTTCTGACTTTTAATACTTATTTTATGGGCTCTTTTAACCTAAACATTTCAAACATTGCGTAGAACATTAAAAAATTGAAAATGACTCTAATTTTTTTAATTTCAAAGGTGTATAAATAAAAATTCTTTAATTGTGATATTTTTGTCAATCAAAAGTCAAGACTTTTCAATTTCAAATCTTTGAAATTGATGTTTCAAGTGTAAATCATCAAAGTTGTAGAATTTTCAATCGTAAAACTTGATACTTGCATAATTTTTGAATTTTTAAAAATAAAAACACAATTTCGAATCTTCCAAATTGACAAAATGACAAATGCAAACTATCAAAATTGCAGAATTTCAAATGTTGAAACATAGAAGCTGCATCATTTAAAAAAAACTTTAATTTAAAAACTATTCAATTTTAAAGATTAACAATTCAAATTTCTACAATTTTGAAGATTCGCAATAATCAAAGTAGTTAATTTTAACAATTTTCAGTTTGAATGTCTTCTTTTTTAAAGATGTATAAATGAAAATTCTAAAATAGTGATGATTTTGAAGATCAAAAGTCAAGAGTTTTTAGTCTCAAATCTTCCAAATTGATAAAATGTCAAATGCAAACCATCAAAACTGCAGAACTAAAAATTTTAAAACATGAAACTTGCACCATTTAAAAAAATTTAAATTAAAAACTCTTCAACTTTAAAGATTAACAATTTAAAGTTCTACAATTTTAAAGATTTGCAAAATTCAAAGTAATTAATTTGAACAATTTTCAATTTAAATGTCTTCGTTTTTAAGTATTTATAAATAAAAAATTTTGAATTGTGATGATTTTGAAGATCAAAAGTCAAGACATTTTAGTTTCGAATCTTCCAAATTGATAAAATGTCAAATGAAAACCAGCCAAATTGCAGAATTTTAAATTTCAAAACATAAAACTCGCATCATTAAAAAAATTTTCTAATTAAAAACTCTTCAATTTTAGGGATTGACAATTCAAATTCTTGAATTTAAACGATTTACAGTTTGAATGTCTTCTTTTTTAAAGATGTATAAATAAAAATTCTTAAATTGTGATGATTTTGAAGATCAAAAGTCAAGATTTTTTAATTTCAAATCTTCCAAATTGATAAAATGTCGAATGCACGCCATCAAAATGTAAGAAATTTAAATTTTAAAACATAAAACTTTAATAATTTGAAATAGGATTTAATTAAAAACTCTTCAATTTTGAAAATTACCAATTTAAAGTTCTACAATTTTGGATATTTGCAATTCAAAGAAGTTAATTCTAACAATATACAGTTTAAGTGTCTTTAATCTTAAAGATATATAAATAAAAATGCTTAAATCATGATGATTTTGAAGACGAAAAACCAAGAGTTTAAAATTTTTCATCTTCCAAATTGATAAAATTTCAAATTTGAATCATCAGCAACTTTATAATCTTTAATTTTTAATTGCTAATTTCTTAAATTAGAAAATTTTCTATTTCAAAGATTGGCAGTTCAAAACTTTAGAATGTTGAAGAGTTGCCATTAAAAATTCTTGAATTTTAAAATTATACATTTACAACTTATTCCACTATTGCAACTTATATTCTGAAGGACTGTAATTTTGACCCTTTTTTCAATATTTTAGTTTTCAAGATTTATAATTGAAATTTTTTCAACATTAACGACTTTCGATTTAAAACTCGTCAATTTTAAATTATTGAAATTGAAGAATTTGTATTATTAATATTAATTTCATTAATAATATCAATAATTATTAATGCTTTTTATACTGTTCTTTAAATCGTCCGAGTCGATACTAATGTTATCAATATCAATAAATTTAAATTTGAACTTTTTTTAACCGAAAATATGAGTAACGATGTTATAACTGTTATTAAATTTCATGAATAACAAATAATATGACATTATAGCGGAATTAATTTATGTTTATTTATACACTATATAAATTCCGAATGTATCAAGTAACAGCAAAACTCGAAATTATTGATTAAAAATTAAAACATTTCAAACATACTTGAATGATAATCACAGTGATGTCAACAAACGAATGAAATATTACCAAGTACATTTTTTAAAAGTCAATTTTGGAATAAATTACTAAGTTTTTTGCATAAATTTGAATATTGAATAATAAATTAAACAAATTTTTAAACTTAAATAAATTATGATGAGATCCTTTCAACAGAGGTAATTAGATCATGAATACCGTTGCTGTTTATTATAACAAGCCTATTAAATTCCTTTTAAATTTTCCAAGTAATTCTTTCCACTTTAAACAACTGAAAAGATTTAAAAAAATAATATTTACCTATTACTTTTTTCCATAATGTATCTTTTTATTAATTTTATACCGTTAATAATTATAAAAATATAGTCTTTCAATAATAATTTTGCATTTTGCAACATGTAATAAATAAATGAATGCAGTCACGGCGTTTCTTTAAATACAAAACTTTTTTTTTCGGGATTGGGGAATTTCGGAGAACGCCGTAAGTACATACGGACCCAAGTACATAAAGTCCATAACTGTCCGTCACGGTGTTTTCTCGATTTTTTAGTGCCATAATCAGCCGTCTATGTTTTACGTCAGTTACGGCTCTCTCTCAAATAACAACTTGCCAATTTTTGCAGTTACCGGCGTTTTCTAAAAATAATGTTATAATTATTTTCAAAGATATAAACAATTTTAAAAAAATTATTTCAATGATCAGATGTATCTATTTTTTCACGATTCAACGATATAAAAGCTAATTTTTCGATTTTTTGCAGTTAACGGTGTTTTTTCAAATCACGACAGCCCTGATAGTACCAAGTACAAATAATATACGTATAACTGTTTTGGGGAGAGAAAATATGTGATTTTTCAGAAACTATAATTACGTAAATTACGTGTTCCCCTTTTTCACCCATGTGTTCGTTTCACAGAAAAATTTTAGAACCTTGTTAGCTTTTTCTTTACGACCTGCTCTGCTACCTCAATTTCAGGGATAGATAATTCATACACGTAGAGTTCGTTGAGCACGTGCTCCATGCCACGCGACCTGTCGTGCTTCGATTGGAAACGCTCACTTAAGAGCTGTTGTTAGTGCACTGAATAAACAAATCTGCTACATTTATTGCTACTGACAGTTGAATGACTTATTCATACCCATCGGATAAATGTATTCTTACATAAACTTATTTGGATTCGCGAAGCTTCTGCTTCAGACATAATCCTTAAAAACAACATTAAATTTGCAGAATCACGTGAATCGTATAAAATATTCAAAACCCAGATAGATATCATTTTAGAGCTGTAATCGGAAACCGATATTTTCTTCCTGTAATGGTGAGTGGGTTCTTGTTAATGCATTAAGACGAGTCTGAAATAGTCATATCAAATCAATGTTGATACGAATTTTGATTCCGTCAAACTTCTATATTTAATATAAATATAGTTCCGAAACAGGACATCGGGAACAAGAGGAAAAGTAACTAGCTTTAAGTTGCACGCGAAAATTCGTGCATATAAGTACTCAAACATCAATAGTTTTTGAAGACAAAATAATGATTTTCGCTCGTTCTTCTCTGGCAACAATTTCCAAAACTAAACAATTTTCCTCCTTTTTGA
Source organism: Andricus grossulariae (assembly GCA_011634705.1). NCBI lineage: Eukaryota > Metazoa > Arthropoda > Insecta > Hymenoptera > Cynipidae > Andricus > Andricus grossulariae. Next base: position 188,928,949 of record JAABKJ010007545.1, on the reverse strand, counting down.
CAATTAAACTCGCTTCTTTTATCGAATCATTGCAAATATTTAGCTACATTTTTTAAAGATAAGGATATTCAAAATGTCAAGAATTTAAATTTTGAAAAGGATTCGGGGGAAAGTGGAGAGCCAAAATCTGTTGAATGTAGATTAGAATACGTCATTTTGCTGCTTCAAACTAAAGAATGTTTTTATCTTCATACAACTTCACTTTTCAAAATATTGTTTCCATGTGATCTCAATTTTTCGAATTATAAAACAAAAAAAGTAATTATCATTAAGGGGAAAGGACACACATATAAGAGATCTTGTTATCAGGGTAATGGCAGGAAGAACGCTGAGAAAATAGCACCAAAAAAAAGCTTCCTGCATAATAATCTAAGAAAAATGAAATTTTCACAATTTTTAACAGCTTAAAAAAAACAACAAACAAGCACAACAAATCTGATTTCTTAATGCACATCTACATGCCAAAACGTATGTTAGGCTTGCTAGACAAGAGTGGTAAATATGAATCCTTATTCAATTTCAGTGTATATTAATCAACTGAATCAATATCAGGAAACTGGAATCATGTAATTCTAGAAAAGTTTCAAAATGTATATGAAAAAAAACTATTCTAAAATTTTTGTACATTGTCTTTCAATTTGTAATAACAATTTTTTTCGAATCATGCATGTTTTGTCCATAAAATGGAAATTTTTTATTTCTGATAAGTATTTTTCACGATTAGAGCAAATACTATCGATCTTATCAAAAAATGGCCAATGAAAAATTTGTAGACCTTTTTAAGATAAATAATTTTGCTATCCAAGATTTCTTTGTATCTTGCATAGGTTGATAGGAAAAATGAAGTTTTTATTTTTAGTAATATGTGGATGCCTCCCACCTTCAAAGCATTTTGTGAAAGTTCATATAACTAAAAAAAATACAATTACTTACCACACGATTTGCTAATTTTCCGAATTTTTTATCCACTGTTAAAAAAAACATCATAATCACAAAGCCAATTTCAAGTTTCAATGAACATTTACATCATGAAGTTAATGAACATCTACGTAGTAATGTAAAAAAATGTTCTTAACTTTTTTCAGATCGATAAAAATAAAAAGCAATAACTATGAAATATCGGACTAATAGAAAAACTTCAGAGAGTGGTGTAAAAAACGAAATTTCCTCATTTTTGATGGATAAAGCAAAAACTCATACAAGTCTTCTTTTATACTTTTTACGTATCTCGTGTCTTTTGGTGAACTATGGAAATTTCCGATTTTCGCAATATCGATTTCCAAAAATAAATTGAAAACGAGGAGTTCTGTTGAAAAATGGTTCAAAGAAATGTTGCAGGAATTTTTGAACGCTGAAATTCCTCCAACAACGTTTCCCCATATTTCGCGTCGTTTGGCTTTTCCATAAGTGAAATCAAAATGACAAGTCCTATCAAAACATGAGTTGAATCAATTTTGTAGGAATTTTCAATAAATACAATTCCTCAATTATTTTCCCCCGTATATCATGCGGTTTAGTTCAAAATTTGAATTTTGGATTTCCCATGGTATTTTCAATAAATAAAACCAAAATGAAAAATAATATCTATAAATGGTTTAAACAAATTTTGTAGGACTACTCACAAGCTGGAATTTATCGTTAAAATTATTTTTGCACCTCACTTCGAGTGGCTCAAAATTTGAATTTTCTATTTATCCATGGTATTTTCGATATTTTTTATAGTTATCTCCTTTTGCCTTTCCATCCTTCAAGTGGATTAGCATTATCAATCGCGCAATACGCGCGCGTGTCGTTTTCTAATTCGAGGGGAAAAATAATTTTCAATATAAAATAAAAATTCTAAATAACAATTCTAGTCAGTTTAACAATATTTATGAATGTTCAAAATAAAAAAATAAAATTTTTTATATAGAAATTTTCAGATATTTTATCAAGTTTTAAGATAGTTCCAATATCTTTGAAACTGCAAAAATATTTAGGTATCTTTTAAATTCATTCAAATCATTCCTAAAATTCAAAACAAAAAAGTCGCTTGGAAATTTCTCAGATTCCTTTTTGGAAATTTTGGAAATCTTTTTAAATATTACCTTAAAATTAATTTTAAATTTAAAAAAAACTTTTTAATGTCCCTAGGAATGTTAAGACATTTTCTTTGTCCATTATGAATCCTTTAAAAATCCTTCAAAGCTTCAAAATTTTAGTTTGAAATATTCAAAAATGTATATTTTTTTCTAAACATTTTCTAATCCTTGCAATTTGTAAATTACTTTTGAGCCATTTAAACACTTCCAAGCATTTATCTAATTTGAAGAAAAATATCGTCATGAATATAGTGCATATTACAACATATAATAAGTATTTTTCTGTTTTTTTTTTTTAATTTTGGAAATCTTTTACAATGTTAAAAAATCTTTTGAAATTATCCCAGGAATCTTGGGAAAAGTTTTTTTTTCTGTTAAAGCCTTTCAGAATTCTTAGGAGGCTTCTTTCGAAATTTTAGGAAATCATTCGAAATTTAAAAAAATCTTTTTCGAATTTCTCTTAAAATTCAAGTTACCAGATAAAAAACTATTAGAAATTTTTACAGGAATCATAAAACAAACGTTTTTATTTTCTTAAAATATTTGCAAATTCTTAAAACGCTTATTTTTTTGAAACTTCTAAATTCTATATTTGTTTAATGTTCTGAAATCTTCTCAAAACTTGAATTTGTTCATCTTTTTCAAATTTCTAAATATCTTTTGATATAATTCAAGGTAATTAAAAATTTGAAACTTGAGATTATTTTTTAAAAATAAAACCTAATTCAATTTAAAAGAATCGTATTGTTGGTGATAAGATGAAGTTAAGAATAGAATCATTTCCCTTCATTAAAAAAACATTTCCAGTAAAATCTTTCTTTTCAACAATAATTTTTTTGAAAAGGACTTGATATTTTGGTTTTATTTTTCGAAAATAGTATTAAAAAAAATCAAAAATTCAAATTTTGAGCCAAACGACGCAAAATATGGGAAAAAGTTTCGGAAAGTAATCATAGCTTTTGAAAAGTCCTCTCATATTTCTTGAAACTATTTTTTGACAGGACTTGTCATTTCGACTTTATTTATCGAAAATACCACGAAAAAATAGAAAATTCAAATTTTGAGCCAAACGGCCTGAGATGCGTAAAAAAGTTTTAACGATGAATTGCAGCTTCTAAAACGTCCTAGAAAGTTTGTTTCAACCATTTATAGCTAGAACTTATCATTCTGGTTTTAATAATTGAAAATACTATGAGAAAATCCAAAATTCGAAACGAACGACGTAAAATACGAGAAAAAGTCTTGAAGAGCAATTATATCTTTTCAAAAGTACTACGAAATTTCTTTCGAACCATTTTTTGATAGTCTTGTCATTTTGGATTTTTTTATAGAAAGTATTATGTAGAAAATTAAAAATTAAAATTTCGAAACAAATGGCGTGAGTTACGAAAAAAAATTAAGGAAGGAATTGCAGCTTTTAAAAATTCGTACAAAATTTACCTGAACCATTTTTTTATAGGACTTGTCATTTCGGTTTTAATTATCAAAAATATTATGAAAGAAGTCGACAGTTCAAATTTTGAACCAAATGACGCGAAATATGGGGAAAAATTCATGGAGGAATTTCAGCATTCAAAAATTCCTGCGACATTTCTTTCAACCATTTTTGTTAGAGTACCACTAACCTGCAATTTAGGATATTTTATTTTATTTCGTGACACTGAAAGGGCGTCAATCGACAAAAGTTTGGGACATGACTAAGAAAATATATTTTACACTTGAGAAATATTACTTGTCAGACCTTTATCACTCACCTTTACGTCTCGGAGATTTTCTCCAAAAAGTCGTATGCAGTTGCAGTAATATGTACTAACTTTCCTGACGGCTGACATTTTCACCTATCGACGTCATGCCACAAAACTCACTATTCCGCGAAATATTTGCGTCGTTTTTTTATTCTATAATATTGATTTTTAGTTGGCAAATTGTCGTACGCCAACAAAAACACTTGAAAAACAATTATGCATGAATGCAAACTGACGGACCGCAACTTTTTCAACTTCTCAATAAGCCGAGACTGCCTGAAACGTTTTCATTCGGAATGCATCATATTGCGTAATATACGCGACTGTCCACTCGCACACTCGGCCCTTGCGAGGCGAGAGTCGCAACTGTCTCTCGCCCTACGTGCTGAGAAACTGGGTGGGCCAGCAGTGCTAGGAATGTCGGGTGTATTTATTTGTATTATTATTGATAGTATTTATTCTTGATTTCAAATCACCCGCGCTTTACGGCTGAAAAAGTAGCAACAGGCGGCTCATCGATGCTTAATTTCTGGCCAAAAAATGACTTACTAACAAAATAATTTAATTTTCTACAAAGTAATGGAATTTTCAACTAAATATTAGCATTTTTAACCAAGCGAGATGAATTCTGAAATAAAAAATATTTTTTTGAACCAAAAGTAGATGATTTTTCTTGCTGAGTTCTATTAATTCAGTCCGCATTTACGCGAAAATCCGAAACAATGAGAGAAAGGGTATGTTCCTTAAAAAACAGATAAAAAAAGAATTATTTAAATCTTATCATCAGTTCCTGTGAATGGACCATTCACAAAATACGTGATAAATTTTGCAGGAACTTCTGATCGCCCCCCCCCCCTGCGTGATGATTTTTCCATTGTTCATGACATGGATAATGATACTTCGACAGACCGCCTTCCCCCGAATATATCACGTATTTTGTGAATGACCCCTGAAATTATAGCATTTATTTATTTAAAAAAATGAAAGGATCCTGACATATTACTGCATTTGATTTAAAAAAAAACATGATTTTTCCAATCCAAATAAAGACTTGAGTATTTAATTATGAAAAATTAGTCAAAGTAGGCGCCGAGCGCCTAAAAGGTAGAGTTTCCTAGCTTCAGGTGCTTATATTGTAAGCCCTATGTCTTTTTTGAGCCCTATATCAATTTTAGGCCATAAGTCAATTGTTTGGTCCTATGTCAATTTTTTGGTCCTATGTCAATTTCAGGCCCTATTTTAATTTTAGGCCATATATCTATTTTGGCCCTATATCGATTAGAGGCCCCATGTCTATCTTGGGCACTATCCTAATTTTTTGCCCTATATCAATTGTGGGCCCTATATAAATTTTTGGCTTTATGCAAATTTTGGGCCCTACTTCAATATAAGCCCTATGTTAATTTTGGGACCTATGTCAATTTTTTTTCATATGTCAATTTTGGACCTGATGTCAGTTTTGGGCCCCATGTAAATTTTGGGCAATATGTAAAATTTAGCTCATAATGAAGTTTTTGGCTCTATGCCAGTTTTAGGCCGTGTGTCAATTTTGTGTCCTATGTCAATTCAGAGCCCTTTTCCAAATTTGAGCACTATGTCAATTTTGGGTCCGATATCAATTTTGGGTCACATGTCTATTTTGAGCCCTGTGCCAAATTTAGGCCCTATATCGATTTTAGGCCCTATGTACATGTTGGGCCCTATGTTCATTCTTGGCCCTACGTCAATTGTAGACCCCATTTCAATTTTAGGCCCTATGTCAATTTTGGGCCCTATGACAACTTTAGGCCAAATGTTAATTTAAACCTCATGTTAATGTTGGGACCTATGTCAATTTTTGTCGAAAGGCTGATTTTGGGTCCTATGCCTCATTTGGAACCGATGTCAATTTTAGGACTTATGCCAAATTTGGGCAAGTTGTCAATTTTGGGACTCATGTTAATTTTGGGCCCTATTTTAATATTGAGCCCTATGTCATTTTGGGCTCCATGTCCATATTGGTTCATACGACGGATGGACAGAAGAACAGACGGACAGACACCCTACCGAAACTATAACTTTAATTACCTAAAAAATGTTTTTGTTTTTATACTAGAGATTTGAAATAACAAATTGAAGCAGTGCTTCCAATTTTGGGATCTTTTTGCATTGCGCATGCGTCGCGTCAACAACTGGATCGGTTACGTTTCAATTAATAGGTCTATTTTGTGATTAAAGAATTAGTTCTCATAGTTGAAGAAGTATTATTTGCTGCAACAAGTTTTATCGCACATTCAATCATTTTAAATAATTGCGCCAACGATCACGAATCCAGTTGTTATAAGTACTAATTGAGGAATTGGTCAGACAATTTAATTGTTCAATGGAAATCTAGGAAACCTTCAGGATTGAATATTCAAAAGTTTTTGCGAACGACTCTTATTTATCATTTTTTGAATATTAATATAATTTACAGAACGACCTTGAAGGACTGGTGAACGCTGGAGTCGTCGGATTCAAATGTTTCATGTGCCCAAGTGGAGTCGGCGAATTTCTTTATGTCCATGAAGGAGATATTAAACTGGCCCTGGGAGAAGTAAAACGCCTGGAAACTCTACTTGCTGTAGGAATAGCATCAAATTGCTAAATTAATTAGCTAAAAGTGGAATTTATACAAACTTCTTAATTTGCAGTTCCATGCAGAATACGAAACAAAAGAAGAATCTTGTGAACCAGGTGAATTATATATTATAAAAATTACAGACTTTTGATGGAATGTTCAATTTTTTTCATTATAATAATATTAACGATCTTAATAACATTTACTTCAAGAAGATCCGAGTTTGTATTCAACCTTTTTGAATTCAAGGCCGCCTTCAATGGAATATAATGCAATGAAAATAGCAACTAGTCTCTGCAAATCTTTCGAGTAAGTATTGGAATTACTAATCAGAATTTTTGTTCTCAAGAAAGAGGCTTTACATCATTTCATCTACCGGACAATTCGTAAAAAAAAGTCTGTCTATCCTGTAGCCACGACAACTTTTGAAAGACTGATCAGATTGGATTAAGCATTGGCACACGTTTGTAGGGTATACAAAGAAAGGAAGAGTTCGTTAACCAGCCATTTTTGGCCAGCGAATCTGGTTTTATCAATCGAAAATGTTTTTAAAAAAATCAAAAGCTCCATTTTCCACCAAAACTATACGAGTTATAAAAAAAATGTTTAAAAGAGAAACTGTTCATCTTACGAAAATAAAAAATTTTGTTGAATCCATTTCTTTGATAAGACGCATATTTTTTGTTTTAATCATGAAAAAGTTTATTAAAAATAAAAAATCTTTGCTTGAGTTGCAAGTTTGAGCGCGCCCAGGGCGCGCGACTGTTGATTCTCGCGCTTCGCGGTTGGTCTTTGCATTTCCTCAAAATTTGTGTACAGACCTTTTAAAATTAATGGTCAAAGCATCACCAACTGTAATCTGGTGATTGTGAATTCTCTTTTGTTAAAGCTCCTTCGGCTTTAACGAACACATTCGCATCACGTGTCTCCTTCTTCGCACTCGATTTTGTCCAACATGCGAACTTTTCTACATTATGTTCAACACTTTTATATCAATGTATATTACATTTATTTATGTACCTCGGCCTGGGATTGCTCATTCAAATATTGCAAAATAAAGTACAAATTTTATTTATCATGATTAATTTAATATTTGTTTCTTATTTTGCATTAAATTTTATTCTCAGCTACCCTGAATAATGCATCATTTAAATAAATTTATATTATTAAAATTCATAATATGCATTGGTATTGAAACATACGTACTTGTTTTCATAATTAAAATCATAATTAAAAAAAAAGGGCGAATCTTATAAGAAAAAAATAATAATTGTCTTATGAAACATTTTATTGCAATTTGTTTGATTTTACCATAAATTTTATTTATTTATTTTGGATGTTATTTTTTACGAGTCAAAATGAAAATACGCATCCTAGAGTACAGTGATTTTGAACTAATTTGAAAATATAATTTAGGCGAATAATTTTGTTAAATAGAATGTTATTGTAGCTTGTGCCCTTTTTCCAAAAGTTTGATTTATTTTTTATTTCTAATCTATTTTTTACGATGAAAAGAAAATCTAGTCGTTCTATCTAAAAATGATTGTCAACAAATTTGTAGATCCTTTTTGGGTGAACAACTTTGGTCAATTAATTTTTTGCGTACCTTGTGTCGCTTTCCAAAAAATTTATTTTTTTAATTTTTAATGTTATTTTTTATGACTTAAACGAAACCTACGTGTCCTGTCAGAATAATTATTGATAACAAATTTTTGTAGCTATTTTTTGGATAAGCAGCTTTCGTCAATTTATTTTTTTCATAGTTTGTGTAGTTTGTCCAAAAATTAAATTTTTTAATTTTTAATGTTGTTTTTCACGCATAAAACAAAAACTATGTGTCCTATAAAAAAGTAATTCATAAAAAATTTGTAGATCTTTTTTGGGTGCAAAATGTTTGTGAAGTCATCGTTTTTCTTATCTTGCATAGTTTGACCGCAAAATGGAATTATTTATATATATATTTTTTGCGATTAAAATTCTAATATTCGATTTTTCCAGAAAACTTAAAAAGTTGTTATGATAATCTTGTTGGACTTATAAAAAGCCACGTTTTTTTTCTGCTGACTTTTTTTCATATCGTGCGCTGTTAGGCTTAAAATTTTCATTTTCGTTTGCTTTTTTGAATTTTGAAAATGCTATATTCGAGTACTGTGAATAGCCGTTCAAAGAATCTTTAAACCTTACAAAAAATGATCTCAAAAATTTTTTAAATGCTCTAACTTTTTAAGTTTTTTCCAAAATAGCTGGCTAAGAAACCAGTCCTTTCTCAGTCATTTTTTGATAAGACGCGTAGTTTTCGTTTCAATCGTAAAAATAACATGGAAAATCTAAAAAATAAAATTTTCGGAAAACGACGCAAAATATGAAAAAAAAGAAATAATAAACAGACAAAAGTTTTTCACCCAACAAAGATTTACAAATTTATTATAAATTATTTCTTGATAGGAACCGTAGTATTTTCTTAAATCATAAAAAAATCATTTGAAAACAATTACAATTTTTGGATAAATAACGCAAGATACGAAAAAAAATTAATCGACAAAAGTTGTTCACAAAAAAAAAAGATAAGAGAATTTGTTACAAATCATTTTTTAATAGGACGCGTAGTTTTTGTTTTAATCGTAAAAAAAGCATTTTAAAATAATGAAAATTTTCGGACAAATAACACAAGATATGAACATTTTTTTTATAAATTATTTTTTGATAGGACCCACGTTTTTAGTTTAATCGTAAAAAATAACATTAAAAATCTGAAAAATAAAATTTTTGGAAAAACGACACAAGCTGTAATAAAATGTTAATTAACGAAGTTGTTCGCCTAAATTATAGCTACAAATTTGCTTTCAACTATCTTTTTTTCAGAAGACGCGCACTTTTTTAAATTATAAAAAGAAGACAATGAAAATACGTCTGTTTTAGTGTCAATGCATATTATGAATTGTAATTAGAATGATACATTCATTGAAATGATACATTTTTCAGGTTAGGTGCGAATAAATATTAATTCCAATTAAGGAACAAATATCAAAGTAATGATAAAAAATAAAATTTGTACATATAATAATATAATAAAGTTGAACATAACATAGAAAATTGCGTGCATTTTGGACGAATTTTAATCGAGCGCAAAGCTCGAGATACATTTTGAGAATATATTCATTAAAGCCGAAGGAGCTTTAACAAAAGAGAATTCACAATATCAAATTACAGTTGTCGATGCTTTGACCTTTAATTTTAAAAGATCTGTGCACAAATGTGAGGGGGAGTACAAAGATCGAGCGCGTAGAGCGAGATACAACAGGTACGCGCCCTATGCGCGCTCAAACTTGGGAGCTTTAATGACGAAGTATTTTTGATTTTCCAGTTCCAGGTGCCATATCGTGCACTTATCAGCTTCGGATTCTCTCGAGTTAGTCAGAGAAGCAAAAAAATATGGAGCTCCTCTAACAGTCGAATCTTGCAATCATTATTTGAATATTGCAGCAGAAGAAATTCCTCAAGGGACAACAGAGTATAAATGCACTCCACCGATTCGCGGAAAATCCAATCAAGTTTGTAATGTTTCATACTTAAATATATTTGAGTCGAAAAATTTTTCAGTATTCTTATTTTTATTCTTATCCTTGGAAATGATTTATCATATTTTTTCACACAAAGTTTTATATCTTTAACTGTTCAATTAGTCTTAACATAGGTCAACAACATGCGACATACTAAAAAAGAGGTTTCATCTTGGCAAATAGTTTATGAGTGTCATTTATAGGAGACCCTACTTAAATCACGTAAAAGGTGGGGGGGGGGGGCAAAAACTGGAGGGTACGAAATGTTGAAGGTAATCGGTCAAGCAGTAGGGTGGCTCTTATTTTCAAAAATTGAGTTTTCTTCACGCTACCCCCCAGTTTGGTTCCATTTTATGTAGAAATAATTTCTGCAAAAGTTGAGCTTAATCGGAATAAGTGAAGGGCCTCTGGGCCCTTGAACATAAAAAATCCATATAATTGAAGAAAAAACCAATTTCATTTGTTTATTTTGCAAATTTTTAATTATGTCAAAAAAAAGTTTATACAAAGGTTGTAGATCTATTCAAAATGCACATATTATTATGCATGACTTTTTCTCGTATGACTAACGTTTTCCGAGAACAATTCGAAAATCATTGGTTTTCCGACAAATCTTGACGCTTAGACAATTAATTTTTTTATAACCTTGGAACTTTCGGCGATATTCACTCACAATCTAAAGCACATACTGCTTCTGTTGTTCGTTTTTCGTAAACAATGTGTTATATTCTTCGATAAGCTTAACGCCTCTCTCAGCCGAATCATTCACAACTTTAAATTTACGTACTAACTCCAGTCCATTAACAAAACTTTCATTTGTAGGCCAAGTCGACGGTTCTGCCCCAACAAAATTCATCCTTCAAGTCAAATCTTCCGAAAAATTGTTTAGTGTCGGCAGAAGCGAATTGCTTAATTCCATTTTTAATCATTTCTAGGATTTCATCGATTTGAACTTGTACTCGCTTCATATTCTCATTTGATGATTCTCTTTCACGATTCAAACCATTGACCATTTTGATTGTTGATTCTGATGACAATTTCGAATCAAAGAAAGCTGATGCAACAGTTTCAGAGCTTAAATACCATAAATGATTCATTAGCTTTTTTAATGCAACACGAGAGATACCGGGATCGACAGCTTGATATTCATAAAGTTTTGACAAAACCTTGAAATCCAAATAAGGTGCTTCAGTAGCAGAAGGCGCACAAAACCATGCTTCGACGTACAGACCAACAATAGAAATACAAATATCGCATATCGTATTCTCTTCTTCTGGAACTAATACAAATTCACGACGAAAGAGAAAGATTTTCGAGCATGAATAGATTTTGCCATCCATCTCGCATGATGGCCCCCGGAATACGGAAAAATAGTTCACGAGGTGGTACTTCGCCAAGAAAAATTCTTACCAATTCCAAAAATGCCCTATGATCTTCTCTAGGCTGCTGTTCCTTCAGTGCATTTTTAACAAAGTCAAGGATTCAAAATACGTCGCCATGATTAAAGTTTCCTTTGACCTTTTCGTTTTCAATCCCTGATCCAAGATTCTAAGCATTGATTCCAGACCAAGCTTTTTGAAACTTTTTAAGGATCAATACAGTCGGACCTGTAGTTCTGCCTAGTTTTTCCTCGAAAATGCTCACAAGAATAACTTCATATATATGATGTCTACAAGCAAAGTACAAAAGATATTTTTCTAAAAAATGTTCTATTAAAACGCACGCACCTCTATAACTTCCAGTATTCGATGCTGTTGTATCAAAAAAATAACGCTTTAGCACACTCTTGTAGACCCCATTCAACAAGAATTTCTAAAACAGCAGATGCCTGCTCTTTTCCAGTCCCAGATTGCAGTACAGGCACACCAAGAAGTTGTTCAGCATCGCCTTTCGAAAGAATCACAGGAAGTCGATCGACGGTCTCCTTACCAGTTAACGTTGAAAGTAACTTACCATCCCAGTGCATGATAGTAGCTTGCAATTTCGTGTCCATTAACTGCTTTTTAATTACAGTCGCCTTTTCTTCCCGTATTTTTTTTCTTGCACTGTGAATGGATGACCTGTTGATGACAAAATCCTGGACAACATGGCCTAGTGCCTCGGTAGTTACAATCAGAACATGAACTGCATCCCTGCCACTGATTTTATATTTATCTAAGGCTGCAGCAAGCTTAGGAGTTACTAGTATACGGCTCTCTCTCGCCCGTTATGCTTTTGGTGATGAAAATTCTAGTTCTGCATCTTCTGGGAGAAGAGGTTCCACCACAATATCATCAGTGGATTTTCCAGCAACTGATATATTTATATCTGTACCTGATTCCAAACTGCTGTTGCTCGTAGATGACATCAATTCGGCAGTTTCCTCTTTAAATGAAAAAGAAGAAATTCGATGATGTAAAATCAGATTTGAAAACTGAAATGTAAAAATAATTAGGAGTATTGCATGATTGCAATTTTTTATACATTACTCACTTCGTCGTGCAATGTCAAGATTGCTTCGCCCCCTTCTTATCAACGCTGTCTCTTCTTGTTCTGCAACTTTTCTTTCTCTTAGAAGTTCCTTGTAATCGATTTTGAACATAAACCCTTGTCGACCCTTTAACCTTAGATTTATTAAAAACCGCCTGTCTTCTTCTATAGAAATATTTTCCAAAGCGTTCGCATGTGTAATGTCGAAAATATCCCCGAGCTTCGATTTGAAATTTGCTTCTTTTTTCTTATAAGCCTCCCATTTTCTCCAGCGTATTTTTGCAGTTGTCTCCATCTTTGGTACAAACATTCCAATTTTGGAATGCAGTTTCTGACTTCCTGAGTTGGAAATCGTGCTTTTTCCCAGAAAACAATAACCTCCTGTAACGCTAGTCTCGCACTTTCGCGTAAAGTTAATTTCACAACACGAAGATTGATATTTTATACCAGTCATACCCAAGTAAATAAATTTTCTCATATAATAGATGAACAGACGACATTGTGAAATAAAAATTAGTTTTGATTCGTCCGATATCCGAGTGAGAACTGCGTCAGGTATGTCTCTGAGTATCTGTATCTGCTCACTACAAATACTATAATACTACTGTACTACATTTGTATGGGGTAAATTGGTACCCACTTGCCAGGTAGGCGCACACTAGGTAGTGCTTGGACAAGAACACTCAGGAATCAGGGAAGACACAGATAGACTAGAAGAAAAAGAGTGCTACCTGCTTTGTGGAAGCCCCTAGACTATCCTCTACTAGAGTACTCGGAGTAGCTTTATTCGTAGCATACTTCTTCGCATTTTTCTCGAAAACAGTTAGTCATACAAAAAAAAGTCGTGGATAATAATATGTGCATTTTGAATAGATCTACATCTTTTGTATAAGGCTTTTTTTATATAATTAAACGATTGCAAAATGAAGAAGTAAAATCTTTTTTTTAGAGAAAATCTAACTATTTTATGAAAATTCGTTTATTTAACTTAAAAATGCATCTATTTTAGTAGAAACTGTTTGGTTGATAATTCAACTATTTTGTAGAAAATTTACTTTTTGTTCAAAATTCATATTTGGTGCTGAAAAATCAACTAAAATCTCTTTTGGCTGAAAATTGAACAATTTTTTGATAATTCGTCTTTTTAATTAAAAAATTTATCTGTTTTAGTAGAAATTGCATCTTTCTTGGATGAAAATGCCACTATTTGGTTGAAAATGCAACAATTTTCTTTCAAAATCATCCTTTTTGGTTGAAAATTCAACTGTCTTGTTGAAAATTCAACTGTCTTGTTGAAAATTCAACTATTTCGCAGAAATTTTATTTTTTGCTTGAAATTCATATTTTGGTGTTGAAAAGTCAACTAAAATCTTTTTTGGATAAAAATTCAACTATTTTTTCGAAAATTTTGTTTGAAACACTATGTTAAGAAATCGTTTTCTTGTTGAAGATTCATATTTTAAGTTAAAAATGCATCTCTTTGGTTGAAAATTCTACTATTTTGTTGTAAATTGATCTTTTTGAATTAAAAATTCAATTTAGTGGGTAAAAATTGAACTATTATGTTGATATTTTTCAATAAAGGTTTATCTCTTTGTTCGAAAATTTAACTATTTTGTTGCAAATGCATTTTTTTGCTGAAAATTTCATTTTGTACAGAAAATTCGTCCTTTGGCTTGAAGATTCAACAATTTAGTTGAACTTCATTTTCTTTCATGACTGAAAAATCTTTACTTGGTGCAAATTCATCTTTTTTCTTGACAATTCATCTTTTTAGGTTAAATATTCAATTATTTTCTTAAAAATTTAATTATTCTGTTTAAAATTCAAGTATTTTGTAAAAAAATCATCTTTTATGGCAGAAGAGTCATTTTTTGTTCAAAATAAATCAATAAATTAAATTTTTTTAAATTTTAATCTGAAATAGTGTTTGATTCCGTTAATAAGAGATCCTATGTTAAAAATATTACAAGATAAAAATGTTGGTATTTTAATGTTAATGCTCAGAAAAATTAAATGAATTGCTCAAAGAAAAATCAGGGAATTTTGAAAATGAACTTTTCACCCTGCATAGCATGCAATATCTTAAGTACAAAAAATTTCCATTAGTTTGAATTCCCGTACCTTATTGTTTCTGAATCCCATAAATTACGTACAGTATGAGGAGCCTATAATCCGTTATGTTTTTTCAATTATTGGTTATATATATTCTTAATTTCTATCAATTTTCTTAGAATAAACTATGGGACGCAGTAAAAGAAGAATTACTGGATATGGTTGTTTCTGACCATTCCCCATGTCCTGAAAATATCAAAACACCTGGAAATTTCATGACTGCTTGGGGAGGGATAGCTTCTTTGCAATTTGGTAAATGTCAAATATTTTGAATCTTAATATTAAAAAAAGACGATTTCTAATCGAGAACGTGGAAAATAGTTTATGCAATTGAATTATTTTTAGTTTTCAAGATTTATCATTACTCTGGACTGGAGCAAGGCAAAGAAACTTTACTCTGATAGAAGTATCAAAATTACTTTCAGCTAACACGGCTAAAGTTGTTGGACTTGATAACATCAAAGGTACTATCAAAGAAGGGATTGATGCCGATTTCGTTGTTTGGGACCCAGAAGATACTTTTCTTGTAAGATGAAAATCGTTTTTTTGTTCAATTTCCTGGTTTTTTATTCTCTTGAATATCAATTTCCTGCCAGAAATTTTATTTCTATTCCTCATAAAAAAGCTAATAGATTATCAAATTAATTCACTTGCAGGTTGAAAGAGCTCACATTTATCACAAAGAACAAGGTTTTTATTTCGAAACATTTACAATTTAAATTCCCTAACAGTATTATTTTGATTTATTAATTTAATTTTTTATTCATAGCTTACTCCATATGAAGGAAAAGAATTGTATGGAGTAGTTGTCACCACGATCGTCCGGGGTCAATATGTTTACAATAAAGGACAATTTGCAGACAAGCCTAGAGGAAAGCTTTTATTAAAAAAGGAATTCCTGGAAAGCATTGACTAATGTGTAATTTGAATAGATAGTTTTCATGATTAAAAGTGAAAAGTTGACGTTTAATTAAGTGAAGAATAAAAATAAAAATAAAAAGATGATTTCCCAATATTTTCTGTATAACTAAAAGTTAATTAAATTTAAGTTAGACGATTAAATTAATATTTTAAATATAAATAAAATTATTCTATGTCATAGTTTTATAAATGAATGATCCTTACTTCCTACTCGAAAATTTCATCGCGGAGTTTTTGTATGTACACCAAACTCTCGGATTCTGTCCCCCCGGCCTCGGCCTATACTGAAAAAACGAAAGGGAAATGTTCCATGGATTTATGATAAACAAAATTTTGTTAGCTTGTGTCATTTTCAATTTTGCTTAAAAATAATTAACTCAAATTAAAGTACAGAATCCTCAAATTCTTCACATTCATTTGAGTATGTGTTATCATCATAGTCTTCACTTTCTTCATCAGATGATTCCGTTTTTTCTTGTGGTATTATTACTAGCTCTAAAACTGATTTGGTCAATTTTTTAGGTTTTTTTCTTGGTAGACTACTACTAGCAGGAATTGGGCAAGAATTAAGAAGTAACATCTGAAAAATTTCTTCGTTTGTCTTCACTCTGGAAGATTTTCGGGCATGGTGCTCTCTATATTTTCGGATGTCCTTGTTTCGAGCTTCTAATTCTTCTTCAGATAACTGACCAATCGGAAACATTAAATGTTTCGAAACTGATGATGCATCTATCAAGACTTTGTGCACAGTTGGTGGCATTCGATACCACCAATATAATTTTGCTTATAATTTCGCAGTTGCAATGCAGTACGTCTTGAATTTAGATAACCACTTGCTAATGCAATCAAAATGTCTCCAAATCGAGATATTATTTCTTCGCTAATATCTGAAATTTGTGCGTTGTTATTGGCAGGAATATTTATGATTATACTACGTTTACTGTACATTTTTTGTATGCTATTTGCCTGTAATTTCAGCAGAAAATGTAGGATTTACGATGAATTGTCTGGCAGCGTTTCCATTATTTGAGGTTCCATGTCCCTGCCTTGGAAAATCAACGTTCAAACTCATTTGTGATTTGAATGAAGCTTGGTTTTCTTGCTTTCTCCACTCACTGAGAAACTTGCTTCCATCCTTTTCACTCATCCGAATACGTACACTGCTGTACACTACTGCGCACGACTCTTGTGAGCGCTATTAAAAATCAGTGCTGACTTCGAACCACAATATTTCGGCGAAACAAAGAGACAGAGAATTTTTTAAACAGTTGGAAAGCTCATGAAATTCGACGTCCAGTGGTACCCAACAAATATTTTTTTTACCTTCTGAAAATAATACAGCGCGTGAGAAGTTAAAAAAAAAATTCAAGATTTTTCAAAAACCTCGAAATGATACGACATCGAGCCTGAAATCTTATGTTTAGTTTAAGCCAAGAAAACTTTGAAAATCTTCATGGGTACCCGAGATATGATTAAAAATGTTCAATCGTATCTGAGCTCAATTGTGAGTAATTGTGTCAATTGTAAGTAATTGAGCTCAGATACTCGATACTGTATTTACCTCGCGCTACGCACTCGGTTTTTGTATTCCCCCCACATTAATTTGTGCACAGACCTTTTAAAATTAAAGGTCAAATCATCGACAACTTTAATTTTGTGATTGTGAATTCTCTTTTGTTAAAGCTCCTTCGGGTTTAAAGAACATATATCTTGTACTTCGCATTCGATGTTGTCCAAAATGCGAAATTTTCTACATTATATGTTCAACTTTTGTCTTTTTATCTTTTTTCGTACCTTGCGTCGTTTTTCCAAAATTATTTTTTTGATGTTAATGTTATTTTTCACGACTGAAACAAAAATCACGCATCTTATCCAAAAATGATTAGTAAAGAATTTGTAGCTCTTTCTGAGTGAACAACTTTTGTCTATTAATTTTTTTCGTGGTTTGTGTCGTTTGTCCAAAAATGTATTTTATTCTTCAATCAGTTTTTTACAAATGAAACAAAAACTACGCGTCGCATCAAAAAGTGATTAATAACAAATCTGTAGACCTTTTTTGAGTTTACAATATTCGTCCATTTTTATTTTATCGTATCTCGTATATTTTGACCTCAAAATGGAATTTTGTATTTTTAATTATTTTTTTGTGCGATAAGAATTTGAATTTTCTATTTTTGAAAAAAATTCAAAAAATTCTCATACAATATTGTAGGATGTTCTAAAAGAAACATTTTTCCTTCCTTGAATTTTTTTTATATCGTGCGTTGTTTGGCTTAAAATGTTCATTTTCGGTTGTTTTTTGGAATTTCGTAAATGCTATGACTTCAGTAATTTTTGTTTTATTGAAAAACGTAATTGAGATAAATTGTTTGTCTTTTCAAGTACTACAAATATCCGTTCATAGAATTTCTAAATTTGAAAAAAGTGATCTGAAAATTTTTGAAAAAGCGCTCACTTTTTGCATTTTCTTCCAAAATGACTGTCTAACAAACCCGACCTTCATTTTAGGACACTTGAAGAGTACACCAAAGCCCAGTCCAATCTGTTATTTCTTTCGAAAGTTATCGTGCGAACAGGCTGAGAATCTACACACATTCATACATACAAACAGTTGACGCATTCGCGAAAACCTGTTTTTTTTTTACATTCTCATCTCAATGAGAAGGTATTGGTTTTATGTGAAAAATGACTTTCGCGGATTCAATCAAATCCCCCCCCCTGTGTGATGCGTTTTCCATTGTAAGTAAAGTGAAAATTTATACTTTGAAAGACCCCCCCCCCCCTATGTTTCACGTATTTTGGGAATGACCCCCAATGTTGAATCTGGCCCAGATCTGTTGAACATTTTCTAAAAATTGTCAGGGTGTCTGAAATCTCTCAATATAAGAAATTTACACCATAAAAATAATTGTTTTTTCCTTTCTGTCTTGACAGTCCAGTCTGGCCCGATCTGGCGCTCTTCAGCTTCCCATAACATAAACATTTCTAAGCGTTAATCAGCCTTTTTACCGATTTTAAATAATTGTCAGAGTGTCTCAAATTACCCAAAATATCAAATTAACACTATAAACATAATTTATTTGTTCTTATCGTCTTGATAGTCTAGTCTGGCCCAAATCTGGAGCTGGCCAGCTTTCCAGACCATACAAATTTTTAAGTGTCAATCAGCTAATTTTTTTCACCATTTGTAACCGTCCGCGAAGAAAGGGAACTAACTAATCTTATAGGCCAGGCGCCCAGTCCAAAAAAGGATCATTTCGGGAAATAAATGCTACCTGAAATTTGACTTCGGTTTCTTGTAGTGCTATCATATAGAACAAAAGCATATATGTTTGCGACCACGACGTCGGAAGCACTGTTTGTGTAAACAATGGTCAAAGATTGCAAAAACAGGTTTTTTGTTTATTGCAACTAACCTATACGTCTTTCAGGTAAAAAGTGTGATTGAAAAATGCAGGTCTTACAAATATCTACAAATGACGTATCGTACATTAAGATTTGTTCATTTGTTTACTTGGAAAAAATCAAAACCGCCCGAAAGTACCTTATTTTAAATATGCAATTATTATTGCAATAATTAATTAATGAGTTTCAAACTTTCAGAAAATATGTCCCTTATCACCTTTAAGAAGTGTGCCAAACTTCAGCCCAAAATAATAATTAGTTTTCATAAAAACTCATTTGTTACTAAAAAATTGACTATTTTTCAATGGAATTTCTACAGATTTGGCCGATAGGATCTCAACAAAAAGTGGGTTATTGTTCTCCACAGGAGTTGTGCTATCAATTACACTTAGCGGCAAAACGATGTGTTTTCATTAAATTCCATAAAAATGGCTTACAAAAGATGTTAAGTTTTCTTCTTATAACAAATGAAATAACTACGTCTATTTACGTTTTATAAAGTTCAATTTTCTATCAAATATAGAAAAAGGGTTCTACTAATTGTTATAAAATTCACGAGGATATGCATTCTAAATTGATTGTTTATAATCGTGTCTGATTCACGGAAAAGTTCACAGAAAAGGATCGAAGCAGTGGAGGTGCGGTGGGGGAAGCCGCTGTGGCATGCCAGGAGCTCGCGCCGGAATTGAATATTCACGTGTTCAAATTGCAAACAGTTTTAATATCTCAGCAACAAATTGATGTATGAAGATGTTTTTTTTTGTATTTGGACTAGCTTTCCGTGCTGCTACAAATCTGTTGGTTGCTTCTCGAAAAAATTAAATCTAATACCTTATGTTTAAAATTATTTTATTTATCTTGACTAATTTTGCCATTAATATATTGTTGACTGGATTGACTATAATATATACCTTTTTTTAAGATTTACATATGAAAAATTACTTTAGGAAAAAAAGTGTAAGATATTCTTTAAATATTGTCTAATAACCATATGTACGCGACAGCGGCTTCCCCCCACTTCGCCGTCATAGACCGAGTCAATCCTTCTCCTACAATCTGTCACCATAATCAACAACAAAATAATGTACCCATTTTTGTGCAATTTAGTAATGAAAAATCGTTTTGCCGCTAAGGGTACTTGAAAGCTTGCTATCAATATATATCCGTTGAGAAATAGTCCATTTTTTAATAACAAATGAGTTGTTATGAAAATTAATTATTATTTTGAGATGAAGTTTGGCACACTTCTTAAGGGTGATAAAAGACATATTTTCTTAAGGTTTGAAATTCGTTAATTAATGATTGCAATAATAATTGCATATTTGAAGAAGGCACTTTCGGGCGGTTTTAATTTTTTTCCAAGTAAACAAATGAACAAATCTTAATGTACGATACGTCATTTTGTAGATGTTTGTAAGACCTACATTTTTCAATTACGCTTTTTTCTGACAGACATATAGGTTGGTTGCAATAAACAAAAAACCTGTTTATGCAGTCTTTGACCATTGTTTACGCACACAGTGCTTCCGATGCCGTGGTCGCAAACATATAGGCTTTTGTTCTATATGCTAGCACTACAAGAATCCGAATTCAAATTACAGATAGCATTTATTTCCCCTGTAGTTGGACAGGGCGCCTGGACTATTAGGAAGGGCCCTTTCTTCGCGGACGGTCACATTTTCACAATTTGACAGTGGTTTTAAAATTATGCAAAACAAAAAATCAATATTATTAATATAATATTATTTCCTTATCATCTCGACAGTCTTATAGTCTGTTAGAGATCTGGCGCTGGTCAGCCTTCAGATATATAAAAATTGCTAAGTGTCAATCATAAAGCTTTTCTCAGTCCATGTCAGAAAAATGTATAGAATATTTAAAGGGATAACAAAATGTATAATCCTAAAACAATTTTTTTCAGTTATATCAAGTTCTCGAAATTTATGTAATATTAATTTAGACATTTTTTCCTTGCAATGAAAGAAATTATCAGAATATTATTCATATAGACCTCAACAAATGAGTGGTTATCTTTTATAGTCAGAAATGAATTATAATATTATTCTGTAGTCCAATGATAGCGGGCGCGATTGATAAACTCGGGCGGTTAGGATTCGATTCTCGGTGTCTTGCGAATTTTCTGCGAATGCGTTTTTCAATGGCGTTATATTTAATGTATAAGTTAATATATTTAAAGAACGTATTTCCGTGTAGTATGGCCTACAGTTTTTGACACCAGGGTAATAGAAAAAAATAACACATTTTTTAAGTGATTTATTTATTATAAACCATATATATATATTGCTCACTATTTATTTAGTTATTATTCATGTATTTACCTATGACTGGTGTGTCTACATAGGAGCTGGGTAGCCGCTGGTTAGACCGTCTAGCCTTTGACCTTACAAAAGTGTTAAAGTATTGGCCAGCTCCAGGATTTGCGCCAGTCTATAGGCGGTCTAGTCTGGGGCTGGCCAACGCTACAATTTTTTCCATTAAGTTTACTGAATTTACAAAATACCATACTAATAACTTTATTTGCCTGTTTTATTTATTTTTATAAAAAAAAGTGTAATATAGAGCTCCTCTACGTAAACTCTAGCAAAGCCTCCGTTAAATGTAAGCAAAAACAATGGAAGTGATGAACAGTTTATTACTTAAATATTATTTGACATTTAAAAAACTATGGGTGCAGGGATTCGAATCCCGACGGTGTATTCGAAAGAACTTTCAAGGCAAGTCATCGCCTTATAAATTATAGTACATATATATGATTTAAATACTATGACTTCTTGTAGAAATAACTTAGAGCGTTTCACTTTAAAAATTAGCCATGGCCACGCGTACTGAAATTTTGGTACAAACGGCCTGATTTTTTTCAATACGAGTAGTCAGAATTGTGTAGTACGAATAGACACTGCCTTCAAAATTAAATATTTCAAACCCGAAGATGCTTAAATTTAATACCATTTATTTTGATGAAGTTTGAAACTGGAGAGCCTCTAATTAGTCTAATTTGAGAGTGTTGGTGTTCAGATTCGAAAGCACCCTCATTTACCTAGAAATCTTTGTATGACATGCTTTAAAATTTGAAAATTTTATCCTTTTAGTCTTGAATTTGAGGCCACTAATTTGAAACCCTCCAATGTTCAACTTCCAAGATATATAAAGTTAAAACTAGGATATAGTAGGATTGCAAACCGAAATAAGATAATCGTCTAGCCCATGTAAAACATAAAAGTTGCTAATAACAGGAATGAATCTTCTGCTGTTTTTTATGTTCCATTAGAATCACCTTAGGCTTAGGGTCTCACTCCACGGTCGTTTCTCTTTTCGACTTCATCCGGATCTCCTCCCAGCGGGCCTAAAGACAAAAAGAAAAGAGACGTCCGCCTTGAGTACGGGCCTCCAAGTTGAGACATTTTTACCTGCTCGCTCGCGTCCCCTCAACCGAGAAAGAGAGATATTGACTCATCTCCCTCGCAGGGGGCAGAGGGGAGATGAGCCATCGAAACCGAACGAATGGATGAACGGGTCGAAACTTGGGGATAATATATGCGCCGAATGGGCCCAATGGGCCGCACCGGTTGCAAGCATGCATAAACCCGGACCATACGTGAATGTATGCGCATTTCATTTGCACACGCTCTCTTGGTACGTATTAAGTAACACATGGCCGAAATCTCAATCGAAAGGTGTACTACCCAGGCTCAAGGTACCAGTCGATTGAGCATTACAAATTAAAATACGCTTAAGATCTCCAGAATCGATCCAGAGAACAACTGGACTTCATTACTGCCGTACTAACGACTTTGCGATTTCGGTCTATTTTCTTATACCTAGCAACGGTAAATTCTACCTAAACAATAATATCACTTACGTAAAGTATTCCTTGGTACATCAGCATAGGAACCGCATCCCTGAATTACGTAATCCAATTTCCTGCAAACTTACCTCCCCCTTATCCTCCTCATCCTCCTCCTCTATATATGTAACGAGTGTTTCCGACTTTTACACTGTCGCCATTGTGTACCATTAAGCTAGACCCCCTCCCTTCCCCCCTCAAATTTGTTATGTTCGTAATTAAAGGGTCCCGGGGCATGAGGGCGTAAGTGATAAATTTCGGAATTTCGTTTTATTGGCTTCAACTAATTGTTTAGACCTAACTCATGTCGCTGTAGAAGATTATGGTCCAGTTCGAATTAGAAGTGTGTCAAAATCCATGTTTGATTTTTTTTTTCTAAAGTGATTATTTCTTTTCGCCTGTTCTTTCCACGATTCAATGAAGCGATGGTATTTTTTTAATTCAGGAGGATCTTAAACTTAAAGTTTCGTAATTTATGCGTTTTCTAACTCCAAGATGGATAAATAAAGTCGCTTTGCAATTTTAATATTTTTATAGTTGGCTCTTCTAAATATTCTAAAGTTAGATCCATGTACTAAAAGCTGTCTGTGGATAGATTTTACTCTAAAAAAGCGAAAGGAAAGAGAAAATTCTCAACATAATATGTTTTTCTCGTACTTAGTTTATACATATTTAAATTTTTTAAATTTTTCCCATTTACAAATTTTATTAGTTTAAATTTGATTACGAAACCATTTTTAAAACAATAATTAAATATTAGATTTAAATAAATGGATATATAATAGCTCTACAGTACTTTTTTGTTTTTTTTCTTAATTTGAAAAATAAGTAGGTTATGCAAGTCTTTCTGAGTCAAAAACGATGTTTTTTTGGACCTGCCGTATCTTGACAAGAGTTTTCCTCGGCGGTGGTTGCTTCTTTCAGGATGTTCCTTTCATGTCTTATAAATTAAAAAAGTAACACTTTCAAGACTTAAAATAAGATTATGATTTTTAATTTTCATTGATTTTAATGTAATTCGCATATACCCTAATTAGAATACTTTACACGATAAATAGGGTAAAATTCCAATGAATTTGTTTACTGATTGCTATACCATAATTAAGTTCTTCCCAAATTAGGATTCTTTACCCAAATTATAATTTCACTAGGGGTTGCCAGTCGATTAGCAAAATTTTTCTATACACCTAAATCGACGGCATTAGCTGCACGGTGAATCCCGACTCGGGGAGAGTCCAGATGTCAAGGCATTTTCGAGCACGGATAGCACTCGGATGGGCGACCATCTGCAACGTGCAACCAGGTTATGTATTCACTGCGTTTTAACTATGTCGCGCGGGAGGTTTGACGCCGAGGATGATTGTGTGCATTCGATGGCTAGGGTCGAATGTCTGCCTTCAAACTCGACTGTGAAAAAACCCAACTGAACTCGGGAGGTGGTTTTCTGCAGTTTTATTCTCCCCTGGCCAAACGTCCAGGCAAATGCGAGTACTTCTGATAAAGGCAGATGCTGCCGCGGGTTATCACTGGTTGTAATTAAATTCATACGGTGATTCTAAGCCTACCTTACAAAAAGAAAAATGTTCACAAGCCCATACCCACTGAAGTGGAGTCGTCTGGCAGTAAAAGTACTCATGCTAAAGGACTTAAATGATACTTTATCAGCGATGGTGACCCATATACAGACCTCTGTTTCACCGGGGTTTTAAAATAAAAAGCATAGTAATAGGTTTTAACCACAGTGCTGCGGGAGTTAAATGGGCTAGTCTAACAGGACAATAATAATAATATATACACCTCAATTAAAGAATGCAAAGAAATGCGAAAGAATGTAAAATAATGAAAAGATTGCAGAAGAATCAAAAATAATTAATGAGAATTCAAAAAGAATTCAGATATATTCAAAGAATTCAAATGAATTAGTGAGAGAATATAAAAGAATTTAAAGGAATCCAAGGAAATTCATAATTAAGAATTGTGGAAAATTGAAAATGATAAGGAATTTGGTAGAATCTAAGAGAATTCAATACAATTCAGAAACAGGTAGAGGGAACCAATAGAGGTCAACTGCCCTCGTAATTCAATTTTTTCAAATTGGTTCAATATAAGCATTTTATTCAATATTTGATTTAAAATTTGGATGAATTCATTTTTTTTTTAAATTGAAATTGCTTGTACATTTCAGCTCGCATTTCAGAGTACCTTCAAAATTAAAATTGAATCCAATTTGCATAATTTTAAATTAGAATTTCTATCAAATAGCCGTTTTCAAAAATATAATTTATACCCTCAAATTTTAATTTGTTTATAATTTTTGCTAAAAGAGGAAAAATATGGGAAAATAAAAAAGTGGAGTAACTATTTTTAGAGGCAAAAATGAAATAGTGGAAATATGAACCAGCTGTGAGGTCTTCTATCTTCAACTCTGCAGTGATATCAATACCAAAGTTGAATTGCGACCCGCATTAGAAAATTTATTTCGCGATATCTAGAAAGGAGTAGAAAATAACTATAGATTCATGACAGCAAATAATTACTGCAATTAATAAAACGCTATCGTATCTGACATTATCGCCAGTGACAGAATTGAATAAATTCTAACACTTGTTAGTATCAAATTGCAAACTGTTTTCAATTTATAATAAAAACTTTTAAATAGGTAATTAAAAATAATTTTTTGTGATTTTCAGCTTTTTCTTATGTTCAAATTTTACAAGCAACCCAAATCTCAAAAGAGTAAAATCAGAAATTAAAAAAAAAAAAATCAAGATTGCTAAAACATTTTTAAAAAGTTGGATTTCGAAACAGCTTGATTACTGCGAACTTATTTCAAAAAATGTTAGTCTCCCAAAATTTTTGCATATTATTTGGTTCTAGGAGTTTTAATTTTTTTTATTCAAAAAGAATTTTGTTATCAGCGTTTAATTTTGAACATTATAGGAGAATTTAAATTTTTATTTGATTTATATTTAATATCTTCACTTTAATCTTATAAAAGTTGTTATAAATCTCTTACAGTTCTAAAATTTTAATTTTGTTTAGTTCTTACAAAATATGTGAATTCTTGTAATGTAATTGGAAGCCTTTGAAATTATTCAAATACTTCTCAATATTCTCAAATATTATGGAAATCATAAAAAATCAAAGTCATTGAAATCTTGAAATTAAATTTCTAGGGTATTTTTTAAAATTATTCAATCCTTAATTTTTTTATTTTTCTAGAACTTGACAATATTATATGTCTATAAGATGCAATTACAATTTTTTTGTTTCGAATTATCATAAGATTCGCGGATATCATGGACAATATTCTTCATCGATTTGTATTAAACCTTCTGGAATAAAAAAAAATCACTGAGAAATAGTTTCTGTGCATACACTGAAAAAATTACTTGATCCAAGGAAATGAATTTCTTTGGTTTATTTTCTATTTACCAAGGATTTGATTACTTCAGTTAAAAAAATATTGTTAACAGGCAAAGAAGTCATGCCTTGGCTAAAAGAAATAATTTCTTTGGTGATATTTCTTTAAGACAAAGAAATATTTCTTTGTAATAAATGTGAAAATTATTTAAGTCACAGAAATGTTTTCTTGGTAGCCAAGAACCTAGTTTCATTGAATCTGTTTTTCACACCCTAAGAAATATTTCATCATTTCAGTAAAATTGATTCTTTGAAGTCATCCATGTATGGATCAAGTTTAATTAGCTTTCTTTGAGTGAACATTTTTTTCCAGGTAAATAATTATTCATCGAATTGGAAAAAAATGTATCCGTTGCTAAGAGTTGACCCGTTTATTGCAATTAAATAATGATATACATTTAAAACATATTTTTCACAAGTAAATATCAAACTATATTATTGGAGGAAATCGTTGTTTGAATAAACAATCTGCAATTAATTAATTCGAATAAATATCTATTTGAAAAAAGAAAAAACTTTTTTAAATAAATAAATTTGAATTTCGTTGAAATAAGTTTTTTTTTAAATTCAACATTTTGGCATATTTGTTTCAATTATGCATTTATTTCAGTGCAAGCAAAAACTGTTTGAATGAAATGTTTCCGAAATCCGTTGGAAGAAACGTTTATTTAGTTCATGAAAAAGAAGCGTTGGATCATTCTAAATAAATATTTCTTTCTGTAGTTCATTTCTGATGATTTGCAACCTTCAGGTTCAGGACAAATTATAATAGATATTATCTCACAATAGAAATAAGTTAGCAAGGTTATAAGTTAACCACAATTTTTCATCATAATTATAATAAAAAGATGTGATGATCTAGGTATGTCGCCTGACACTACTATGCTTTATCTGTTCTCAGCATCAGCACTGATTGTGCCTGAAATATTTTGAGAATTTAAAATGTTTAAAATATTACTATTAAAATAATATTAACTTATAATAATTATTATTACATGAAACTTCTGAGCAAATGCTATATTATAATTTTTATATTTCAACTATACTTATAAGTTTTAAACAATGGTGGTATTTTTTCATTGAATATTTGTTTCATATTTTAAGCTGCGTATATTTTTGTAAATTACGTTGTCATAAAAATAATGCTCTCTTTTTTCAAATCAAGAACTTGGTTCTTTCAATAAAATAATATTTTATCAACTTTTTACATGCTTATTCTGAACAATATATCGTCAGATATCACATCTTAAGATCACCGTGTGGAAAAATTTCATAGCAGTCTGCGGTGTAAAGTCTGGCCCAGGTCTGGCTCCAGTCTTATCCAGATCTTACTTTAACTAGATTACTAGACCCTCTATTCTGTAAGTTCTGGTCTGGTCTAGGACTGGCTCTGATCAGCTGTCCCAGAACAAAAAAAGTTCTAATTTCGATCAGCAAATTTTTCATTGACATATTTAGAAAAATTTACAAGGTGTGTCTTAAATGATAGAAAATACGAAATTCATGCTACCAAAACAAGACCCTTTTTACCACCTTGAGAGTTTGGTCTGGTCTAGGTTTGGCGCTGATCAGCTAAATAAACATATGGTGAAAAAGGATTTTTTTTCGAAGTCATTGACAAAATTAAAGGTGTCCAACAAGCGGCTGGCCGGCCTCTGACTAGTGGCTAATCAGCCAATCACTAGTTGCTGACCAGCCAATAACTAGCGGCTGACCATACGGTCTGGTTTGGGGATAGCGAAAAAAAAACGTTACAATGTTGGATATGCCTACGTCAGACCATCTGGTTAGCTTCAAGACTAGAAACCAGACGGTCTGAACTGAGCCGGGCCAGCGCCAGATGACTTTCAAAAAAACAAATATATATTCAAAAATATTTTCTAAGATTTAGAGTAAGCTCCTTTAAAACTGGGAATCACATCTTCCAATTAAGAAAAAGTTTTACTTCAGTCCATGGAATAATTTCTTTGAAGGAAATATTTTCTTGATTTAAAATCACAATTGCCTATATCAGCTATATAATTTTTAAATACAAATATCTTATTTCTTGTTACCAATAATAACGTTCTTTCGCTTGGTTAATATTTTACTGACTACTGATAAATCTTGATTTGCAACAATAATTTCGTACTTTTGGTTTAGATGGAACCATTTATTTGTATTGGAAACATGTTTTGTAAGACGTATTCAGTAGAATTATATCTCCGAAACAAGTAACTTTGCTTTGATTCAAGATTCTTTGTTTCTCAGTGTACATATTATTTATATTTCATCAACTGTATTTAGCAGCATCATAAAACATGAGAAATGTGTAATGATTTTCGATGAAATTTTGATTCATGAATTATTTCACGAGATATTGCACTTTTTATGGGAATTATTATTATTATTTTTTTTTAATAATTTAGCCGACCTGGAGCCTACATTATTCAAACGGTCAAAAATTTCAAGATTAATCGGTTAAAAGAATATGCAGTGTTATTTTGCATGACATTTTGATTCATTTATCAAGATATTGCACTTTTTTATGCAAAAAATTTGAATTTTTGAACTAATTTAATCAACCTGGAGCCTACACTGTTCAGTCAATTGGTCCAAAAATGTCAACATAAGGATGCTAGATGAATTTCCAATACTTTTCAATGCAATTTTGATTCATGAATTATTTCTCAAGATCTTGGACTTTTTATGGGGGGAAAATAATTTTTTAGTAATTCAGTCGACCTGGAGCCTGTATTATTGCCGGTCAAAAAATTTCAAGATAAGTCGGTTAGATCAATATCCAGTGTATATTTTTCATGAAATTTTGATTAATTAATTATTGGATTTTTTGAGTAATTCAGTCAACCTGGAACCTACAGTATTCAACCGATTGGTCCAAAAATGTCAACAGAAGAGTATTAGATGAAACTCTAGTGCCAAGCATAAAGGTATCAATACAAATATCAACATAGTTTAAAAAATTACAATTTGCCAAGTAATTCCAAAAGAGATATAATTTTTAAAAATTAAATTAGAACAATCATAGAAACTTTGAGAATTTTTTAAAAGTAAACAAAATTATTGAAACTTGGCAACATTATTGTTGCTGACATAAGAAAAAGAGAAAATCTCACCACGTTTTCATAATGTTTATCCTTTCAATACATGTTTAAAGTTTCAATAATTATTTTTTCAATTTAGTAAAATTTAAAAGTTATATCTTTCTTTTGGAAATACATGGAAAATTTTGATTTCACAAAGACTTTGATGCTTGTACAGGTATCTTTTTAGTTTGAGGAGTTTTTTGTATCGTGAATGTTTTCGGCGAGTTTTGTAGGTATAAAAAGTAGGTCGAGTATTGAGCTCCGGCAAATTTTGCCGTATTTAAAGTTTCTAGTCCGGAAAATTTTGCCGTATCTAAAGTTTCTAGTCCGGCAAATTTTTGTGTCATTGAGGAACTTTCTGTTCCGATAATATTTTTTGCTACTTTGGAAAAATAGTAAAATATTTTACTACTTTATCATAAAATGAGGAATATTAAGTTATAAATACACACAGGGTGTCATATAATCAAGAACACTGAACATTAAAGAATTGCTCATCGCATTTTTTGCCGTATTTTAATTTTGTAGTCCAGCATTTTTTGCCGTATTTTAAGTTTGTAGTCCGGCATTTTTTGCCGTATTTAAATTTTTTAGTCCGGCACTTCTTGCCGGATTTAAGTTTTCTAGTACGTCAAATTTTGCCGGACTTAAATTTTCTAGTACGGAAAATGTTGACTTTAACGAAATTTCTTTTCGCATTTCATTTTTTTCGAAAAAACCTTGATTTTTTTCCTTCAAATTCAATAGTGGCATCCTTCAAATCGACAAGTGTCACTAACACGCATATTTTTCAAAGGGACACTTGGAAAAGGGGTTAGAGATGTGACAGACACTAACACATGTATTTTTTAAAGCGAGAGCTGGAAATGGGGTTCGACATGTGACAGATCACTCTTTTGTGACCAGTCACTGACAAGTATTTTTTTGAAGGGAGAGCTGAAAAAGGTTCCGAGATGTGACCAATCAGTCTTCTGTGACCAGATAGCAACAAGTATTTTTTGAAGGGAAAGCTGTAAAAGGCTTCGAGATATGATAGATCTAGAGACGTTAACTAATAAAGTTTTCAATATTTTTTAAAGCAATGCTTACTGCCAAAAAAGTTAAAATGGGAAAAGAACTTTCGTAGATGTCAAAATTTTCCATATTAGAAAATTCAAGTCCGGCAAAATTTGCCGTACTATAAAATTAAAACACGGCAACAAATGCCGGACTACAAAATTAAAATACGGCAAAAAATGCCGTACTACGAAATTGAAATACGGCAAAAAATGCCGTATCTGTAAACACTACGCTTTTTTTATTTATTTAATCTACAAAAATCTTCCACTTATTTGTGCATTGCTCAAAAGATTGCCACTGATTAGGTGAGAAGTTTCTCAAGAAAGTTACAAATGTATCAAGTTTGAGTGAGTATTACTCTACAACGTATAAAGATGTACGTCAATTATAAAAACGACACGCATGTTGACCAGTTTGCATGACGAATGGTAAAAATTTTATAGTGATTGGTGGAGAGGCGAGGTGAAAATCTTGGATGTTGGACATTTTTTCCGAGTAGGCGTCATGGGTTATCCTTTGTAAGTTTTTTGAAGCGTAAGGTTGTGTACTACGAATACATCCTAAATAATATCCGCAGCTGTAGCTGAGTGGCTAAGGCGTCTGACTGAGAATCAGACTCCCTTTGTTGTCTGACTAGAAATCAGATTCCACATGGGAGCGAATGTTCAATTCCCAGCGACCGAGTATATTCATTTTTTTATTTAGTTTATAATCGGGCGTACCATTTTCTCCACATTTTTCAAAATTCCATAAATTTTTCTTTTTTGTTTACCCAGGCGGGATGAAGTATATATTTCACAGACATCTTTATGTTTTTTTTATTTATTTTATCTATAAAAATCTTACATTTATTTGTGCATTGCTCATAAGATTGCCACTGACGTGTTGAGAAGTTTCTCAAGAGTGTTAGAAATGTATAAAACTTGAGTGAGTATTTCTCTACAACGTATAAATGTGTACGTTAATTGTAAAAACCACATGCATGTTGACCAGTTCGCATGACGAATGGAAATAATTTTATAGGGTTCGGAAATGACAACGGAAAGGCAATGTTAAAATCTTGGATGTTTGACATTTTTGCGAGGAACCGTCATGGGTAACCCTTCGTAAGTTTTTTGAAGCTGAAGGTTGTGTACTACGAATACATCCTGAATAATAGCCGCAGCTGTAGCCGAATGGATAAGGCGTCTGACTGAAAATCAGATTCCCTTTGGTGTCTGACTAGAAATCAGATTTCACTTGGGAGCGAATGTTCGAGTCCTAGCGATCGAGTATATTCATTTTAAAAAGCTTTTGTTATAATCGGGCATACCATATTCTCCATATTTTGCAAATTTTTATAAACTTTCCTTTTTTTTCACCTCGGAGAATTAAATATAGATTTCACAGACATTTTTATGTTTTTTTTATTTATTTTATCCATAATAATCTTACATTTATTTGTGCATTGCTCATAAGATTGCCACTGATTAGATGAGAAGTTTCTCAAGAAAGTTAGAAATAAATAAAATTTTAGTGAGTATTTCTCTACAACGTATAAAGATATACCTCAATTATAAAAACCACACGCATGTTGACCAGTTTGCATGACGAATGGAAATAATTTTATGGTGTTCGGAAGTGACAATGGCGAGGAAAAGTGAAAATCTTGTATGTTTGAAATTTTTTGAAATTTAGTAATGTATAAAATTTGAGTGAGTTTTACTCTAAAACGTATAAAGATTTACGTCAATTATAAAAAGCACACACATGTTGACCAGTTCACATGACGACTGGAAATAATCTTATAGGGTTCGGAAGTCACAACGGAAATGCAAAGTGAAAATCTTGGAAGCCTGACATTTTTTGCGAGGAAGCGCTATGGGTATTCCTTCGTAAGTTTTTTGAAGCTGAAGCTTGTGTACTACGAATACATCCTAAATAATATCCGCAGCTGTAGCCGAGTTGCTAAGGCGTCTGACTGAAAATCAGATTCTCTTTGGTGTCTTGACTAGAAATCAGATTCCACTTGCGTGCGCATGTTCGAGTCCTAGCTACCGAGTATATTAGTTTTTGTTTATTTAATTTATAATCGGGCATATTATTTTCTCCTTAATTTTAAATTTTCATAAATTTGTCTTTTTTGTTTACCTCGGCGCTATTAAATATATATTTCACCAACATTTTTATGTTTTTTTTTTATTTACTTCATCTATTCAAATCTTCCATTTATTTGTGCATTGCTCATAAGATTGCCACAGATTTGGTGTGAAGTTTCCCAAGAAAGTTAGGAATGTATAGAGTTTGAGTGAGTATTTCTCCACAAAGTATAAAGATGTACGCTAATTATAACCACCGCACGCATGTTGACCAATTCTCATGACGAATGGAAATAATCTTGTAGAAAGCAAAACCACAGAAAACTACAGAACTTTTCAAACAAAAAGAAAAGAATTTTTAAATCAAGGAGACAAATTTTCAACAAAAATGTTCGTTATTTTTCTCCCAACTAGTAGAAGTTTTGACTCAAATAGTGGAATTTTTAACCAAATACATGAATTTTTAGCAAAAATAGATGAATCCTAAATGAAAAATATAATAGATGATATTATTTCCACACAAAAAGAAACACTTTAATTTGAAATGAAACAGTTGAATTCAGCCAAAAAATCTTCAACCAAATCAGATTAATATTTTACCGAAATAATTAAATTTTCAACAACAACAAAATTAGATCTTTTCACCAAAAGATATCAATTTTAAACGAATACATCGAATTTTAAACCGAGAAAGAAAAAAATTCAACTGAATTGTTGGATTTTCAA
The DNA here is from genome assembly GCA_011634705.1 of Andricus grossulariae. Lineage (NCBI taxonomy): Eukaryota > Metazoa > Arthropoda > Insecta > Hymenoptera > Cynipidae > Andricus > Andricus grossulariae. The sequence goes on along the minus strand of JAABKJ010007545.1, from coordinate 188,895,817 downwards.
GCGAAAAAAACGAATTTTCTACAAAAGAGTCGCATTTTCACACCGAAAGTATCAATTTTCAACAAAAAAGTTACTTTTTAACCAAATAGTTCAGCTTTCTACTATAATAGTTGAATTTTTGATAAAATGCATGAGTTTTTAACCAAAATAGATAAATTTTTAACAAAAAATGTAATAGCTAATATTATTTCAACCGAAACATATTTTTATTTGAAATCCAAAACAGTTGAATTTAACCAAATCAGATCAATTTTCTATCAAAATATTCAAGTTTTCAAAAAAAAGAGATTTTTTTAACAAAAGAGATAAGTTTTGAAACGAATAGTCGAATTTTGAATCAAGAAAGAAAAAAATGCACTGAATTGTTGAATTTTCGAGCCAAAAGGACAAATTTTCTATAAAACTGTTGCATTTTCAAACCGAAAATATGAATTAAAAAAAAAGTTACTTTTCAACCAAGCAGTTGAACTTTTTACCAAATTAGTGGGATTTGTAACAAAATACATAAAATTTCAACCAAAATACATGAATTCTTAACGAATAATATAATAGGCAACATTATTTTAACCAGAGTTCAATCAAAAGATATTTTAATTTGAAATCCAACACAATTGAATTCCACCAAAAATATGATAATGCTGAATCCTTAACCAAAATTGATTAATTTTCTACCCATAACTGACCCATAAACCTCTCTTAATAGGAGATATATTCAAAAAACTTTAAGTAACTGCAAAGTAACTCAACTTAAAGTTCCAAGTTACTGCAAAAATCGTAACTAAATTACTCTACAAGTTACTTTTGAAAATAGTAACAAAGTTACCCTAAAAGTTAGAAATTACGTAAATTTCCAGTAACATAGTTACTTGTAATAAGTTACTACCCAACTCTGGTTTTGATAGCATTTTGGGCTGTAAGGTGTGAAGTCATATTTCTAATTATTGTAATATTATTTTTTTTATTATTTGTATCGTTCATCTTGGGTACCCTACTATAGTGAAAAGTGACAATTGCTCGCGATTTTTAATTAATTCACGGAAGCCAGATCAAAATAAAAACGATTTGCGATAAAGTAGGATCATACGTGTCAGTAAGCTAATTTACTGTCATCTGCATTAAAAATTTGACATTGACAAACTGGTAATCGCCTCAGAAAATCTTTCATTTAATAAACAGCATAATGAAAGATAAAATAAAAATGAATAAACTGGCCTTAAAATACAAACATCTAGACAAAAGACGAATTTCGGCTAAGACTCAGGAAATACAAGTTCTACAATTTTCAGTGTCGGCTTACGGTGGCGCAATTGATATTGCACCTCACGTGTAATGAGGAGATTGTTAATTCCAGTTCAGTCTGGAGTGAATTTTTTAGAACTTACTTTCTCGCAATTTTTATTTAATTCACAAAACGAAAAAATAGAAATCATTTGCGATAAATTAGGATCCTTCGTATCAGCAAGCTAATAGACAGTGTCATCTGCATTACCAATTTTACATTGACACGCAAGTAATGGTCTCAAGAAATCTATTATTCAATAAACAGTATAGATAAAAATAATTGACAAATGAATAAACTGGCCTTAAAATACAAACATCTAGGAAAATACGAATGCCGACTAAGGCTCAGGAAATACAAGTTCTAAAATTTTTAGTGTCGGTTTGTGGTAGCGCAGTTGGTAGTGCATCTCCTGTGTAGTGAGGAGATTGTTGATTCAAACCCAGTTCATAGTTGATTTTTTAGAACTCAATCTCTCGCAGTTTTTAATTAATTCGCAAAACGAAAAAAATAAACATGATTTTGCGATAAACACTGAAAAAAAAGATTAGTTCGGCAACTAATAAAATATTTGAGACAATTATTTTAGTTAATAAATATTGGTACTGCTATTTAGTTAGTTGTGAGAACTATTTTTGTTAGTTGGAGCACACGTAGTTGCCGTTACTATCTAATTAGGCAGACTTACTATATAACTATAACTATTTTCTTTTTGTTACATAGGGACTAATTAAAATATCTGTCACTATAATATCGAAACCTGAATCGAAAAGAACCCAGTGGGCACGCGGGCATCTTCTTTTGGGACATCTTAGGGACGCTGATCTCAGTCAAATGCCATTTCAGCTGATAAGACGTTTTGAAAAGAAAAAAAATTCCCTATGCCCCCTGGGATCTTTCTAATTGCAGATGCACTTTGTAAGATAGGATTTCCAGAAAAACTTAAAACTCGTTGGATTTTACAATTTCTTATACATAACTTCGAATACTTCGATACAATCTCCGAAACCTAAACTTTACAACACTTCTGCTACTTCCATCATTTACATAAAAAATAATGAGCTTTAATCTAACGAGACGTCAAGTGAGCAGCGAGTTATGATGGCCATGTCTAAACGTTCTCCCTATGTTGGTACCTTTGTCGCATTCTCAATCGTACACATCAAGGTAGCAAATAAAATAGTTACGCCACCTACTTTAATTTGTTAGAGAAATCAATTAGTAGTACAGATTACTATTTTATTAGTAACTCTGACTACTAATACGTTAATAACGTGAACTAGTCACGAGTACTACAAAATTCCTAAACCAACTACTTGCTTAGTCGGTGTTAATAAATGAATAGTTGTAAGAAACAATTAATGCTTTACTAATAAAAAGGTAGTAGCCTCATCTATTCATTTTTCTCAGTGAAGTAAGATCCTTCGAATCATCAAGCTAATAGACAGTGTCATCTGCATAACAAATTTGACATTGACACGCAGGTAGTGGTCTTAACAAATATATCATTTGATAACCTGTATGAAGGAAAATAGTTGAAATGTAAAAATAAAAAAAATAAACTTTTGATGTAAGGTAACCGCGCGAGTATGATTAAAACTTGAGAAAAGTGATTATACAAAATCATCAATTCCTGAGTAATGATAAATGTTGTGGCGATTAGAGATTCTAAGAGCTGCAAAAGTGCAGCTTGTAAAAGTGCAACATGGCAGGATAGTGTAAGCCTTAATAGACTTGAATCGCTATACTTTGCTTCGTTCCTCGAACGGCACGTCACAAACCCTGCAATTGCATGTTGACACGTAAACGTTTCTGACAATCTTCGAGTCGTGAACTCGGAGTGATCTTACTGATTACGAACAAAAGCTCGTAATGATACCTCGTACACAATGTGCTCACGCGTAGCGCAAAGTGCAGTGCTCGTTGACTGCCAAGTACAGTAATAAACTGGTATCTGATCCACAAATTTACTCTAGTTACAGAAACCAGTAATAAAGTGTACGCGAAAAATCACTTGCCTCGAAAAACTTCAAAACGACTCTTGATGGGAAAATCCATTACCTCGCGCAATTAAGATTCTTGTTCTCTAAGTTTTCAGAATAAGGAGAAAAATTGAAAAATTAAGTTTTTCGAATAGAATGCATTAACAATAGTTTGCTTTAAGCTTCAAAATAAAAAATTTAAAGTTTGAAGCGCTCGAGCTCGATCATATATTTATCTCGCGCTACGCGTTCGGACGTATTTACATCGCACTTTACGCTCGATTCCTCTAGATTTTTGAACTCTGTGTTCGATTTCGATGAAAAGAAAAAGTTTATTTGCATATATTATAGAATCATCAAAACTGCTACATATGAAGTGATTGTCAAATTTGTTTTTATCTCAGACTGAAAAGGAACTTTATTTACTCCAGGTTTTATCGGCGTTAAGGAGTACATTCTTATCCAGACACTCGCGCTTCGCGCTCGATATTTGATTTGAAAACCATTTGAACCTTGCGCTCCATGCTCGGTTCTCTGCTCTGTATAATATAAAAAAAAAGTTTGAGCGCACTTTGTGTTTCCTGTTATATGTTCTTCATGAAGTTTATCTTTTAATTGTGAATCAATTTTTTTTGCTTTTTCTGCAAAAATTATTCATAATGAAATGGATTTCTTTTCAATCTCAATTAACAAATTACTAAATTTTTATTTGAGTTCAAATGAAGAATACTTATATCATTTAAGCGACAAATTTTATTAATTAAAATGTTATTTCAGCTTGTGTTGTTTTTCAAAAAAGTTAATTTTTTTCATTTTGAATGTATTATTATGACGAAAATTGATTACAAATTTGTAAACCTTTATTGAAAGCACCATTTTTGTTCATTCATCTGTTTTCGTACCTTGCATCGTTTTTCCAGAAATTGGATTTTTTTTTGCTGTAAATGTTATTTTCTCGAATAAAACAAAAACTACGCGTCCTATCGAAACATGATTAATAACAAATTTGTACCTCTTTTTTGGATGAACAAATTTTGTCTTTTGATTCCGGAAATTTTTTTTAACAGAAAAAATCATTAGGATACTTTGTTCGTCTTTCTGAGTACTACCAATAATCGTCCTTAGAATTTTCAAACCTTGAAAAAAAGTAGCCTCCAAACTTGACCTTCATTTTAGGAATCTTGAAGAGAAAAAATATCAATTTTCGACAAAATGGTTCAGTTTTCCACTAAAACTAGAATGGATCAATTTTCAATTGGCAAAATCAATTTTTAAGAAATTTCAAGAAAATAGTTAAACTTTCTAGCAAAGAAATGGACTTTTAACTCAGTAAATGCATTTGTAACCAAAAATAAAATAATTAAACTTGTAGAAAAAAATGTTTCATCCGCATAAAATAAATTTTCAATGAAATAGTTATATTTTTAACTGAATATAATTTTGTACCAAAAGAGACAAAAATTTAGAAAAAAACACATAGATTTTTAATTAAAAATCGAATAGGTATATTTTCAGTTACAAAAAATTAGTTTTCAACAAAAAAAAACAAATTTTCAACAAAATGGTCACATTTTTAATAAAAGAAATGAATTTTTTATAAAAAATGGAATGTTTCAATTTTCAGCGAAAAATAATTTTTAATTTAACGGACGAATTTTCAACCAAGAAGATTGAATGTCTACCAAAAAATATAAATGGTCAATAAAAGCATGCATTTTCTACTAAAAACCATGAATTTACAATAAAAAAATAATAGGATTTCCGAACAAATAGCTACACTTTCAAACAAAGAAAGAATATTCATCCAGAAAGATAAAGTTTTAACTAATGAGACTATTTTTCCACCAAAAAAGACAAGTTTCAAACAAAATAATTGAATTTTCACCTAAAATAGAATTTTAGTCCAAAAAGCTAATTTTTTTATTGTTAATGTTATTTTTCACGATTGAAACGAAAATCACGCATTCTATCAAAAAATGATTAGTGAAAAATTGGTAAATCTTCTTTGAGTGAACAACTTTTGTCTATTAATTTTTTTTGTAGTTTGTGTCGTTTCTCTAAAAATGTAAGTTATTTTATTCTTAAATTAGTTTTTTACAAATGAAACAAAAACTACGCGTACGCATTTTTTGTATATTCATCTTTTCTTGTATCTTGTATAGTTTGACCGCAAAACAGAATTTTTTATTTTTCATTATTTTTTTGTGCTATAAAAATTTGAATTTTCGATTTTTCAAGAAAATTTAAAAAAGTCTTGTAACAATATTCTAGGGCGTTCAACAAGAAACATTTTTCTTGTTTGACTTTTTTTCATATCTTGCGTTGTGTGGCTTAAAATGTTTATTTTCGTTTGTTTTTTGAAATTTTATAAATGCTGTAACTCCAGTAATTGCTCTTCTATCAAGAAAGTCGTGACAATATTTTGTTCGCCTATTTGAGTACTATTGATATCCGTCAATAGAATTTTTGAATATTAAAAAAAGACAGACATTTTGTAAAAACCTGTTTTTTGGGTTCAGGGGGTCTTACATGTTTAAACAAATTTGAAGCTTTAAACAATTAAAATTTCAAATGGTGCGCAAATATATTTGGAACATAACCTCTTGAAATTAATTGATTTCTTCAATATTACTATGACTGATCTATTAGTAATTTTAGCTTTACTAATCCAATCAATACAATTCTACTAATTGTGAGTGACTCAATTCGAGCTACGGCAATTAGTATAATATAACTGACAATCAGTTATATTTTACTAACTCAAATATAGAGAGTAATAATTATATGTATGATTATTAAAATTTTATTAAATCTTTTATTCTAGTCTTAAACTAAAATGCAAATTATTATGCTACCTTAATACATTTAAAATGCTGCAGCTATTTAATATTTGTTTTATAAAATTTCTTTGAGCAGATTAGAGTATTGATTGCTTTTAATTAAAATACATGTTTTTAATAAACAATTACATATTAATTTTTGCAAAATTAATTAATTTATTATTTAAATTTATTTATATCATAAGTAACCTTCATGTTTAGTGATTTAATTCTTATTTTTGATTGAATGAAATTTTTATTCATATTTCAATAATATTCAAATAAATTAGAATGTTAAATTATTTTAATCCCAATTATAAATTGTCACGTACCTATTTAAAGAAATTGTAAATACTATTTGAAATTATATTTCAAATATAAAATACATTTTATAATATTAATATGAATGATTAAACATTGACGAATTATTGAATTTATGAATATTATTAATAATGAATCATAAATTTAGCGAATTCAACATTCCCCCCAAATTCTTAAATTACCCAATTTGAAAATTCAAGAAAATTAATATTTTAATTAATTATCAATTATTTATAATAAGAATGAAATAAATACATTCATTGAATAATTATATATCATTAATTATAAATAACATATATACTATCTTAAATTTGATTTCAAATAATTTAGTAAAAATTTCTTCTAGAATACTGAAAACTATTGTCAATATAATTATTTTATATTTATTACTCAAATAATGTTATTAAGTTCATTATCATTTTATTAATTCAAAAAGTTTTATTAAAATTTAATATAATTATTTTTATTGAAAATTTTCCAATAACAATTTCCAGTATTATGACTTCGTTACCACTCATGTAATTAATTAAATTATTGAAAAATTTTATATTTTTATTCCTAATTAAAAATGTAGTATAATTGAATTGACGGAGAATATATATAAATCTTAATATTTCACTCGAATTAATTAATTAATTTTACGATCAAATTCTTTTAATAAATTATTAAGTTACTATAATTTCAAATAAATTGAAATTTATTCTATCTTGTTTGAATATGTTTTATAAACTAATATCATATTGATCAGAATTATTATGTATTTTAAATATTAAAACAATTGTTTCTAGAAGTTTTTCAAATTAAATAATATTTTATGGTCAATATATCTTATCGTGTTTTATCAAATAAAATAATAAGTTTCCCTGCATAAATGAAAACACCGTCAAATTTATTTATTCAATTATGAAAATTTCGAATAATAATATACTTTTTTTAACAATAGAGTTTCTAATCCTAGTTTTCCATAAAATTGATAAAATTATATTATTAAATTAGTTAGTATAATTATAAATAATATTCAATTATTTATATTTGAAGAAATAATTAAAATTGATTCATATAATTAATTACTAATAATAAAATTATTTTTCCAAAAAAGTTTAGCAGCTATTACTGACACTTTTCGTTTATATCATAAAATTTTATAAATCCAAATTTAAAAAAAAATGTCAAGCGGTTTCTAATTATTTGACGAGTTCGTGTTTAAAAAATGTTGCAACTTAAAACTTCACCCAATTTGGCATAATTTTGAGGATCGGCTTTTTGAATTATTTTATAGGGGTTCAAAAGGATTAAGATTATTCTAAAAGACTTTAAGGTATTTCAGAGAATTTCAAGAAATATTACAAATTTCAAGATAATTTTCGTGATTCAAAATGATTCCATTGGATTTGAAAGAATTTTAGCAGACCTACCTGATTTTATAGGATCTCCAAGTGCATTACATATTTAAAAACTTCTAGTGGTTTTTTGAAGGAATTTAAAGATTTTAGAGATTTCTAGGGATTTTAGGGAATTTTGATGAATTTGTAGAGAACTTTTAGAAGTAAATGGAATGGAATGACATTTTGCGGGACTACTGAGGAATTCTATGGATTTCATAAGATTTTAGGGGTGCTTGGAAGATCTAAAGAATCTGAAAAAGTCATGGAATTTTTGAAAATAATTCTAACTCTTTCAGTCACACTGATGCCGAAGTTTTGGTAATTATTTCAATACTTTACCCGTAATTTTAAATTTCGAATTTAAAAAACTTCTAAGAGTTTTAATGAATTTTACAATATTTAAAAGATTCATAGGATTTCAAAGGAAATTGAATGATTTCAAATATTTATAGATATTTTGAGTGTCTTCAGTAGTATCGTGTCTTACGGGATTTTAGAGGATTTGAAAGATTTGATCATTTTTAAAGAAATTTTGAAAGATATTACAGAGTTATAGATTTTTCATGGGATTTTATTCAACGCATTTATAGAAAACTTTAGGCGATAAATGAGATGAAATAAAATATCAAGGAATGTTTAGGGATTTCAGCATATGGTATATTTTATAACATCTTTTAAAAATAATTACAACTTCGATTTAATATTTAAAAAATTGCGTCATACTATTTTTCTACTATTTTCCAAAATTTGTGCTACCATTGACACTATTTCGAATTCAAATACGAAAATTATTCTAAGTGGAATATTATCAGCTTCTGGGACCCAAAAAATTTGAAAAACAGTATTCCATCAAATTAAATGCTTCTAAATTTTAATCAATCGAAAATCAAAAGCTTTGTACAATCAGAGAACCTCAAACTGAAAGCTTTTAAATTCCAGATTCAAGTACCAAGCTGCCTGCACTTGAAACCTTTTAAATTGTTCCAAATGAAATATGCTCTTGAGATCTTAAGCGCCCGCTACATTTTTCAAGTGTATTGAAGTGACTGATGTTGAATGCAATCTAGTTTCAATTAACCGAAAACTAAAATATTTAAAAAAATAACTTTCATGTCTGATGAAAAAAATTTGTATCTCTATCAGAAAGTCTGAACTTTTAATCAATAATTTTCTATTAAGCTCACGGAAACTTGAGTAAAGTTTACATTCATTTTGTGAAGTTATCAAAACATGAATCGGATATACTTTTAAAAGATTACTTGAGCACTCTGGATTGTTTTATTTAATTATTTTTATCAAACATCCATTTTCAATAATAAATCATTTTTGTTTTGCGATAAAATTATTTTTTATTGAAAAAAATACAACACTCATATATGCTTGAAAATGTCTTTCTAACCAATTTTATCAGAGTAGAAAATTTTTATTTCAATTTACAATTTTATTTTTCTTATATTTTGTAAAGATTTTCGAATTTCTAGTACGACAATGCAAATATTACTATGTATTTAGGAATGAGAAAAGATTTTTTCTACTAGTAAGATCGGAATGAAAAGATTAAATGAGGAATTAGCGAAAAAGGTGATAAATTCACTTGAGTTTATTTCTCAATATTTAAGGATATATTGTAGCTTCAATTTTATTTATGAAAATTAGACTTGAAATTCTCTATCATAATATGTCAGGCTGTTAAATAAATAATGATGAAAAAAATCATTAAATTATGTTACTATTTTGAAGTTATTAACAAAATGAATATGGATTTATTCACTTTTTATTAAGCCAAGACATATCTCACTCATTCATGTTCTTATGATATAAATGCACAATTTCTTGTTTAAACATTAAATCAAAAACGAATTCTATACATGATTACTATATTATCAATTTTGAAAATAAAATTTTGAAGTTTCGTAAAATTACACTCAGAAAAAATATTTCCAATAAAATATTTCTTTGATCGAAGAAAATTTTGTTGTTGTAAGAAATATATATTTTTTCTACTATGCAAATCGATGTTCTTATGAGAAAAATATTTTTCGATCCAAAAGTTATTTAATTATAAGTAGTCCGCTGTTTTAGGGATGGAGGATGTTTTTAGAAAACATAGTACAATATTGTACTACATATATTACCGGATCTTACCAAATTTTGTATTCTTTTTTTGAAAATATAGTACATAAAATATTGTACTGAATATATAAGAACATAGACCCGATGTGCCAAATTACTTCATGTGCCACTTTACCCCGTGTGCTATATTAAACTGGAATTGAAAGAAATATGGAGTGAACACGAAATAGTTGAACTTGTAATCAAATAGTTTAACTTTCACGGAAAAGGAGCAAATTTTCAATGAAATAGTTGAATTTTCAACCAACAAAAATGAGTTTTAAACAGGTCCAAGAAGACGATTTTTTTAGAAGACAGTTTTAATTTTTAGACATTTTTAGACATTTTTAATCCGAAAGGACAAATTTTTAACATCACAGTAAAATTTTGGAACAAAAAGGTGACTTTTCAACAAAAAAGAATTTGAATTTTAAACAAGATAATTCAATTTCTAACAAAATATTTGAACTTTCAATTAAAATGATGAATCTTCAAAAAAAAAAAGTACGAATATTTAATAAAAATGTTTATCTTCTAACCACGTTGATACAAGAAAAAATATTTCAATTGTAAATGATAGACAGTTGAAATCCATCATATTTCTACCAAAAAAGATTTTTTATTTAGAAGAGAGAAAAATGTCAAATTAATTGATAATTTTTCAACCCAAAAAATCGAATTTTCTACATAAGAATTGAATTTTCTCCCCGAAAATATCAATATATAGTTCGAACAAAAAGTTTAACTTTCAACAAAATAGTTGAATTTCTGAACACAACGATGAATCTTTAACTAATAAAATGATTTTTCAACAAAAAAGTTCAACTTTTACTAATAAATACGAATTTAAAACAAGATACATAAATTTCTAGCCAAATACTCAAATTTTCATCTAAAAGTGATCAGAAAAAAATGGAATAGTTAAATTTTTAGATAAACATTGATGTTTGACAGAACAAAAATAAATTAAGAAAATAGTTAAATTTCGAAACGATAGAAGAAATGTTTAACAAAGTAGTTCAACTTTCAATCATGCAGTTAAATTTTCAACCCATGAAGATGAATTTTCGATAACAAATTATTTAGTGGAATTTCCTACGTAAAGTGATGAATTTTCAACCAATAAAAGTGACGCTTAATAAAGCAGTTTAACTTTTATATAAGTAGTTAAATTTTTCATTAATATAGAATAATTTTTAATCAAAAATTATTATTAGTTGAATTTTCTACGATAAAACGATAAATTCTCAACCAAAAACGGAATAGTTAAATTTTCAGTTGAAAATATTAATCTTCAATTTAGAAAAAAATCATTTAAAAATGTAATAGGCGTTTTTTCAACAAAAAGTGAAATAGTTAAATATTTAGATAAACATTTATTTTCGACAAAACAAAAATAAATTAAGAAATTAGTTAAATTTCGAAACGATAGAAGAAATGTTTAACAAAGTAGTTCAACTTTAAATCATGTAATTAAATTTTCAGCCCATAAAGATGAATTTTCAATGAAAAATTAATTGGTGGAATTTCTAACGAAAAACTAATAATTTACAACCAAAAATAAAACAGTTTAATTTTCAGTTAAAAACATAACTTTTTAATTGAAAAAAAAGGAATTCTCAACAAAACAGTGTACTTTTAAACCAATAAAATGAATTTTCAATGCAAAATTTAATAGTTGATTTTTTAACTGAAAATTTCCAATTTTCCGCCAAAAATGGATTAATTAAATTTTCAATTGATGAAAATAATTTTTAACAAAGTAATTCAACTTTCAAACATGTTGTTTCATTTTTAATTAGGTTTTTTCTACTAATAAATACAAATTTACAACAAAATTCATAAATTTAAAGCCAAACAGTTGGATTTTCATCTAAAAGTGATCAATTTTCAACAAAAAATGGAATAGCTACAAAAATTTATTTTCAACAAAAAAAAAGCAAATTTTCAACAAAATTGTTAAATTCTGAACCAATAAAAGGAATGATCAACAAAAGTAGTTTAACTTTCAAGCAAGTATTTACATTTTTAATCAATAAAGATTAATTTTAAATGAAAAATTACCATTAGTTGAATTTTCAACCGAAAATGGAATAGTTAAATTTTCAGTTGAAACCATTAATTTTCAATTTATACAGAAGGAATTTTCAACAAAATAGCCCAATTTTTAACCAATAAAATTAATTTTCAATCAAAAATGTAATAGGTGATTTTTCAACAAAAACGATCATTTTCAGGTAAAAATGGATTAATTAAATTTTCAGTTGAAGAAATTAATATCCAACTAAAAAAATGACATTTAAACAAATAGTGAAATTTTCAAAATTTAAGGGAAAATATGAGAAAAAGGCTGATACGCGAAAGTTAGTCAAAATTTTAGGGAAAAAATGAGAAAATGGGGAATGGGGGAAAGTGTGTATAGTCCGTATTTAGATACTCTACCAAATTAAAGCTCAAATATTTATTTTAAAGATAACCATGTAATCGCATTGATTGTGTTAGCCATTTATACTATATTTTATACTTTCTTAACATATAATTTTATTCAGATGATACTATTTTTGTACGAAGTGAATATTTACATTTTAAGATTAGCCGATCAGTTGTAGAGTGATATTTCGTATAAATTCATGATACAATAATCCAAAACTTTTATTCTAAAACATTTTTGCATTTATACAGCGACAATTTTCAATATATTATAAAAATTTTACGAGTTCCAAACTGTGTCGTATTTAACATGAAACTATGACTGTCGTTGCTACCAACTATCATAGTAAAAAAACTACGTTACTTTTTCATCTAGTTCCGAAATTATGCTTCTGACAAAAACACCTTAAATATATTTTTGATAAAAATTAGGAAAATCAATCATGAGAAAGTTTTTAAGACAAGATTTCGATGATTCGATGGAACCAGTGAATGAATAGTGAAAGCAATTCAATTTCTTAAAAAATTATAATCTGCGAGCAGACACAATATTTATCAAGATATCAAGAAACATATTTTTAAATTTAAAAATAGCAACGAAGTGGTAGAAAAGACTGACTATAAAACTTTCTTTGATAGTGCAACTGATTAAAAAATAATACAGAATTTTTTCGTAAAAACTTAGTCACTTTTCTCAGTATTCAGTTCGTACTGGTATCCACCTCGTACGGGTGTGCACCTCGTACTGGTTTTTCCTACTTGTAGAATAAAATAAATAGAAATTACGGACTGCAGCCAATTTACTTTGATCCCTCTAACTGGAAATTTTTTTTACCTTGAAATGAAAAAATATCACAGTAACAAAGCGATTTTCCCCGTTTGTTGTCCTTCTTTGCAGATATCCGAGAACGAAATTTCTATTTCAGCAAAGGAGGAACTCAATAAATTCCGCTTTGTTAAAAGAGGAGTCATTCTGCATAGAAAGAGAATTTCGAGTGCGCAGCTAGATTTCAAGCAAGTATCTCTTAGTGGATTTAAATGGGGAGTCTGTTATAATTCCCATTGCTCTGGGCCGACGCAACTCCTTGACGACTTTACGTCGCGACGCTTGACGTCTTCCCGACTCCAGACTGAATTCGAGGTACTGGAAGGGACAAATGTAGTAGTATTTCGAGACGCAAGCTCTGAAACTCCAGCCTCATTCACAATGAGGACTGTAATAATTTCAAGCATAGTTAGGTGCTAACAAAAGATCGCTGATTAAGGTAAAAATCTGTTCCAGTAATGAGAAATTCTTCGTTGAGAGTCAAGTTACTGTATAATTTGTGTGATCTACCAGACAATTAAATCAAGGTCTTAATTTGACACATTGCTCTGTTATTACGGGCAGTGCCTAAAGTGAACATCGTTGCCAATAAAGCTATTCTTGAAAACATCCCTTTTATTATATTAGCTTCATATATGCCACCTGATATCTCTGTTCAAGACCTTGAATTATTTTTTGATCCTTTGTCTAGTTTGTACGCTATCTGGCATAACAAACTGTTAATCGTGGGTGATTTTAATATTTCTAATTTGAAAATTTTTGTTGATTTGGGTAGCTCTGATAGGAAATCTGCTTTGCTTGTCGCCTTTCAACATCTCCACCAGCTTACGCAATATAACGATATAAACAATCTCAATGACAGGTACCTCGATGTCGTGTCATCAACTTTCCCCTGTGCAGTTTCTTCATGTAATATACCAATCCTGCCAGTGGACAGACAGGCGATCGCGGTTGTGGGCTGTTTCCCACCATCTCCGCCACAGGCGTGCGGTCTCCTTGTAGTACTTCGTGATTTTAACATAATATATATTTACAAAATTTGTATAGTGAAGAAAATAATTATTTATTTATACGTGCCAAACTTACCTTTAAACACAGACTGAAGTGATAAATATTTATCGAAAATACATATTTTCAAACTTTCGCAATACGTAAAAAAAAAACATTTCAATTATGCAGTCAAATTAAAGGAAGTCGCTTAAATACTATTAAAATCTGAAGAATAAAAACATATATAATTATAATATACTTATAGGCGTGTGCGCAAATATATTACATAATCGAGATCAATTAAGTCAATTTCTCAATAAAATAAAAAAATCTAAATAACATTTCCGGAGTTTGCCCGGGTTTTCCTGATAAAATAATATTTTTTTGTTTTTCCCGATTTCCAGGTCCGCTGGACACCCTGTTTTAATGTGTGATTATAGTTTAATCTGAAAAGCTACAGTTCGAAATTCTTACATTTTAAAAATGTGTTTCTATATTTTTACATTTTTTCATTTTGAATGATTCTATTTGGGATTTTTCGATTCTCTGTTTTATTTTTTATTTAAAACTATAATAAAAAAATCCTTTGCGATTTGTTTAAATGAATGTAAGTTTAGGACAAAACAGAAAATTTAGGTATAATTTGGGATTCTCATGGTGTCTACTCAAGTCCTGGAAAAAAATTCCCTGATCAGTTTTCAACAAAAAATGGAATAGTTTAATTTTTAGCTAAAAAACAATAACTTTATACAAAAAAAAAAAAATTTCCAACCAGTAATGAATTTTGATATAAAATGATGAATCTTCAACCGGAATAGATACATTTTAAACCAAAATGATGAATTTTTAACAAAAGAGTTTAACTTTGAACCAAGTAGTTTTATTATATCAAACATAAAGATGAATATTCCATTAAAATGATGAATATTTAACTGGAATACTGGAATTTTCAACCGAAAAGATGAATTTTCAAACAAGAATGTTAATTTTCTACCGAAAAAGACGGCTTTCCAACAAAATACATGAATTTTAAACGAAATAGTTGAATTCTAAAATAAAAAGATCAATTTTAAACCAAATAGTTGACCTTTTCAACTAAAAAGAACAAATTTCAACCCAAAATGGAACAGTTAAATATACGTCTCAAATAAAAATTAATTTTCAACCAAATTGATGAATTTTCAACTAATACGACGAATCTTCAACTGAAATAGTTAACTTTTGAACCAAAAACATAAATTTTCAACTAAAATGATGAATCTTTAACTAAAATAGTTAAGTTTTCAACCAAAGATCTTATTTTGAACTATGAAGATTATTTTCTACCAAAAAAGGCGAATTTTCAACAAAATACTTGAATTTTCAACTAAAAAAGATCAATTGTAAACCAAAAAAAGAATACTTAAATTTTCAGTTAAAAAAGATGATGTTCAACCAAAGAAATAAATTTTTAACTAAAATCATGAATTTCCAATTAAAATTATGAATGTTCAAACTGAATAGTTGAATTTTCAACCAAAAAGATTATTCAACTGGAATAGTTACATTTTCAGTTTAAAAAAAATCGATCATTAGCCGAAGAAAACCCGAATTTTCGCCAAATACCTCAGTTTTCGACCAAAGAAATGAATTCACAATTTAAATTGTCAATTTTTAACGACAAAAAATTCATTTTTAACAAATGAGTTTAACTGTCAACCAAGTAATTAAATTTTCATTCCAAAAAACATAAATTCTGAACAAAAAATGTGGTGATTGGTATTGCAACCAAAAAATATTAAATTTTTTAATAAAAAAACAGTTGAACTCAACAAAAAAAAGATGATTTTTCAAGAGTTAAATTTTTATCAAGGAAGATTTTTCAGTCAAGCAGATTAATTTTCCACGAAAAAGATTAAATTTCAAACAAAACTCATGCATTTTGAACCAGATACTTGAATTTTGAACTAAGAAGGATCAATGTTCAACCGAAAATAGAATAGTTACATTTTCAGTTAAAAACATTCATTTCAAAATAAGGAACAAAAAAGAACGAATTTATAAAAAAAAAGGGTTGAATACAGTAATATAGAGATACTTTTACAAATGAAGAATCATTGTTATTAAGTTTTACATTGCAATTTAAAAAGAAATTAAGCAGACTCTCGAAAAGTTCCCTGACTTAAAAAAAATCCCTGATATTTCCAGGTTTTTCCACGCATATAAAAATTCCCTGACAATTCCAGGTTTTTCAGGTTTTCCAGGTAGGGTAGATACCCTGAATTCTACAATTGTAAGTACTCTAAAATTAAATTTATTGAAATTCTAAAGCTTGAGTTTTAATTTTTCATCATCAACTTGGAATTTTACTTCAAAATTGTTCACTTTTATGTTATAAATTTTGGAAAATTCGTTATTTCAGGACATTTAATTTGTAATTATTCTTTAATCCGAAAAGCTACAATTTAAAATTGTGACATTTTAATCCAGGGTGTCTACTGATCAGAAAATTTGAAATTCCCGGGTTTTATCCCGACCACAGTATTTCCCTCGGCCAATCTAAAAATGTCTTTTTTGTTATTTTTCCTCAACCAAAGACTGACGTGATAAATATATTAATCGAAACTGCATTAATGTTCACAAGTATGATACCACATGTTTGTCGATGATTGCTAAGTTATTTTGGTGTTAATTATGTGAAAGTTCAATATTTTGATCTTGAATAGGTTGAATGTTATCGGAATCATCTATAAAATGAGCCAGGACGAAGCTATTTTGTCAATTATTTACAAAGATATCGCAAAAGTAGTGCAAATTTTAATGTTTTCTAAAAATTTAATTAAAATCTAATATAACAAACCTTTTTTAATTTCCTTTAGATCAGTTTAAAGGTAAAATTCTATATAATTAGAAAAACTAATCAACATTATTATTGTGCAAATTTTGGCTTTCATGATGCAACATATTTGAAGTTGAAACAAAAATGTTAGAAAAAATGAATTATTAAATATATATATTCATTTTATTTTTATTATAGCTTTCCTAAAAATAATACATGTCTTCGATTTTGTTCAACTTTTTCGTAGCAGCTTTCTAAAATGTATTTTTAGCATTTTATAGTAGCAAATAAAAATTAAATGCATTCAAATTGAATAAAAAGTAATGAAATTGGCGTCACGATTACTGGGATGTTTACATTATATTAGATTTTATTTAAATTTTAAGAATAAACATTAAAATTTTCATTATTTTTGCAATATCTTCTCAAATAATTGACAAAATGCCTTTATCCTGATTTGTTTTATAGAGAATTTTAATAGCTTACAACCCATGTAAAAGAAAAAATATCTGTTATACAATTAACATTGAAAAAACTTAAAAAATCATCGAAAAACTTTAATGATATCATATACGAGTACGATACGTAAAACAATCTGATGTTCCTCTGTCTGATTCTTGACTGAACAATAAAAAGAAGATAGAGTAGAAAAAAATTTGATATTGTGATGGAAGAAAAAAATTCCCGATCCTGAATAAAATTCCTGGATTTTTCCGGTTTCCCGGTCCCCTAGATGTCCAGACACCCTGTAAACATGTTTTTGTATAGATTTTCACATTATTTGACTTCGAATGCTTAAATTTGGAATTTTTCGAGTTCAAAAGGTTCAGCTTGGCCTTTTTTAATGTTGGTTATTTTGAATTGCAAATTGAATTAAATTTTGTTGTGAATGAAAAACGGATTTTTAATTACCTGTGGATGAAAAACAGGTCTTTCGTGCATTCCATGAACTGGCCACTCCTTCCATTCCATTGCATCCTGAATAGTTGGAGCTTGATAAGTGGCACCCACAGTATAAAGTTTTCGTGTTACGGATCTGGTATTCATGTAAGGTGTAGAGGATAATTTCACTCGTTTAGCTGGCTCTGAATTTGTGAAATTTTCTTTTCTTTTCGCTGAAAGCAATCTTTGCCTTGGATTCACGAAATCCTCGTCCAAATTCTTCTTTGATACTCGAGTCGGATTTCGACGAACTTCCACTAACCTGTGAAAAAAAAAGAAAATATCAAAATCCAAAACTAAATAATATTTTTTAGCTAATTATGTCTGACAGAAAACATTTGTGGAAGTTTATTTACAAAAAACAGGGATCACAGCGCAAAAGGAGCTCAAAAAAGGGGAAAATAGGGTAATTTTCTCACGAAAAAGGGGAAAATAGAGGAAAGATTACACATTTATTTTTACACGTCGAAAAAAACAAACAATCTTTTTATAAGAAATTTTATATTTTTAAATAATTTTCAATAATTGTTCAATGATTTCTGCGATTCAAGAATTTATTTTTAAAAATTAGATATACTTAGGTCGTTGGAAATCCATTCACAGTGATATAAGAAAGTCAGAAAAGAAATAAAATTAGTTAAATACACAATTTTCATATGTTTGATAACGTATAAATATTTCTTTCCAAGATTTGTCATTCCTTCCTTACTATAATTAATACTTTCAATGTAAATTTGAAACTACACTCTGCAGTATAGCGAAGTAAAAATGCTAACATTAATCGAATCGTTTGAGCTGATGTGTGGGTCCACATCCAAAACAAGTGAAGAAAAAATTTTTGAAAATGTACAAAAACATGTTTTTTGGATTGATTCGTACCTGAAATTTCTTCCGCTTGAACCAAAGAAACATGCTATTATTTTCCATTCATGGGGAAATTTTTGTCTTGGTGTTCATAACGTTACAAAATCGCAACAAAAAAATGAAATCCCAACAATCCTAAATCACGGCAAAAGTTTTTTTTTCCGAAAAAGCAAAATAATAAAATGTTCCTTCGGTTCAAGCTGAATAAATTTCAGGTTCGACATATTCAACTTTTGTTAAAATTTGTGCATATGACTCAATAAAAAAAACATCTTTTTGCACATTTTCTAAAAATTGTTACTGAGCAAAAAATTTATGTTTAAATTTCGCAATTTTTCATTATTGTTCACTAGTAAAAGCGGTGAATTTAAGAAATTCGTCATAATTTTTGAACCAATAGGAAAAATTCATATATAATTGATTTAAGTGCTATAATTGCTTTAATTATTATTCAATAATGGGTACACTTACTAATTTCAGAGAATTTTCCGGGCAATTCAAATATTGTATTTTCAAATATCGTATATTTAAAGAGAATAGGGAAAAACCGGAAGTTTTGTTGAGAATGAGGAAAGAAGGAGAATTTCAAGAAAAAAGGGGAAACTAAGAAAAAAGGGAGGACTGTGCACCCTAAAAAATAAACTTTAAATGGAATAACACTTGAAATAAGGTTAAAAATATTTTCTACAATAGTCAATGTCAAATCTTTTGTGTTTATCAATTAGAAATGATTAGAAATATGTAGTTAGTACATTAATAGTCTCATTTTTAATTTCTTCAAGTCTAAAAAAGTTTGAGTTTTATTCTTATAGTAAAAATTCAAAAAGATACCAGTAAACCTGTACAGGTCTTTTCTAAACTTTCAATCTTAATTCTAAATAAAGTATAAAAATTAATTATTCGACCTTGAAAACAAGTTTAATATAATAGTAAATGGAAATTAAAAGTTAATTTAGCAAAATAAAAAAAATAAATTTTCAATATTACTTATAATTTATAACATACTAATTATTTTATTAATTTCAAGTTAATAAGAAATGGATTATTACATAAAATAGTATCCAATTATTATTTAAATACTTTTATATAAAATATTGACATGTAAAATGCACAAAAACTTATTATTTGTTTTAATCTTGAAAGTTACTTAACAAATATTTTTGTTTTGCGGAACATACATTTTTCTTGTAAAAGCAAATTAAATTACATGAGAAATTATACAGAAATTATAAGAATTCAAAATATTGTCAAAAATTGAAATGTAATTCAGTGTTAAAAAAAACAGTTAAACTTCAAGGTTATTCAACGACAAAGTACATTGACAGCAAAATTTGTCATCTGAGTTAAAATTTTCCTGAATTAATCAAAATCAATCATTAAAAAAGTATATGTAAAAACAAAATGTACTTTTTGTTCCGTATCGGTCGTTGAACTCGTTTCGCATTTTCCATCGAGGCAACGGGAGTTCTGTTGCCGCTACTGGTGGTTTCCGGCAATTCTGTCGGTGGTTTCCGCTGATTCATGATCCCGCGGTGAAAGTTACTTTTATTATCCTGTTTTATCAAAACAGTACCCGGAGGCAACGAATAGGTTTGCATATTTTTCCTAAAATTCTGGCCACAAGTCGTTTGCGAATTTTCAATGCCATTTAGATGGTCGCTCGGGGGCGAGTCGAGCTTCAACTGTCGAAGGAGCGCCATCTTAGATTTTCGATCGCTCAATTCGATAACCTGTAGATTCGCGTTACCTTCCATACTTCCGACCACGTGTTCCAGGATCGATTCTTTCGCCGGTTCGTCGCCCAAAAGGATAATTTCCATAATGCCCGGATTATTTTCCATTTCTAACCTCTTTGGATTAGAAAGAGTAAATAATTCTGTCAATACATGTATCCAATCCGTCTGATCTGATTCATTTCCACGGCTCTATTTCCAAACGCCAACTAGGTTATTTATTTTTAATTCTCATCTTCTTTAATCCTCTCGATCTTTGCCTCTTTCGGTTTCAACTGTTTCTGTTTAGATTTCATCTGACGATAACGTTTCGGGATGTAAAGTTTCATGAAACTTTGGTCCGATGAAAAATTTCATGAAACATTGGGGGTCTCTTGAAACATTTCAATCCTTCAAACATGGCGACGGGAAAATTCAAACTGATCAAATAAAAAAATTGAGGTATTTCATTTTGTGATGTCAGCTGGCAAGATGTCTACACGCCGAGGGCCAAACAATCCCAGATAGCCCAAAAATTCCGTGAAGATTTCCTGAAACCAGAGATCTGCTGAAACTTACATTAAAGGTTGGGAATATTGGATTAGGTATTTTCACTTCAACTACCAGCTAACTTCAGTTCGATGAATGTCGAGGGGAAAACAATGGATCAAATGCATGAGATACAACTTTATTTTTGTAATATCTTCGGAATGAATAAAAAATATTATAATTTTATTATTTCATTAAATAGATCTTACAAATTACAAACTTTTTTCCCATACACTCATATAGAAAAAATTAGTTTTTACGAAGATAATAGCAAGATAGGGCAAAAATGACCGAATCACATGCATTTGGTTTATTGTTTTCCCCTCAGCACTCAAGGAAGTGAAATTAGCTAGTAGTTGAAGTGAAAATACCCAATTGAAAGGTTAGGGCAACGTTAGGTCAATCAAGAAAATGTCCCCCTGTGAAGGAATGTTGCACGGCACCACCAGACACATGTATTATAAGTGTTTCCCATTTTTATTTATTTGTTGGTTTTACTTTTTTTATAAATATGGGAAATAATCATGATACGTGTATCTGGCGGTATGCTAGGAGGATTTAAAAAACTACTGTGCAACCGGAGGTCCCATAGAAAACTACTGCGCATCGAATTAAGTTAAACAAATATCCTAAACTATCCTGAAACTTGCCGTGCAACTTTCCCACACAAGCGGACATTTTACTGATTGACCGAACCCTGTCCTAAAGTTTCAATGCAATATTCCCAACTTTACCATGCAATTACAGGGGACGAAACTAATTTTTTTTTTTGTAATTTGGACAAAAATGATTGTTCAAAACGGACAAAATTTCCAGATTCACCTTCAGAGTCATTTAGTATATCAATAGTAATAATTAAATATAAGTAAAAAGATAATATGTCTAAATAAATATAGATAAATAAATAATATAACTAACCTGGGAAATATAAAAGGGATTAGGTTTTATAGCATTCTATTCTTGGACCCCTAACAAAAGGATTATCCTTCGAACTCAAGCTCTGACGATTTCTGAACATTTTTTCATGAATTCCAACTTTTCCTGACGATTTCTGTCGAGAAACGTAAGAAAAGTGGTCAGAAATGGTCAGAAGTTCAGTCTTTTTTCTGACGATTCCTGACTCTTTCCTAGAGGCCCTAGGGCCCCATAAGTGCCAAATTTGAATTTTACAAGAGAAACCTTTTTTTTATCTCACTAAATTTTCGACAGGCTTCAATATTTGAATATACTAATTTATTTTCTAATAATAATCGTTAATGTTTAAACAAAATGGAAACTTCACGGTCTTTGCGCCACCCCTAAATATTAATCGATTTCGATCATATGTGGAAGAGACTTTTTTGGGGCATTCGAGAAAAACTGGGGGATGAGACCAAAAAAATTTTTAAAAAATTAAAAATAAGAGCCACCCTAGTGTATGTGGATATTATTTTTAATTTTTAAAAAGCTATTCAATTAAATAATACAGTCCTCTTTCGGAGTAAGACCCCATCGGGGGAGTAGGGGAGTAACTGCTGTCCTGCTGTACTGCTGCTATCGAGCTATGCCCCCACTCTAGTCCTCTAGTCTGGCTACTAGAAAAGCTGGTCAAAGCTATGTCCATTTTTTTTTCTGACATTTGGAATTAAATCCAACATTCGGCCATCTCATCAATTAATAAATTAAGTATTGAATTTTTCTGATGATCAATATGCATACAATATTTTTTAAATAATAATAAAATGTAAATTTAAATGTTGATTTGATTCGATTCGAGTAAAGGTCATTTTTCACGTTCAGCAGTTGGCAGCGTAACCACATGTCGAAAAAGTAATCATAACCTCCAATAAACAGGCATCAAAATTATTATTTGAAATTTCGCGCGCTTCCTCTGATTCAAGCAAAAGCTGTGCTACCAACCTAAGTCAACGCCACACCGTTCTCGTCATATTTTACCTCAAGTTTTTTTTTCCTAAATTTAAGCTCAAATACCCTGGAAGAAAGTACAAATGAACAGTAATTCATATTTCACATTATATTTTCTGTCTCCAAAACAGTTTTCCTAACAATATTCAACGTGTTTTAAAGCCAAAATTAACCATTTTTGGAGCCCGCGAAAGGCCTCTCCCTACTAAAAAAGCCTACATAATAAAATACATTGGAACCTATGTAGGAACCCATATGGGATCCTTTTTTGAATTCCTGTCTCAAATTACGATGTGAGATAGGAATATATGATGGGAATCTATATCGGTTCTTATTATGGGTTTTTATGAAGGTTCCTACATGGATGGGTTTGCAATTAATATTTAAGGAGTGCGTAGTAGTTTTATATGAAAGGTACGGTTGCGCAGTATTTTTTTGGCGTTTTTAAGATTGCCGACTTTGCACCAAAAACCTCCAAAATATATTTCATTTTTTAAAAAGTTGTAATTCCATGTGGGATTTCATGTAGGAGCAATTCATAGGTTTGCATAACAGTATTCATATAACAACCCATGTGGAAATTCACAATATATTTCGCATCCTATCTCATATCGTAGTTTGAGATAGGAATTCAAAAAGGATTCCATATGGGTTCCCACATAAGTTCCCATGTAGTTTACTATGTAGGCTTTTTCAGTAAGGGGTACAGAATATACTATTAAATTTCGAAACTTCTGGATGTTACCTCAAATAAGTAGTGTTTTAACTGATTTCAGGATATTTTTAATAAACATGAATAGTTTTAAAAAAATTGGAGAGTTGAATTGAAAAAAAAAGAAATTTCAAATTTGTTAATTGAAAAAATAGTTATTTATTATTCAAGGATCCTAAGTGGCACTTTTTCCTCGTGTGAAGTTGCAATGCGAGCTTGAGCTTTGACAACAGCGCCATCTGACACGCGAACTATTGGGTATCTTGAAGTTATTTGGGCAATGTTTATGAAAAAGCACTAAATATTAATTAATTTTAATGAAACATGTTATTCTTCGATTTGAAATTAATTGTTTACTCTAAGATTTTTCGTTAATATTGAATTCAAATTCTTTCCCAATAGTTCCAAATTGGTGGCGCTGCCGTAGCTACCCTACATGCGTATTGCAATCACACGATAAAAAGTTCCACGTAGGAGCCGTGTGTCATACAATTTTTTTTTCATCACGCATGTACGGAATATGCCATATTTCGCAGCGGTTTTCCGTTCGCAATGTGGCATCCGTGCGTTCATGATGAAAAATAGTGTTTGCAACTCACGTGGTATAGTTTCATGTTCCGCCACTCGGGCGCTAATGGTGCACTCGCTCTACTGAGGGTCCCGAGACAGTGTGGCAACCTAGCATCCGACTATGTTGCCACACTGTCTCTGGACCCTCTGCAACTCGCGCCGCTTGTGCGCCAACGGCACCCGGGTGCGCAATATGGAGCTATACCCCACTCGTTACACAATGTACTATATCACAGCGCAGTTATAAGTGCGATTTTGGGATCTCATGCCCTTCTCCGAACGTGCTGGCCATGAAAAATAGACATAAGGAGACCAAAGTAATGTAACGAAAAATGAGCATATTTTTTCGCGAAGTGCACACGCCTGAACTTCCCGTGCGTGGCAATATTTGTACATATCTTTATACTAGCGCCACGCACGGGAAGTTCAGGCGCGTGTACGTCGCTAAGAACATGCTCATTTTTCGTGAAGTCAATGTACAGGACTTTGGTCTCCTTATGTCTATTCTCTATTGTGCTGGCATCATCTATACCACGAAGTACTACAAGGAGACCGCACGCCTGTGGCGGAGATGGTGGGAAACAGCCCACAACCGCGATCGCCTGTCCTCGGATTTTTATTTCTTCCCAGATGAGAGCGCCTCAAGTGGCAAATTAAGGAATTACGATTCCTATAGTAGCAGACGACAATTTAGTTACAAATTTTCTCTGAAGAGGCGCTCTCATCTGGGAAGAAATCTCGATATGGAGAAAATCGGAGGACAGGCGATCGCGAAATGGCGCCAGGTGAAATACATGGCGTGCGTTCTCCTTGTAGTACTTCGAGATCTATACACCTGTCCTGTGGTTGGTAGAAAGCGCCATATAGTATGGAGATAATGTGAATCGATCAGTGTCCGATAGTCCGCTACCATCCGCTACGGCTGTTCGATAGCCAATCAGATCACAGCACGTCATTGATTTATAACCACGCTGGGAGTAGAAAGATTGAAAAAGAAATTGGGGGATAGGAAAAGATAGAACTAGTCTATATCTCTCAATGGTTCACTTTGCATCCATAAAACACTATCTTTTCCTATCTCTAATCTCAATGATTTTCTATATCTTTCTATACTCTTAGTCGGTCTTAGTCGATGTTCCTATCTTCCGCGAGTAGGTATTTTTATTATTTCTATCCCTGACAATTCGGACATCCATCGAAAAGATAGGGAATTTATTTGACGTTGATCACGTACCAGAAAGGTTTCATGACGTCCATGCTTATATACCTACACACTTAACATTTATTTCCATACCTTAGTCGACAACTCTATCAAATTTGGCAAAACGCCGTTTGCCGGGCCTCTAATTATAGGCCCGAAGACTGATTTCACTTGTTGGTTACTTTTACTTCAGCCACCTAGCGGCAAATCCTTCAGGCTGCTGAGGATAGATAAAGGTAGGATTATATAAAGCAGAGGAGATTGCAAAAGATAGACGAGAATTTAGATTGACAGAAAGATAGAAAAAGATTGACATGGATAGATAAAGGATAGGATTGGATAGAAAAGACGGTATTGAAAAAGATATACGTGAATTTGGATTGACAAAGAGATAGAATGGGATAAATTTTCTCTATCTCTTTCTATAATAAAGATTCAAAATTATTCAAAGAGATAGGATCTCTATCTTTTTACTTCCAGCAGGGAAGCCTAGGGCCCTAAGTAAACCGTTTATAGGCCTAGGTCTATAAATACTGTTTTAGGGATCGTTCACAGGCACTAAAATAGCACTTATGATGGATTTGCGATAAAATTATTATTATTTTTAATCAGTTCTCACATATCTCCTTAAAATTTAATTATCTTTCATTAAAAAAATACATGCAAACAGAATTAAAACTGTAGAGGCCTTTTCATACCTCTGCTTGCCGACAGTGGCAGGCAGCCTGTCTGCAGAAAATCCGTAAGAGTGAAAGAGACAGACCATCCTGGTCGTTCTCTTCGCACTTTTTTGTCTCACTGAGTGAGGGGGTGAAGAGAAGAGGAGGGAAATGATTATGATGAGGAGAGGAGGGGTGACCAGGGTCGGCAGATTAGTGTTAGTGAATGGAAAGAAGGGTGAAGTGAAGTACATTGGCGTGAGGGGTACGAGGTATTGGGGTTCTTGAGAGAGGTGGAGGGGAAAGAGAGGGTGAAAGAGAATATAGGGATAAGGGTTGATATCATTCTGTCGATAAAATTTCTCTCATATGCTTTATTTGTTGAATTCAAATAAACATATTTTTTGCACTGCAATTTTTTTTTAATGCATACCTTATCTTATCTGAAGCGCACGAAGGTCGAAATTGGCAAGGTGACATTGTTTTTCACGTTTAGAGAAAACATCAATGTCATGAATTCTGATAGAAAACCAATTATCTTTATTTTATGAACTTATCTAATATTTATGTAGTTTTGTTATTTCATCAAGAATAAACGGGTAAGAGTTTTTCTGATCGTTTATTCGAGAATTTTTTTCTTTTGTAAATTACCTCAGCAGGTACTCACATAATAATCGGTTTAAGCAGTAGGTGACCATTTGTATTCATAAAAAAAATATTTCACTCCGTTCACGAAGTTATTCTTGCTTTTATTAAGGCAGGAAACAATAAAAAATGAAGATCTTAATTGCTCTTTTATCATCATTTATTATTTGTGATTTTGCAATATACGAATATAAAATTATTGTTCAACAATTTATTTAATAAATTCCTTACATTTGTAATTCAATCTGTATATATTTATATGCTCTATTTGGCTATTTTTACTACTAGGGAATCTGAAATCAGTGTTAGTTTTAACATTTATCGAGCCCATAACATCATTTGTAGTGGACAGAAATCGCAATTTGTTATAAGATGGACTAAAGCACAAATGCAATAAAAAAGAACCTTTTTATGTAAGAAAATTTCTGAAATTACTTTAGAATCCGATCATGTTCTTTTGGAAGTTTTAAACGGAATAGTAGAAGAGGTCATAACAAAGACTATAGTCACAGAAGAGGATTGCATGAAGTGGATTGAAGAAAAATAGCTTTTTAATGCTGCTTTAAAAAGTCAAACTCTATTATTGCTAAAATACAGTAATGTGTGGACAAAAAATATAAATTGAGTAAAAAAAAAGATACAAGTTCAAAAATATGGCAACTCTGAGAACGGAAATAAGATCCGAAATGAAGAAAACGGTATCAAAGTCCATGTCTTAAAGAGTAAGGAAATGAGAGTGAGGATGGTTTGGTTGTTTCTTTTCTATTTCTCCCTCTATTTTCTTTTGTTATATGTTTGTCTCTAATGAGCCGATTACAATATTGTTTAGAAACATATCTCTTCATTTAAAGTCTTTTTATGCAAGTATTTCGCATGAGTTGAACTTGTTTACAAATTTCCTCTAAAAAAAATTTCATTCTTGTGCCTACCCCTTCCATTTACAATGTTTGCATACAGAAAAATCACATAATTGACCTTTTCCTCCCCTCCTAATTACGAGACGTCATTTATGGATGACACCCGAAGGGTAATTTTTTAATTTTTCACTTTTGGTTACCTATAGTAATTACATTTGCTTTTATCAGAACACAATACGACTATTCTGGAGGATACCCTGAAAATCTCGATTAATAAAAAAAGTAGTAGGACCTTGAAGTTTAAGGAAAAGATATATAACAGAATGAAGTCAATTATCCTCCGTATCTTTAAAACACCTATTTAAGGTCAATAAATCTGAAATAGAGTGAAAATAAAGATCCTTATTATGCATAGAAATAGTTCTATCGCCGTGCCCGGCTACATCTGACGCTAAATGTAACTTTCCTCAACAGTACTAGACTAACAGAGATGACTAGAGATTGGAGAACCTGCAATGAATCGAGAGAGCGCAAAAATAGACTTCGGACGAGGATTCGAACCCAGGCCGCCGGTGTATCGGGAAACCATGCACCGACAGTCACTATGCGCTACGGAGCCTGGTTCTGGCCAGACTCAATATTCTCATATAGTCGGCAAACATTTGCTCCCTATCGACTTTTTGCCTTCTTCCGATGCCCGACAGGTACGATCTTCTATAAAATAAAATATATGCCCAGCGAATACTCGTTATTATTATTATATCATTAAACCTTTTTTGACCCCTTTCAAGGTAGGCGTGAATCACAAATTGTTTCAGGCGTCATTCACTGCACTGACACACTTTTTATAAACTATTTGTCGCCACACGTTTCTCTCCTGGCATACCTCTCTAGCTTCCTTCGCGTCCATGAATTTTCTCATGCAAGCTCTTGTGGTTCTATGACTTCTTATAGTCCAAGAGCTGGTGACGTTTTTCGTGAAGTGGGAGTATAAGTCCTAGTTTGTTGCGAATATATCTGGGAAATTCCTACTCTTCCTCACGTCCCAAGTGCCCCTTCCTTCCTCACCCTTACCCACATGTCCACAGTTACCCAGTTCCTCTTACGTTCCCTCACTTCTCCTACTGTTCCACTTATCAATTCTTCTAACCTAACATCCTCAGAATTCCCTACACTTGCCCTAATATTCCTCCCTTCTCCTACTTATCTCTCTTACTGACTTTCCTCCTATCTCTTATTTACTTTCTTTACTCTCGCTTCTGATACTTCCCCTCACTTCTCCTACTTTGACACCCCTTACTTTTCCTACCTTCACTTCCCCACTCTTCTGTTACTTTGACGCCTCTCACTTCTCCTACGATAATTTTCCTACACTCACCTTTTCTCACTTCTTCTACTTTCCCATCCTCACATTTCCTACTCATACTTCTCCATACTTTCCCACCCTCGGCCAACTATACCTCCCTTCCCCTACTTATCTCTTCTCTACTTCCCCTATTATCACTTCACCTGATTCTCACACCTCACTTCTTCACCCCTATTCTTCCTTACTTTGCAAATGCCCTCCTCTCCCTTACCCACACTTTCACAGATAACGAGTTCTCCCCGCTTCCTCTCCCTTCTCCTACGTTCCCACTCCTCACTTATTCTACCCTAACTTCCTCAGACTTCCCTGAACTTTCCCTAATATTCCCCTCTTCCCTACTTATCTCTTCTTTACTTCCACTCTACTCCCTTCCCACTCCTTACTTCTCCCCCCCTACTCTTCCCCACTTTCCCACTCTTCCTCACTTCCCGAATACCCCTCCCCTCCCTTACCCCAGTTCCTCAGTTACCCACTTCCCCTCTCTTCCCGTCACTTCTCCTACTTTCACACTTCTCACTCTTTCTATCCTAACTTTCCTTTACTTCCCTACCCTCACTTTCTCTACTTCCCCTCCGAGGCTACGAAACCCTAAAAGGGAAATAAATTACTCAAAAGCACTTCTGAATTTTTGGAATGTATGGGACAATGATAGTTTAAATAATTCAAATGGATAATTCTGTTGTCCGATCTAAAAATTGGACAATTTTCTTAAGGTAGTGGGGAAAGGAAAATTGTTCCGTTAAATTCTTATTTAATTTATTAAATTAATTACTTAAGTCAGTCAAGTTGCTCTGGCCTTTTTAAAATTAATGTACCTACACAACATTTATGTACAAAATAAAATATTGAATACATTTTCACAAATGACATTTCTTTTCAATGAATTAAAAGAAAAAAATTGGGCTCTCTCGTTTTTTCGATACGCTCGTTATCAATTCCTTTCTACCGTTTAATGCACTCACGAGTAAAGTCTCCAATTCTATAGCGTTCTTTTACAAATTCTTCTTTTATACAAAGTATCTTCGTCTCTATCTTACTTTCTTCCCTTTGTGGGATTTAATCACTCTCGGGGTGCCCAATGAAAAAAAAGTCTCTGAGGCTTTATCAGTACTTTTTTTTGGTTTACAGTCCCTTTACAGATTTTAAAATAAATTAAAATGAATTGTGTGAAAAGTATGTTATTAGAAGGAAGTAAAAAATAATAATTATGACAAAAATAAGATTTATTATAGTATTCGGAATAAATAAATAATAGATAAGTGTGAAGTTGATTTTTTGTCAAGTCAAAAAAAGTTGAATAGTATATTATGCACCAAGGGAGAAAAGTGGGACTTTTTCGACAAGTGTAATTTTTTTAGTAAATTATGTTTTATATAAACTATATAAACCTAAATATCAATTTATATTGAAATATAAAAAAAATAAGTACAAATAAATATTAAAATTATTATTCCCTCTCGCTTGGTGCATACGATATTTTTTATAACAAATGCATGGTTTTAGACACGATTGGAACTTAGGCACGGTTTCTGCTCGCATAAAGTAATTTTAGAAACTTTATTTTTATTTTAATATGGATTTAGGAAATTTTGGAAAATTATATACATTTTTCAAATTTTGGAAATGAATGAAAAATTACCGAAAAATTTGAAAATTTCAGAAATGTTATAAATTTATGGCGAATGTATAAATTAGCCAAAATTTTGAAAATTGTTTGACATTTTCTTAAATGTTTGATAATTTTTTATACTTTGATAATTTTTGACATTTTGAAACTTTTAGAAATTTTCGTAATCTTGATTTTTTTTTTAATTTCGGTGAAAATTTACGGCAATTCAGAGTTTTCAAAAATGTTTACAATTTCTGGAAATTTTTGGTAATTTATGGTGAATTTATAAATTTCCAAAAAATTTAAAAATTTCATAAATTTTGTAAATTTATAATAAATTTATGAATTACGAAAATTATTTGAAATTTTGATAATTTTTGAAACTTTGATAATTTTTGTAATTTTCGAAATCTTGAAATTTTTAGACATTTTCAAAAAATTTTGAAAATTTATGAAATTTTTATATATTTAAGAAATTTATCAAATTCGGAGAAATTCAGAGAATCCAAAAATGTTCAGAATATACAAAAAATTATTATAGTAATTTATGGCGAATTTCTAAGTTACCAAAATATTTTAAAATTTCAGAAATTTGGGAAATTTATGAAAAATTTATGAAGCACCAACATTTTTTAAAATTTATTTTAAAAACTTAGAAAATTCTGGAAACTTATGATACATTTATAAATTAACAAGTATTTTATAAATTAATGAAATTTTGGAAATTTTCGGAAATTCAAAGTATCCAAATATTTTAAAAATTTTCGGAAATTGTTGGCAATTTATGGCGAATTTATAACTTACCAAAAATGTGAACATTTCAGAAACTGTGAATCTATGGTAAATTTATGAATGAACAAACATTTTGCAAAATTTTTCGAAAATGTTGATAATTTTTTGAACTGACAGTTTTTAAAATTTCGATCATTTTTGAAACTGATAATTTTTTAAATTTGGATAATTTTTGAAACTTTAAAATTACGGAAATTTCCGGTAATTTATGGTGAATGTATAAATTACCAAAAAATTCAAAAATGTCAGAAATTTGGCAACTTTATGAATTAACAAACATTTTGAAAATTTTGATAATTTTTGAAACTGATAATTTTCGAAACTGTCAATTTCCGTTAATTTTTGGCAATTTATGGTAATTTTTGGGGAGTTTATGAATAAATTTAAGTAACAAAATAAATAAATAATAAAAGCCAATGAATTAAAAAATTGGTGAAATTTAGAGTATGCGAAAATTTTCCAAATTTCCGCAAATTGTCGGTAATTTATGGTAATTTGTAGTAAATTTATAAATTACCAATTTTTTTAACATTTAAGTAAATTTATAGATTACCAAAAATTTTTCAATTTTATAAAATTCTGGAAACTTATGGTAAATTTATAAATTAACAAGCATTTTGAAAATTAATGAAATTTTGGAAATTTTCGGAAATTGTTTGCAATTTATGGTGAATTCATAATCTATGAAAAAATTGGAAAATTTAAGAAATTTTGTGAATTTACAGTAAATTTATGAATGAACAAACATTTTGAAAATTTTTTTGATAATTTTGATAATTTTTGAAACTGATAGTTTTTAAAATTTGGATAATTTTTGAAACTGATAGTTTTTGAAATTTGGATAATTTTTAAAACTGTAAATTTCCGGTAATTTATGGTAATTTATAGTAAATTTATAAATTACCAATGAATTAAAATTTTTTTGAAATTCCGGGAACTTATAATAAATTCCGGAATACCAAAAATTTAGCAAATTTAAGAAATTTTCAAATTTATGAGATTTCTAGAAATTTTGGAAAATCACGAAAATTGAGAATATAAAAAAATATTCACAATTTTCGAAAATTTTTGGTAATGGTGAATTTACAAAATATCAAAAAATTCAAACATGTCAGAAATTTGTTAAATTTATGAATTAACAAACATCTTGAAAATGTTTTTTGAAAATTTTGATAATTTTTGAAACTGTTGATTTTTGAAATTTTGATAATTTTTGAAACTGTCAATTTCCGTAAATTTTTGACAATTTATGATAATTTCTGGGAAGTTTATAAATAAATTTAAATAATAAAATAAATAAATAATCAAAACCAATGAATTAAAAAATGTGTGAAATTTAGAGTACCCAAAAGTTTTCAAAATGTCCGCAAATTGTCAGTAATTTATGGTAATTTGTGGTAAATTGATAAATTACCAATTTTTTGAACATTTAAGTAAATTTATAGATCACCAAAAAATTTCAATTTTATAAAATTCTAGAAATTTATGATAATTTTGTAAATTAACAAGCATTTTGAAAATTAATGAAATTTTTTAGAAATTTTCGGAAATTGTTGGCAATTTATAGCGAATATATAATTTATGAAAGAATTAAAAAATTAAAGAAATTTTGTGAATTTATGTTAAATTTATGAATTAACAAGCATGTTGAAAAATGTTTGAAAATTTTCATAATTTTTGAAATTGATAGTTTTTGAAATTTTGATAATTTTTGAAACTCTAAATTTCCGGTATTTTTCGGTAATTTATGGTAATTTGTGGTGAGTTTATAAATGACCAATAAATTAACAAATTTATGAAATTCTGGAAACTTATAATAAAATAAATATCAACAATTTTACAAATTTATGAAATTTTGGAAAATTACGGAAATGGAGAATATACAAAAATATTCACAACTTTCATAAATTGTCGGTAATTTATGGCGAATTAAATTACCAAAAAAATCGACACTTTTTAAAAAATGTATCCTATAAATATATTTCAATAATTAGAAATTAAGTATGCTTTATTTATCTCATTCTCAAGAATTTATATAGAAGTCATTTAAATTCAATTTTGAATTATTCAAATTAATTCTTCAATTGAAGTAATAAAAAAAATTGAACTAAAAAATCCTCGTTTTAAAGAAGTCAACTCTTTTTTATTCGAGGAACTTGATATAAGTGATTTTTTAAAGTCGAAATTAATAAATTTTCATCATTTTCAATAACAGAAAATTTGGGGTCGTCAATATATTAAATAAAAAATTAAAGTAGACGAAGTTAGACAAAAAATTATCAAGTGGAGCTTTATATAGAAATTTTTCAAATTGACAATTTTGCTCTCTTAACTCTTTCCGTATCTTGCTCTGTATTCTAAGAAACAAGTGATTTGATTTTTTTAAATTAAAAATGGATTTTTTCCAAAAACGGCTTTTTTTTATAAAAAAAGTGTCGAAGAATATTTTTTTGATAATAAATTCAAAAAAAGGTTACGTAACATTTTTGGAAAGTTCTCCCCTAAACGCGTTACGTAATATACGAACGACCCCTTTGCAAAAAATTCTGAAACGCTTTCCATAAAAGAAGAAAATAAATGTACAAATAAAAAGAGACCTACTCTAGGATAAAATTTTTTTGCGATATAACAATCTTTTAGAAAGGGCGCCTCTGCGTCAGCGGTATCTTTTTTTTTTATCGTAGTAAGAAATTTTTACAAGATTTTGTTATCACTGAGTGATCACTTTGGTCCTCGATAAACATTAACTTTCCCTCAGGAGAAGTAGTAATAAGAAAGCTTTTGTGAGAAGCGTGTTGGCGATCGATTGATCGTGATTGGTAGCAGCAATCGATTTTGTTGCTGGATTGCGAGCTTGGTCGTTCATCACGTCACTAGATATAGCGGCACTATTAGGTTCCGCAGACGGACAGCTGATTGGGGCGACCGTGTCGTTTAAAGCGGATTCTCTGGAACAGCGACTGGCGTGATGGTCCAGGCAGGCAGCGTAGGAAATGGCGTGTGGGATGTAACTCTGATCCACACTTCCGGAAAATAAGACCGTTGCCAGTGGACCAATTGCGAAAATTGGTACGTCCTCTCCACCATGAGTTGCCCACGTCCTCGGGACACCAGACGTCTGAAATTTGTAAAAAAACTTCTTTTTTTATTGTCCTTTTATTTGTACTTTTGTTTTTATTGTGCACACTCTTCCACTTCTCTCACTTTCCCACCCCTACCTTATTCTAACTCCCTCTCACTGCTTCACTTCCTCTACTACTTTCCTTTTTTACTTCTCTCACTTTCTCTCCCATCACCTACTTCCCTTCCTCTCACTTCCCACAACTTCTGCCCACCTACCCCTGCCACCTACTTCCCCTCCCCACCTATACTTTCCCTTATTCTCCTCTTCAAATTTGCCCAACTTCCTTCCTCCTCTCCCTTTTTCATCCTCCTCACACTTCCCCAACACATACTCCTCATATATACCCTGATCCAGCCTCCTTCTCTTTCATTCCTCTTATTTCCCACTCTACTACATCCTTATACGTTTTCTGGCTCCTCTAATTTAACTCCCTGCTACTTCCACACTTTCTCTATACATACTTCCACTTCCCAAACTCACCTAGTTTTCTTTCCCACTCTTCTATTCATGTAACTTTCCCTCTTCTCACGTACTTCACTTCCTCTCACTTCTCTCCACTTCCCATCACTTCCGCCCGCTTGCCCCTCTCATATACTTCCCCTCCGCTCCCACACTTTACCCAATTCTCATCCCTTATTTCATCCTGAATCTTTCTACTTTCCCTTTCCCCTTGCTCATTCAAACTACCCCACTTTCCCTACAAATGTTTCCAATATATACTCCTACCCCCTAATCTCCCGCTTTCACTCATCTTACTACCCACCCTACTTAATGCCCTACTTTAATTCTCAGTCCCTACCCCACTTTCAATACACATACTTTATCTTCATACAATCCCTATTCCTGTTCTCCTTTAATGCTTCTACTTTCCATCTTCTACTTTATCTCTCTTTTCCTTTCCTACTTCCCTCTCCTACTTCCCTTACCTTGACTTCCCCGCTCATTATCCAGGCCCCCTATACATACTCCCCTACACATAACGTCAACCGCTTCCCCCCTCTTTCACTAATTTCTTCCTACTCCTCCTCCTGCTTCTCCTTCTACATTGAATCCCTACTCGCCCTCCTCCCTTCCTCATCATCTACTTCGCTTTCCCAATTACGCCTACTCACTCTATTCTCTCTACTTTCCTACCCCTCCTATGCTTCTCCGCTCAACTTTACCTCCACTCCCTCAGTTTCTTTTCATTGGACACGTCGAGGGTGGCTTCTCAGGTAATAAAAACGACTTTTAGTGGTTGGAAACGAAGGGGGTGGTCCTTTAGGTAATAGGGATTAGATTTTAAAATAGCGCATGTAGTTTTTTTGGGTGACAGAAATTATTTTTATGCTTTTATAAAAGTTTGGGGTGTTTTTTTTGGCTGAAAGGAATATTTTTATTAGTTGCAAACGATGGGATTGATTTTTTGGGCAATAGGGATGATTCTTTGCAGTTGAAAACCATAGTAGTTTTTAGGGTGACAGTGATGATTTTTAGGAGTTGGAAACGGCGGTTATAAGTAGTAGAGAAGTAGGAGAGAAGTCGGAAAGGTTATGTAGGTGAAGGTAGGGGAAGTTGGGAGGGGAAGATTGCTGGGTATGAGCGCGAGGCGAGGAGAAGTTTAGAATAGGGATGATAGGGCAAATATGAAAGGGGTGGGAGAGTAAGATATGTACAGTAGATGTAAGAGAGGGTACAGGAGGGGTAGTGGGGTAGGGGAAGTAGGGTAGATGAGGGGATGGAAAGTAAGGGAAGTGGACAAAAGTTTAGTTTGATTGGGTGGATGATAAGATACGATCGGATAACGTATGATCGGATAGGACAGGATAGGGTAGAAGAGGAGAAAGAGTGCGAGTGAAAGGGGAAGAGGACAGATTTAAACGACCTAATAGACGATTCATATTGGTCCTGGATAGAAATAAAATTGATACAATAATGGACTAAACTTGAAATATATTGGTATTTTATATGAAAAAGTCAGATACTAGAATCGCGAGGATAATTGGTGGCCTGAAACGATGAAGAGTGAGGAAAGGGGAAGTAAGGAAAGGGGATGTATGGAAGGAGATATAGGGTTGATTTTGGGCAAATAGGCGAGGGGAGGGGAGGTGAAGTAGGTTAGGGGAGGGAGAGTAGGGGGAGTAGGCGAAGATTGGCTTGGGTTAGGAGGTGAGATGATAAGATAGGATCGAATAGGAGAAGAAATGATCGGATCGAATCCGATAGGATAGGATAGGATAGGATAGAAGAGGAGAAAGCCCTTGGAAAGAGTTAGCAAAAATCAGGTATCGGCAAACTAGGAGAGAAAGGAACGCGAGATAAGGAAATAAGAAATAGTAGGAAACAAAAAGAGATAAAAAACGAAAGTAGGGAAGGTTAGAGGATATGCGACTGGAATATAGCAGGCTCAGAAAGAAAGTATAGGGAGTTTATGAGAACCTTGTCACAATGGGATATAGTAGTAAAGATGAGGACGTGGCTAGGTGAAAAGGGATGGGAAAGAGAAAGAGGAAGATTACCAAGAGGTTACAAATGACAAGTTCAAAATGCAAAGAGGAAGAATAAAAAAGGCAGAGCAATGAAAGGAATGTCGATGGGAGTAAGTAAGGAAAGTATAACAAAGAAGGATAAAAAGGAGATGAAAGAAAACTAAAAAGCATTAATAGTAGAAAAGATGAATATGGGAGGAGAGAGGTGGAAGATAGAAGGGGTCTATGTGAATGGTGATATGAAGGAGAAATCAGAGGAGATGAGAGAACTCATGAAAGGAAAATAAGCAAGATATAAGGCTTATGATAGGAGGAGATTTTAATGCGAGAACAGGAGATAGAGGAGGAAGGGAATGGGATGGAGAGCGAGGAAGGATATCCAAAGACAAGATACTGAATGAGGAGGGAAAGTAATGGTTAAAGAGCCTAGAGGTGATTGAATCGTTTATCCTAACTGGAAGTATACATGGAAATGAGGAAGGGGAATATACACGTTCAGGAGGAAAGAGGGGAACAGTAACTGATTATGTGGTAGTGGATGACGAAGTAAGAGAGAAGGTTAAGAAAGTGGAAGTAGCTTATTATATAGATTCGGATCACTTTCCCATAATAGTGACAGTAGAGGGAGAGATGAGTAATAACAATAAGGTTAAAAAGGAAGCAAAAGTAAGAAGAGCAGGAAGAGGGGATTGGTCAATGGAAGGCAAAGAACAGTTTAAATAAAAAGTCAGGAATATCAAAGTGGGGGAAGGAAATGTAAACGCAGAAATGGTAATATTGATAGGATAAAAATAGTGCTAGAGTACACAAGCAAAAAAGAAGTTAGTGAAGGAGGGGATAGAAGTGGATAGGGTGAGGAATGTAAACAGAAGAAGGGGGTGAGAACAGATTTAAGAAAATTCAGAAAACGGACAAGTAGTGGAGAAGAATATAGAAGAAAAAAGGAGTATACTGAGTTGTGTGATAAAAAAAGGAGGAAAATCAATGGTTTGCGGAAGAAGCGGAGAAGGCTAGGACGGAACAGGAGTTATGGAAGGTAGTAAATAGAGAGAGAAGAAGAAGAAAAAGAGAAAACCAGGCTATTGAGATGGTGGAATGGATAAAATATTTTATGGAATTACTAGAAGGAGTAGAGAGGAAAGTTAGGAAAGGAGGAAAAGTTGATATGGAGACAGGTGAGGAGGAGGACATTAGAAGGAAGGAAATAGTCAAGGTTTTAGGAATGATGAAAGATGGAGAGGCCCCTGGTATAGATGAGATTCCAAATGAAGTCTGCAAAAATATGGGGGCAGAATTAAAGGAATGACTAGAGGAATGATAAAAGGGGTGACCAGAGTTATGGAAAGAAGGAATAGCGATACCAATAGTAAAGAAAGGCAAAGAGGAGGAGGTTAAGGATTACAGAGGAGTGACACTAATGCCAACACTGTATAAAGTATATGTGACAGTTTTATCGGAGAGGTTAAAAATAGAAGTTGTGAAAAAAGAAGATAGTGATATTCTTCTTGTCTTTGACAGATTTAGAGATTTTGAAGACTATCACGAAGGAAGCCCTTAGAGAGATAATGGGCGGGATTTAAGCTATCCGCGGGCTTTCAGATCGAGTTGTATTATAGTAAGAGAATAATTAGTGGCTTGAAAAGATAATAGGTGATGAAAGGGGAGCGAGAGGAAGGAAAGTGGACGAGTGGAGGGGAATCTGGAGATGGAAAGTTTCTGAGCTGTGGAAGAAAAGTTGGGAAGGCAAGTAGGTGATGAGAGGGGAACTACGGGAGAGGAAGAAGGGGTGTTTTTTTTGGTAAGTAGACGACTGGAGTGGAAATAGAGGAAGTAATTGTTGAGGAGGAAATGGTAAGTATGAGAGGAGTAGAAGAGTAGGGTATCCACATACCATAAGTGAGAGAGTAAGGGAGTAAGAGAGGGTACGGTAGGGGAAATAGAGTGGGATTAGAAGAGTAGGATATGTGGAGTGGAAGTAAGAGAGGGTAGATTAGCGCAAGGAGAGTAGGGGTAGAAGAGTAGAGTATGTGGAGTGGAAATAAGAGAGGGCACGGAAGGGGAAGTACAGCAGGAGAAAGTGGAGTAGGTGAGGGAAGGGAAAGGATGAGAAATAAAATTGGTAAAATAATGGAATAAACTTGGAATATATTAGTTTTTCATATGGAAAAGTCAAATACTAAAGTCCTCAGGATAATTTAGAATAAACCATACCCAGAAGAAACTTGTATTCTTCTTGTCTTTTACAGATTTAGGAATTATGAAGAATATAGCGATGAAAGCCCTTGGAGAGATGATGGACGAAATTTAAGATATCCGCGGGGTTTCAGATGGAGTTATATTATAGTAATGGAATAATAATTAATGGCTTAAAAAGATAAGAGTTTATGAAAGGGGAGCGAGAGGAGGGAAAGTGGGTGCGTGGATGAAAATCCGGCGATGGAAAGTTGTTGAGTAACAGTAGGAGAGAAGTAGAGAAGGCAATTAGGTGATGAGAGTTGAAGTATGGGATAGCAAGAAGCGGTGATTTTTGAGTAGAGTAGGAGTAGAAGAGTAGGGTATGTGGAGTGGAAGTAAAAAAGGGTACGGTAGAGGAAGTAGAGTAGGAGTGGAAGAGAAGGGTATGTGGAGTGAAATTAAGAGAGGGTACGGTGGGAGTAGAAGAGTAGGGTATGTGAAGTGGAAGTGAGAGAGGGTACAATAGGGGAACTAAAGTAGGAGTAGAACAGTAGGGTATGTGTAGTGGAAGTAACAGAGGGTACGGCAGGGGAAGTAGAGTAGTGTATGTGGAGTGGAAGTAAGAGAGGGTACGGTGGGCGAAATGGAGTAGGAGTAGAAGAGTAGGGTATGTGGAGTGGAAGTAACAGAGGGTACGGCAGGGGAAGTAGAGTAGGGTATGTTGAGTGGAAGTAAGAAAGAGTACGGTGGGGGAAGTGAAGTGTGAGTAGAAGAGTAGGGTATGTGGAGTGAAAGAAGGAAAGGTTACCATAGAGGAAGTAGAGTAGGAGTGAAGTAGGGTATGTGCAGTGGAATTAAGAGAGGGTACGGTGGGAGTAGAAGAATAGGGTATGTGAAGTGGAAGTAAGAGAGGGTACGCTATGAGAAGCAGAGTAGGAGTATAAGAGTAGGGCATGTGGAGTGGAAGTAAGAGAGGGTACGGTGGAGGAAGTAGAGTAGGAGTAGAAGAGTAGGGTATGTGGAGAGGAAGTAGGAGAGGGTACCATAGACGAAGTACAGTAGGAATGGAGTAGGGTATGTGGAGTGAAATTAAGAGAGGGTACGGTGGGAGTAGAAGAGTAGGGTGTGTAAAGTGGAAGTAAGAGAGGGTACGGTAGGGGAAGTAGAGTAAAAGAAGAAGAGTAGGGTACGTGGAGTTAAAGTAACAGAGGGTACAGCAGGGGAAGCAAAGTAGGGTATGTGTAGTGGAAGTAAGAGAGGGCACGGAAGGGGAAGTAGAGTAGGAGAAAGTGGAGTAGGTGAGGGAAGGGAAAGGATGAGAAATAAAAATGATAAAATAATGGAATAAACTTGGATTTTATTGGTTTTTCATGTGGAAAAGTCAAATACTAGAATCCCCTGGATAATTTAGAATAAACCATACCCAGAAGAAACTTCTATTCTTCTTGTCTTTGACAGATTTAGCAATTTTGAAGAATATCCCGAAGAAAGCCCTTGGGGAGATGATGGACGGGATTAAGGCTAGCCGTGGGGTTTCAGTTGGAGTTATATTGAAGTAAGAGAATACGTTCGTAGGTATATAGAGGAGTGAGAGGGACAGTTATTTACGCCCTGAGCTCGTCTCTTGAAAACGCTTGCGAAACTTCTGCCGAGCCCAAAGCTTTGCGACGACTTTTAGAAAGGATGGGTAATATTCAGTAATCCTGTGAAAAATTGCTTTTCCAATGTCTACTTCCTTAGAAAGTCTCTTTCCGTACTAAATGAAGACGAAGGAAAACTAAGAAAAGCGCCTAAAGGCCACCACCTTTCATTAACTCACTTTTATTTTTTCAACTGCTTTTTTTGTATATTTCAATAAACAGAACTTTAACTATAAATTGTTTTTTTATTTTTCATTTGAGTTT
Organism: Andricus grossulariae; assembly: GCA_011634705.1. Lineage (NCBI taxonomy): Eukaryota > Metazoa > Arthropoda > Insecta > Hymenoptera > Cynipidae > Andricus > Andricus grossulariae. The sequence goes on along the minus strand of JAABKJ010007545.1, from coordinate 188,854,801 downwards.
TAGATGAAAAGTCTCCTTATTGATAAAAATGAGGATTGAAAAAAATTGCAATGGTGGTAGTAGAGAAATAGATAACCAACAGTATTTTTTCTTCAAAACTTAATTATTGAAAATAAAAAAATATTTAAAAGTTTTACAGGAATCTTCAGATTTTTTTAAAAATCTTTTGAAGCCTTTTTAGAAATTCTTAAAAAGCTTCTTGATTTATTTTCGAAATATTCAAGAAGCGAAATGTTGTTCAAACATTTTCTGAAATCTTTTCGAATTTCAAATTATTTAATTACCTTTCTAAAACTTGTAAACCTTCGAAATATCTTTAAAAATTATTTGAATTTTTCATATAGTTTACGAAAAAATTTGCAAAATAAAAAACTTGTCTCGAAATCTTTCAGATTCTTTTTTGACAATTTTGGAAACCTTTTTTTCATATTCTCTTAAAATTAGTTTTTCGAAGTAAAAAATCATTTACGAATTTCCCCGGAATCTTAAAAAAAACTTATTTTCTTGAAATCTTTTTGATAATACTTGAAAAGCATTTTTTATTTTCAAAAGCTTCAAAATGTGACGTATTGTTTGAAAATTATTTTCTTTTTTTTTAATATTTTCAAATTTTAAATTATTTTAAAAATATTTTCATAGCTTCTAAACTTTCTGAATCTCTTTAAAAATTAATAGTATTTTTTCCAAATTTAGAAACAAATCCGTTAAATTAAAGAAATATGTCTTGAAATCTTCCAGATTCTTTTTTGACAATTTTGAAAACCTTTTTAAATATTCTCTTAAAATTAATATTTCGAAATAAAAAATAATTTATAAGTTTCCCACGAATCTTAAAAAATTTGGTTATTCTCTTGAAATCTTTTCGATGATACTTAAAAAGCTTATTTTATTTTCAAAATCTTTAAAATGTGACTTGTTGTTTAAAAAAAATTTTTAATTTATTTTTTAATTAACATTTTTTTTATCTTTTCATAAATTCTAAATCACTTTGAAAATTATAAGAATTTTTCCTAAAATTAAATTATTTTTAAATATTCTTTTGATATTAACATTTTGAAACAAAAAATTATTTAAAAGTTTCCCAAGAATTAAAAAAAAAATTTATTCTCTTTAAATCTTTATGAAAATACTTGAAAAGCTTCTTTTATTTTCTATAATTTTTTCTAATTGAAAAAAATCGGTCAAATGTTAAAAACTCGTCTTGCAATCTTGCAAATTGTTTTTCGACAATTTTGGGAAGCTTTATGAATATTATCTGAAAATTCATTTTTCGAAATAAAAAATCATTTAAATGTTCCACAGGAATCTTAAAAAAAAATTATTTTTTTGAAATTTTGTTGATAATACTTAAAAAGCTTCTTTTATTTTCAAAGCTTCAAAATGTGACGTATTGTTTAGTATTTTTTTTAATCATTTCAAATTTAAAATGATTTTTTAATCTCTTCAGAACTTTTAAATCTTCGAAATATCTTTAAAATTTATTTGAATTTTTCTCCAATTTAGAAAAAATCTGTAAAATCAAAACAAAACTCGTCTCTGAATCCTCCAGATTTTTTCTTACAATTTCAATTGTCCAGAATTGAAAAAAGTTTGAGAAAAAATACGAATCAATTCAAAAGATATTTCAAAGTTTTAGAAAATTTTAAAACATTCGAAAATAATTTTAAATTTGTAAAAATTTCGAAAGAATTTTTAAACGAAATGTAGAATTTTGAAGATATCGAAAAACAATTTAGAAGCTTTTTAAACATTTTCAAGAAGGTTTCAAGTGTATACGAAAATTTTTTTAAGATTTGAATTTTTTATTAGAATTTTTTGGAAAATTGAAGATTTGAAGATATATTCAAAAAAATTTGAAACAAGACGTCATACTTTGAAGATTTTGAATATAGAAAAAGCTTTTTAAGTATTATCAAAAAGATTTCAAAAAAATAATAAAATTTTGTAAGATTCCTGGGGAAATTTTAAATGATTTTTTATTTCCAAAAATCAATTTTAAGAAAATATTCAGAAAGGTTTCGAAAATTGCCAAAAAAGAATCTGGAAGATTTAAAGACGAGTTTTGTTTTGATTTTATATATATATATATATATATATATAACTCGAGTCCGTTGTGGAGAATGATCAGTGTAAGATCTACTGGAATTTCTCATTCTCCACCACTCAACGTATCAGTGTTACGAAGCCTGATATTGTCCTCCAAGATCTAAAGATCAAGATCATTCACGTGATTGAATTCTCGGCACCAGCCGATGGTAATATAACGGCAAAGGATGAAGAAAAACGGTCGAAATATCAAGCACTTCTTTTCGAGCTAAGCAGGCTGTACCAAGGCTACAAAGTCCATCTTGTAGTTTTCATAATCGGCTGTCTTGGAGGTGTGGAAGCTTCATTTCTTAGCCAACTCAACAAGATTCCGGCTTGCCAGCGTCAGGCTTATTCCATCGTGAACCGGATGCAAAAGGCTGTTCTTCTGGGATCACTTCATCTGGTCCGTCAACATTGTTCCTCATAACATTCTACCAAGATTGGTAGCTCTAAAAAACTATCCACGAGTGAAACCTTCATCTCCAATTGTCTCGAGTGCCGCGTAAGGTCATCCCCGGCTAGAGGCCTGACTCCAAGGAACAGTGTTGCACGATATTATCTTGCGTAAAATTCCCGCTCTTACTTACCTTCTAGGACAGAAGAAGCAGAAGTGGATGACGTACACGTTCCAGTTGCGTCGGGATTGGTTGCTTTGAGGAACCATGATCATAGCTTCCGGAGCCTACAACTTCTCGTATAATCATAAATTAGCGAAATAACAATAAATAAATAAATAAAAAAGGGGTCATCCACGAGTTCGGTAAGGTGTTTTTCTGTAATTTGCAACCCCCCATCTGCGCCTGTAAGATACAGTGAGATTTGTTCCGATGCCCCCAAAATCTATTTATGTAACGCAGGGTTCACAGTTTCTCTCTTTTATCTCGTTTTTCCACTTAAATGCGAACTGAATTAATAGAACCCAATAATAATCCAACCATTTTTAGTTGAAAGCTTACTTTTTTCGGTTGAAAAGTCTACTATTGCATTTTTTGTTAAGAATTCATCTTTTTTGGTTCAAAATTTTTTTTTTTTTTTGCTAATTCAACAATTTAGTTAAGGGGTCGTGCACATAATACGTCACACGCTTTTCTTTTGTTTATGTCGTTGTATCCCTTTTGGCTTCAAGGCAATTTCATTTTCGTCTTTATTTAAACAAAGAAAAAACTTGTGACGTATTATGTGCACGCCCCCTAAATAGTCATCCTCTTTGGTTGAAAATGCAACTGTTTTGTTGAAAATTCATCTTTTCAGTTCAAGAATTCAACAATTTAGTAAAAAAATCATCTATTCGTTCAATAGTTGAACTACTTTGTTAAAATTTTCTTTTTTAGTAGAAGATTGATAATTTTAGTTAAAGCTGAAAATTAATTTTTTTAAATGAAAATTTAACAATTCCACTTTAAGTTGACGTTTAATTTTTTTTGGTTTAAAAATTCAACTACATATTTGGTTACAAATTTATGTAATTTTTCGACAATTCGTCTTATTTGGTAGAAAATGAATCTTTTTGGTTGAAAATTTAACTATTTGGTTAAAACTTGATATATTTTATTGAAAATTCGTCTTTTTGGTAGTGAATTATTATTTTTCTTTAAAAATTCAACTATTTCAATAAGCATTCATGTATTTTGTTGAGAGTTCATCTGTTTTGGTTCAAAATTCAACCATTCAGTTGAGAGTTGAACAATTTTGTTAATTCATAAACAACAGTAAGATTTCCTCCCCCTCCTGACAAATGTATGCTTCAGTCCTTCAAGCAAGTCATTTGGAGTGCGGTTTCATTATTTTTACTTTTAACGCTGATTTTACTAAGATTTATGAAAATAGTAATACAAAAAGAGTATATACTATTGCAACTTATTTCAGATACACTCAACTCCCGACATAAGGCCCCGGTTTACGATATTCCTAGAACTGATGGCCTCTGCAGTATCGTTATGAGAAGAGCCGCGAGACCGAAGGGGAGGCTGTGTTCAGTCAAGCGTGACAAACAGCCTCAGGACCGCACTCTTAGCGCGTTAGCTGCATGAGGTTGCGTCATGCGTCCAAATCCAACTGAAATGATGTATGCAGCCCTGCTTGTTTACGTTTGGATTCCCCCAATCGGGGATCAAGGCCAAGGCAAGCTTTGCCCGAAACCGGTCTTATATTGGGAGTTGAGTGTAATTATATCAAAGTTTGCGATATTTACTGCCAGCAAGGGACAATCAGTATTATAGAGTTTAAAATTAAAAGAGTGAAAAACATAAAATATAGGAGACTACCCTATAGTAGATAATGATCCTACAGTAGATAATGAATAATTTAAAATACTAATGTATGAAAAGTAAATTATTTAATATACTTAATAGTTAAAGCACAATACGTGTTGATATATTAAAATTAGAATTAAATATTTTAGTTATATTTGTGCTTATAATTGATGATTATCTACTGTAGGATCATTATCTACTTTAGGCTTGCCTCCCCTATCTGTACAATTAAATTTATGTAAATATATCATATAAATTGTAACCCTCTTTTAGAATTCCCCATGATGAGCTCCTTACGATTAGCTTACTTTCGATTTTTATCTCTTCTTTCGTTGTTCTACCTGCATATTCAGCTTCTTTAATAAGCAACCTCAATGTATACCCCGGCCAAGTTTATCTTTTACCTACTTTGGAGGGCTTTGTAGAAGATGGATATTTTAAATTAATATAGTTATCAAGAACGTAGCCGAATATGATATATTTCTAGTAAGTACTTTTTTGTGTTTTTTTATTGTTGAATATATAAGATACTTAAAATATCTTTTATGTTTCTTAGCATTCAAATGATAGTATCCTGAGGGGAATGAATAAGATGTTGTTGAAAAAAGAATTTCCTCGATCTGTTCCAGATGCATTAAAAATTATAGAAATATGTTAAATTTTTTTAAAATTATTTATGTAACAATATAATATTATTTTACTTATTTGTTAGATTTGTGAAAGGCTACAAGATAGTAGCATTCTAACCTTAAAGTGATGTCTAAGTATTGATAAATGGGTGACCACTCAATGGACTCGTGAATTATGCAGAAACATAATGATTGGCCACAATATCTGAAAAGCAAATTACTAATATCTTTGCAAAAATTCATTCAAAATTGTTTAAACTTTTTGTAGACTATGTATATAATTGTTTGTCAGTTTGTTTTGAAAATAATGAGTGGAAATTATATCAAAAACAGTTTTTAGCTCCGGCCAATCATTATACGATTTAGTGGCTAATCACTATGCTTTCAAAATCAGTAATCAATAATCCCTATAATCTAATGTGGCCAATGAGGTGGCCAGTAACTTACTACGGTAATTTAAATCTTTATAAAATTGATTATTATCCATCTGTACATTTTAGAATTTCGTTCGACGCTTATAGCTTTTTTCACAAATTGTTAAACTGGAAAAATTCATTAACTGGCCAATGATTGTACCGATTAACCTACATGACTATAAATATACATTTTTTGAGTGCATTTGTTCTCATATTACAAAAAACGACAACAGTAGGACCGAAAATTGATATTTTAGTAAAAAAAAAACTGTTTTTTTTTGTCCATATTTTAGCCTAGAAAAGTTTAAGTGTTATGGAATGCTAAATCGGCTGAAATACAATTATTTAAAAATCCAAACATGAATAGAATCGAGGCATATTAAAAGTGTTAAACTCTAGGGAGTTGCAATAATTTTTGTAATTATTTCCAGAGGTACAGTTCTAGGAGTTAGTATATTATTTCTGAAGAAGCTATGCTTTTGCTATAGAAATAGATGGAAAATAAATAATAAACTAGAATCTATACATGCAGACAGGAAGATTATACGTTAAATGAATTCAGTTATAAAGAAGAAATTTGTGTCACACTGCATACTGCGTACAATATTATAAATTCTGATGTAATTACATATTAAAAGATTAAAGTTTCAAAAATGTTCAAAGACCAATAACAGAATTTTGTACTAAATAAGAATGTGTTATTCATAATGAAGAAAGAATGTACATGTCATGCAAACATAGTTCTCTTTTAGATTTAATACACATCTACAGGTAAAGACTGATTTAATGAATATGTTACTCGTAATGCAGGATGTTACATTAGGGGGCTTCCATAAACCACGAGGCCCAATTTTGGCCACTTTTTGACCTCCCGACCCCCCATGTAGTCCATCGTGACATTCTAGTCCCCCTCCCCCTCTAGGGTGCTACGTGGTCTATCGAAGGCCCCTATTTTACAATTCATGTATTTTGTTGAAAATTCGTTTTTAAGTCAAAATTACTATTCTTACTTCTAAGCGCTTGCGACCGACCTTGCTTCTCCTTGCCATTATAAATCTCAACATTGGATTCTATTCCGCAACACTACTTTCTAATTCTCCTTTAGGAGTGATTTTTTGGTTATTTTTTTCTACCCTGTGCAAACAGCTCTCTCTCTCTCTCTCTCTCTCTCTCTCTCTCTCTCTCTCTCAGATTTTCCAGCTTCTTCATCCATTCCTCCCCCTGACAATTTCCATTCAAAATTCACTTCACTCTCTCTCTCTCTTCCACGCTTTCCCCTCCCCCTTCATCACCTGTACACCTCTTTAAGGCATGCAACCATGTTTACTGCTCATACCTACACAGTACACACTCTACACAGATTCTCTTCTTCATTCATCCAATACCTGCATGCTCTTACACCCTCTCCCATTCTAAATCTTACCACTCTGTTCCACTTGCTCTCTTTTTAAATCTTTTTCAGGCACTCTGGTTCCTCCTGTATCCTAACCATTCGATACCAGCTGCCACTCTCTACCCCTCACTTGCATACCACATTCAAATCTCATTTCATGTCTCTCCTCTTTCCATTTCGAACGTCCCATGTTACCCCTCCTCTCTTTATCCATAACCTTGCAGCTTGCTTTCTCCTCTCGTTTCACACCAAAATGCTAGGTAGTAAAACTCCTCAACTAACTCTACTATCACGCTATTGATCTTCCATTCATATTCTACTCTATGCTTTTTATTTCCGAAACACATCATCTTAGTCTTATTCACGTTCACTGTTAGGCCCTTTACTCTCACGTACTCTTCGAACACTCTCATCATCAGATTCAGTCCTCTTTCATCATACGCTACTAGCGCTACGCATCATTCTAATAGAATATTGTTACAAATAATATCACATTGTTTAAACAATTATTTTTGTTCACTTCAATTGACTATTGCCTCGCTCTAACTGAAAAATTGTTTGAACAATTTATTTAAACATATAATTACTAGATAAAATGAGTATTTTATCCATTAGAAACAATTTGTATTAAAGAAACCGTAAAAAAATAATTATTAGCGCCAAAAACTCGTAAAACCCAATTTCCCACTTGTGCGTTTTTTTTGGGATCGCATAGAACAGACTTATCGGGCTGAAATTCAAAACGTAATTTTTGATTCGTATTCTACGGCTAATTGTGAAGAGAAATGTTGAGTGTCAACTCGATATGACTAATATTGACTATTCTGCATAAAATTGATCAAAACACCTTTTTTTCTATTATGGGAAATACGCGGTTAACTCCATGAGGCTTGCGGACTTCTAAATATTATTTTTCTTGAAACAAATGGAATTTTTTGTCGATTCGAACAAATCTGGGGGGATACGCATGCAAGTTAAAAGAAAAAAAATGGATCACCATACTGTGCCTACTAGGCTGGGTCACCAAAAACTTTTAGAAGTTAGAAACAGCATAGCATGACAAAGTTGTATATTTTGTCTATTACAACCTGTGTAAAATTTGAAATAGATCGATTAATATAAATTTGGTGTTATATGTTTGGGACAGGAGTAATTAAGATTTGGGTTTGTAAAGGAAAAACGACCAACATCCTTAATTTTAGATCGATTAAAATCTAGAGCTTTCGTGAAACCTAAATGAGTTTGAATAATTCGATATTTTGAGAGTTCTGGAAAAATCGCTGTTAATTTTTTTTTCGGTAAGCGTAACTTGTTAAGTTCTAGCCTCGTTATACTACCATAGGGATAAAGGAATTTATATGGTTATGTTGTAAGTAAGGGATCTGTGGGAGAGCAGATAGATTTTAGATAAATCAAGAAGTCGCGTGTTGCTTATTCAAACCACATATCGTTCAGAATTTAAAATGGATGGCGGTACTAAATTAAATCAAGAACTTCTTATTTTGATTGCGAATTTTTCAAACTTCTTTGGCACCTGCGAAAGCTGTGGGTATTGACGAATACATAGGTATTATTACAGAACTATATCAATTTTATGAATCTTCATCAATAGTTTTCATGTATTCACGAAACTGGACGGAAAAAATGTGTAGCTAAACCTGCCACAAACATTTTCTTCAGGCAAGAAATTATTTGTATACCTTTTTTTTCTGTCATAAGAATAATGTTTTTGTCTTTGACTGTAATGTAGAATAATAATAAAAAAACTCATCAAATAACGAACTGTATTTCTTAACTCTCGCGATTTTTGACACATTTCAGTTTAGCCAGCAATTATTCTTTTGATCGTTAAAAATGCTAAATGTGTCAATTAATAATTTATGATTCAGCATATGATAAACTAGCAGCTCAAATAAAGCTAGATTCCGCCTTTGATAAAAATCCATAAATTATTAAGTTAGTCTCACATTCCCGTATTAGTACCAAATATTTTCGTCGATTGGGGGTCATTCAAATTTAAAACCTTTTAAGCTCAACATGAATATTATGGAAATGAACTTGTCTTACTCTGGATTAACTATATTTATATTATTATTGGTAAATACTTTAGAAGTGTATACAATATTGGCAAGAAGTGATTATCCGAAATTAATTTTTGACGTTCACCATTTATACGGTACATCGTCTGTGATAATTCTCCACAACGACAAAGTAGAAAGTAAGTCTTCTATTTTTATTTTATAAATATAAAAACGTAAATTCTTTCAAATATATTTTGAACATAAAATATGCGTTTAACTTATAGATGTTATAGGCATTGCCCCAATGTTTGAGATAGTACAATGGTTTTCAAATAGTGGCATTCCATCACTCGTAACGGATATAAGGAAATTATCAAAAATACAATCTTATTATACAGGAAACATCAAACGTGATTTGCGCGTTGTTTTTTTAAGAACCCGTGAATGTGTGAAAGAATTTGAAAATGCAGTGAAAAAAATAATTCTATCAGAGTCAGTATGGCTGATAATATTTAGACCATTCAAAAGTAAATTCATTTTACGGGAATATTGTATGCTCCCTCCCGGTAATCCATTCAACGTGAAATTTGATACCGAAATGCTGATTAAATGTTACGATGAAGAAATTCTTCGAGAATGGTACTCAGTGTACGAAAATGTAACAAGCGTTTTTGATTTGGCGACATGGAATCCTATTGATCGACTCCAATTACTAAATAAACATTCCCTGTATCACAGAAGAATGCAGATCGGTGGAATTTCATTGAGAACTGTTTCAGTGAAAGTAATAATTTTTAACTTTTCTAAAATTATACTGGTCTTTCCTTGATGAACATTTCTGATTATTAGTTTTCCAGGGATCACCATTAATATATGAAGAAAAGGATAGAGGATTGAGTGGATTCTTCGGCGATGTAATACAGGAACTTTCATCGGCCATGAACTTTAAAATAAAGCACATAGGGACACAAGACGAGTATGGAACCTGGAAAAATGATACTCAACATTGGACTGGAATAATAGAACAACTTCATATGGATAAGGCAGATTTAGCAGCTGCAGACATGATTATGTCCTCTCGCAGACTGGACATTGTCGATTTTTCTGTACCATTAATGACATCACGCCTTGTTCTTTTTTTTAAGGAACCAAGTACCACAGCAGTACAGCAGTTGGGTTACTTTCTGGTAATCTTTCAATCTTTTGTAAATTGCTTTTAAAATTAAACTTGAGAATAACAAATTTTATATTTCAGCCATTCAGTAACGAAGTCTGGGTCATGATAATGTTACTTATATTAACGACACCGTTGCTTTTGACATTAATAAAAATGAAAACGAAACAAACAAATAATTTGTTCAATCTTCTTTCCGAAAATTATTTAAATGTATGGGGAATTTATTGTCAGCAAGGTTTACCAGGTAAAGATTCTCAAATTTTAGTACGTGTTACAATCATTTACAGAAAAAACTTCTTCCTGTCATAAATCAGGATTGAAAACTTCCTTCCTGACGCGGAAGCAATGTGTCATATTTAATTATTAAATTTAGGGACTTAGTAATGAGATCAATATTATAAATTTCAGAATTCCCAACTATAACATCTTTAAGATTAGCTTATTTTTCAATTTTCATTTCGGCATTAATATTATCATCTGTCTATTCGGCTGTCTTAATAAGCTACTTAACAGTCCCTCGACCCATTCTTCCATTTACAACTCTGGAAGGTTTTGTAGATGATGGAACCTATGATTTAATAGTCTTAAAACACAGCACACATCAAGAGTTATTTGAGGTAAGTATTACCTTATTTATTTTTTGAGAAGTTTACCTTAATTAACATAGCGAGCTTAATTATTCATTTTCACGATTTAGCGAACGACGAACCCACTATTACTAAATATGAAGAAGTTGATGAAAGAAGAAAGCAAACTTCCATCAAATGGAATAGATGCAGCGAATCAGGTATAAGCCGAAATTCCATCTAAAATATCTACGATGCAAAAAATCTGCTAAGTATTACACGAATTTGTGAAATCGAAGTTGGCTTAATACAAAAAATGAGTCGTTCTAAACATTATACAGCATTACGGAATTGTATTATACAATCATTCCCCCATACCAAGCAATGTTTTAAAATCATTTTGCTCATGGGTAGCTGCCAAAAAGTTGACATTTTAGGCAATGAAATTTTCGAAGATATAAAAATTTCCAAACCGCCTGATATATATTTTTACATTCTCATCAGAGAAAGTATTAGATTTGTGTAAAATTTGAGCACCTCCGTTTTTGTCAAATGTACACGTTTTGAGACATTCTGAACACAAAATACAGGTTTTCGCGAATGTTTCTGCCTGTGTGTATGTGGGTGTGTATGTAGATTTTTAGCCTATTAGCACGATAACTTTAGAAAGAATTGACAGATTGGATTGGGCTTTGGTATACTCTTTGAGTGTCCTAAAATAAAGGTCAAGTTCGTTAGCCAGCCATTTTTGATGAAAATTCAAAAAGTTGAAGCTTTTTCAAAATATTTTAGAACACTTTTTTCAAATTTAACAATTCTATGTGCGGATGTTTGTAGTACTTAAAAAGACAAACAATTTATCCTTGTGAATTTTTTTAATGAAGCAAAAATTACTGGAGTTATAGCATTTAAAAAATTCCGAAAAACAAAAGAAAATTAAAATTTTAAGCCAAACGATTCACGAGATGAAAAAAAGTAACGAGAAGAAAATTTTTTCTTTTTGAACACCCTACAATACTGTTATAAGACTTTTTGTAATTTTCTTGAAAAATCGAAAATTCACATTTTTATCGCCCAAAAAAATAATGAAAAATCTAAAATTCCATTTTGCGGTCAAACTATGCAAGATACGATAAAATATGAATGAACAAAAATTGTGCACTGAAAAAAGATCTACAAATTTATTATTAATCACTTTTTGATGGGACGCGTAGTTTTTGTTTCATTTGTAAAAAAACTGACTTAAGAATAAAATAAATAAATTTTTGGACAAACGACACAAACCACGAAAAAAATTAATAGACTTAGGTCATTCACTTAGAAAGAGCTACACATTTTTTATTAATCATTTTTTGATAAGATGCGTCATTTATGTTTTAGTCATGAAAAATAACATTAACAATACAAAAAATTTGGAAAAACGATGCAAGGTACGAAAAAAGATAAATAGACAAATGTTGATCATATAATGTAGAAAATTTCGCATTTTAGACAAAATTGAGTGCGAAGCACGAGGTACGTGATGAGAATGTATTCGTTAAAGCCGAAGGAGCTTTAACAAAAGAAAATTCACAATCACCAAATTATAGTTGTTGATGATTGGACCTTTAATTTTAAAAGATCTGTACACAAATGTGGGGGGAATACAAAGACCGAGCGCGTAGGGCGAGGTAAATACAGTATCAAGCTCGAAGCACGAGATAAATATATTCTCAAGCGCGAAGCGCGAGAACCAACAGTCGCGCGCCTTAGGCGCGCTCAAACTTGCTATCCGCGCGGAATGTACGAGTATTTGTGATGGCTACAAATTGTAGGTACACGTTGCTAAAAAGTCGCGGGAAAGAACATGCGATTATGACAAAACAACAACATTTCAAAAATCTTTTCAAAATATGTGCAGAACAGATGAAAAATTTACAAATATGGGAAAAATGACTACTTTCACGATTTATTTGATTTTGACTACAGCGTTTCAAAACAACCTCTCATTTTATAGTATGAAAAATTAATACAGGGCGTTACCGAAAATTTTATAACAAATACTATGCAAAACTTGTGATCATTATTAACTTTTATTTGGAATCAATGTTGAGTGACAAATGGATTTTTAACTTCATAGGTATAAAACTAATAATTTTCACACAAATGATGAATAATTTGAATGATTATTTTCGAGTTTTATCCTAAAATTGCAATGCTCTTAATTTTTATATTTTTAGCATGATATAAGTGGTATCTGTGAATCTCGAAGATTTAAAAAATGTTATTAATATTATTTAGCAATTTTTCATTTTAAATTTGTAGGGTGGGCAGGTTCGTGACAAGACAATTTGCGTACTTTTTTATTTATAATTTCTAAACAAAGTCATCTGAAATTTGAAAACTGTACGAAAATGTGTTTTTATGTAAGCAATTTACTGTGATAATTTAAAAAAAATAGTATTCAAAGAAAATGTGGAAAATAACTTGGACTCTAAGTGGTCAACTTTTTGGCAATCGCTCTTATATATACATTCAATGCCGTTAAGTTTTATAATGTCTAAAATGGCTATCTAAATTTTATTTTTACGTTTTCTATAGGGTACTTGAAAAAAAAGTTTTTTAATATATTCGATTATGAATATTTTCGTTCCAAATTACTTGACCTCAGGTCAAAAACTGAGTGTTTTTATTTTATTTTATTAATCTCACAGTTTCTAAGGCATTAACATAAATGGGGTTGTTGCATACTTTCAAATATATTTAGTCATACCCCTACCCCTTTTCATTCTCTCGTGGGAAGCAAGAAAGCACCCATGTTACTGGTCATAGAAATAATGCTGATCAAACCCCTACTCCTTTACAACGTCTCGTGGGGCGGGGAGGCACCCCTGTAACTAGACAGAGAAATAATCTTGGCCAAACCCTACCCCTTTCCGGCGTCTCGTGTGACAGCGGAAAGTCACCCCTGTGACTGGTCACGGAAATAATGTTGGTCAAATCCCTACTCTTTTCTGGCGTCTCGTATGGGGGGGGGGGAAGGCACCCCTGTAACTAGTCACAGAAATAATGTTGATCAAACCCCTACCCGTTTCCAACGTCTCGAGGAGGCGAGCAGGCACACCTGTGACTGATAACAGAAATAGCGCTGTTTAGAACCCTACACTTTTTCCAATGTCTCGTGGGGGAGGGGAACGCACTTCTGTAACTGTACAGAGAAATAATGTTAGTAAAACCCTTTTCCGGCGTCTCGTGGGAGGAGGGCGGAAAGGCAGCCGTGAGACTGGTCACAGAAATAATGTTATATACAATAATGTACATGGAATGTACAATAATAATATGTAATGTAATAAAAATGTGATAAAAGATGTAGCGGATGCAGAGCATCCACTACCTATTCTGCTTAGTTCAGCGTTTTGAAATATGTGACGTTTCAAGGTCACAGAATTGTCTAAATAGTTATTTAAATGCACTAAAATGTTAAAAATTGTATGCTGTATTTAAAAAATATATTATCCGAAGTTCATGCAACAACCTTATTATGGGTAGATGATAAAATCCAAGTATTTTTACGTCCGGGAATGATAAATACAAATTTTTCGAGAATTAAAAATAATAATAAAATTATATATTTTCCCAATTCTCAAGTGACACATCCAGAGTTAAACGTCGCATGATAAAATAGTTTTTGTGAATAAAGTATGGATTTGTCGCTTGAGATTTGAAAGAATATAATTTTATTATGTTTCCTAATTCTCAAAAAGATTGGCGATTCGCTACCGCGAATCTTTATTATGGAATACTAATTACTACTTGATTAATAAAATTACTTTTAACTGACATAAGAGTAAAATATTATTCTTTTAATTTATTCCAGCTATGCAGGGGTAAAACTGCATTTTTCTCATCTAAGATTACAATAGACCCTAGCACTCTTCCAAGCGATTGTCGATTGACATGGATTAAAGCAGGAGATATAAATTGTTTAGCACTCCCGATAAAAAAAAGAAGCCAGTATACAGGAATTATTAATTATCAGTGAGTGAACCGTTTTTTTTTTATATTCAAAATTACGAGCAACATCTACTTTCAACTGGTAAAAACAGGACTGGTAGATGAAAACATAATTTTAAATAGGAATCTGTATTATCATCGGAGGTTGTAATTATCGATCCGTTGAGAAATCCAATCACACTTACTGTGAATAATGGAAATCTACATTATCGACCAAAGTTAAATCCTCTAATACAGATAAATTATTTTCGTCATACAGACTAGATGAAGGAATAAATTAAAATTGATTAAATTCAAATTCATTCAGAAAAGAAGAATATCCCTCCTCTCGCTCCACTGGGATTTGAGAACCAGACCAACTGATTTCCGGTCAGGTGCTCTAACTAAATGAGCTACAGAGAGATCAGAGAAAGATACTGTTTTTCTGATACACGCTAATTTTAGCAAGGTGTTACACAATCACTATTTTTAAATAGGAATCTGTATTATCATCGGAGATAGTAACTATCGATCCGTTGATAAATCTAATCACACTTATTGTGAATAATGGAAATCTACATTATCGAGCAAAGTTAAATCCTCTAATACAGAAAAATTATTTTCGTCATACAGACTAGATGGAGGTATGAATTAAAATTAATTAAATTCAAATTTATTCAAAAAAAATATCTCCCACCTTTCGCTCCACTGGGATTCGACCACCAGATCAACTGATTTCCGGTCAGGTGCTCTAACTAATTGATCTATAGAGAGATCAGGCAAAGATACTGTTTTTCTGATATACGCTAATTTTAGCAAGGTGTTACACAATCAATTTTTTAAAATAGGAATCTGTATCATCTTCGAAAATAGTACCTATCGGTCCATTGAGAAATCCAATCACACTTACTGTGAATAATGGAAATCCACATTATCGATCAAAGTTAAATCCTCTAGTACACCAAAATTCTTTCATCATACAGACTAGATGGAGGTATAAATGAAAAGTTATTAAATTAAAATTTATTCAGGAAAAAAGGATCTCTCTCTTCTTGCTTCACTGGAATTCGAACACCAGGTCAACTGATTTCCGGCCAGGTGCTCTAACAAACTGAGCTACAGAGAGATCCGAGAAAGATACGGTTTTTCTGATATACGCTAATTTTAGCAAGGTGTTACACAATCAATATTTTGAAATAGGAATCTGTATCATCATCGAAAATAGTAACCATTGATCCGTTGCGAAATCCAATCACACTTCCTGTGAATAATGGAAATCTACATTATCGCCAAAGTTAAATTCCCTAATGCAGAAAATTTATTTTCGTCATACAAACTAGATGGAGGTATAAATTAGAATTGATTAAATTCAAATTTATTCAGAGAAAAAGGATCTCTCTCCTCTCGCTCCACTGGGTTATGGACACCAGATCAACTGATTTCCGGCCAGGTGCTCTAACCAATTGAGCCACAGAGAGATCAGAGAAAGATACTGTTTTTCTGATATGCGCTAATTATAGCAAGAAGTTAGATAATCAATATTTTTAAATAGGAATCTGTATTATGATCGGAGAGAGTAACTATCGATCCGTTGAGAAATCCAATCAGACTTATTGTGAATAATGGAAATCTACATTATCGACCAAAGTTAAATCCTCTAATACAGATCAATTATTTTCGTCATACAGACTAGATGAAGGTATAAATTAAAATTGATTAAATTCAAATTTATTCAGAAAAAAAGGATATCCCTCCTCTCGCAACACTGGGATTCGAGAACCAGACCAACTGACTTCCGGTCAGGTGCTCTAACTAAATGAGCTACAGAGAGCTCAGAGAAAGATACTGTTTTTCAGATACACGCTAATTTTAGCAAGGTGTTGCACAATCATTATCTTTAAATAGGAATCTGTATTATCATCGGAGATAGTAACTATCGATCCGTTGAGAAATCCAATCACATTTATTGTGAATAATGGAAATCTACATTATCGACCAAAGTTAAATCCTCTAATACAGAAGAATTATTTTCGTCATACAGACTAGATGGAGGTATAAATTAAAATTTATTAAATTCAAATTTATTCAGAAAAAAAGGAGAGGCCTTGAAGGAGGTAATGAAGTGGTTAAGAAGATACCTGGATAAGAATAAGTTAGAGCGAGTTTAGGGATTATACCGGGGAGTTGGGCTTGTAAATATGAGAAGAAATTTATGGAGGACGGGGGTAGTAAGCTAGTCAGGAAGTGTTAGTAGGAGAAAAAGAATAGGAGTGGGGGTGTGAAGATGGGGTTTGAACGGGAAAGGTATTTCAGACCGAATGGACTGCAGATGGATGAAGTCAGAAGGATACACAAGGAAGGAGAGTATATGAGATGGTTGAGAAAAACGACATGGAGAGAAAGAAGGCAGCAGGGGAGGAGAGAATAACAAAGTAAAGGTGTAACGGCAACTATGGTTGGATTATGCAAAGGGAGAGAGCACAATATTTGTGTCAGAAAGAACAGAAAGAAAGTTAGGAGCTTATAGAGAGGATGACGTGTGGGTGCATGGAGTGTTTTAATCGGTTCTGTCTTCCTAGGAAGAAGAGGATGTGCGAATTGTATGGGAAGGGGATTCAAGTGTGGAGCACTAGTTAGAGGAGTGCGAGGAGGTGGAAAGGAGTGGGATAAGAATGGAGGTATTGATGCATGAAAGGGGGAACAAAAGGGCAGTAGAATGGATTAAGGTGGGGGGGGGGGATTAGCGAATGAATATTCTTTAAAACGTTTCAGTACATATTATGTAAGTCGCTATCTTATTCATCCTATTGAAATATTGGTGTTTTATTAATTTGTGCCTCTCACACTAAAGTTACTAAACTTCTTCAGATTTATGACTTTATAATGTCAAAGTGAGTGGAATCAAAATTAATCATTACGCAATGAAAATATCACTGTTTGTTGGTAGACATAATAACATTTTATTTGTCGAACAAACACATTTTAACTTTTAGTTCAAAACTGTATTTAGAATGAAATTCTGACAAAAGTAATGAATAATATCGAGATGGTGAAATAAATGAATTACGTATATAGTATTCCTCATCGGTTGGAATGCTCAATAATGCGCAATAATCGACACTTGATTCATTTTAAAAAGTAGGATATTCTCTCTTTTGTGACAATACCTCACACTTTGAAACAAAAATGACAATAACGAAAAAATGGAATTCGAAGGGCTCTATTGATTTTTCGGAAATCATGCTCGCACACATGCCTTCGAAGGTTACGACAATACATGCGCCCAAACACAATTAACAAAATATTTATATTGTACACAACACAATTATGATTATTTCTGTTTTCAACTGCAAGCTTCAACAGTAATCAAGGCCCCATAAAGAGTTACGAACACATCAGGTTCGTTTTCTATGATTTTTTAAAAATGGTCATAAACGTGAAATAAAGGGATCATATGTTAAACATAATTATTGAAATTTTTGTTTCATTTGAAATAATTTGCAATTGAAATCGTCTTTTATATTTCTTTAGGTTTCTGAATAATTTTGGTTACAAAATATTTGTGTGTATTTTCTCCATTTTTTCCAATAATTATCAAAATAATTGCATTTTGAGAAAGCTTGGTAAATCAAATCTAGAGCGGTACAGTGATTGAACATGGTATTGCAGTGTTTTTTAATATTATTCTCCATGATGCATCAGAATATATAATATTGAAAATGTGGTGTAGAAATGAAAATTATGAAAATACACAAATATATAGACGATTTATATCAAACTAAATTCTCAATTCGACACAGGAAAACTTCGCATTTCAAACTTATTAATTACAATCTATTGAGATAACAGCATGCTTCAAAATTCTCTTTGAAGTGAAACGAAGGTAATAGTAATAAATAATATCCAGAGATTGATTTTCAAACATCCATCTTCGTCTCGAAGTAGCCATAAAAGACTTGAGGCAATTCAAATTTATCAAATGATTATATTTCAATGGTTTATTTAAAAAAATGATACAATATTCTCTGAAGATATATCCACAAGATATGTGGAACGAATATATTTAATGTGACAGTAATAAACAGAATAACATTCATAAAGTGCGTCACTCTAAGTTTTGTGTGAAAAAATGAAAATTATACACAGTCTTTGCTAAAATTTTATAAAAGCATTCATATTTCATATTTTTGGTACCAGATGATATAGTAATATTCTTACGATCCATTTTTTCAGCAAAAAACATCGTAAATTCTATAGTGGTGGACATAGTTGAAGGTGAATGTGGTTGAATGTTGACCATATTTCTTAAATAATTTCTGTGTTATAGAAGGATTCAAATCACCTTACGCGAATTACGGATTTAGGTCGAGATTTGAAGTGTAGAAAAAAATTAATATTCAAAGAAATATTGAATATTCCAAAATCAAATACAAAAAGTAATTCAGCGTTTTACTCTCGAAATATATTTAACAAGTTGTGGCGGGCGTAGTTAATGCGAATTTCAGGGACAAGGATGAATATCACTACAGAAAATTATTTGAAGAATGTCAATTATTAAGGACAATTTTTCGGAAATCCTGAATAGTTTTTAAAGTCACTAGCTAGTTTCTAGATTCTTGTAGCTTAGGACAGCGTTCAATCATTGCATACAATATATTCTCATACCAAAATGTACCCAGAAAGCATGCATAGATCTAGATTTGACAAAAATGTGTTTTCTTGTTCTAATTTTAAATATGGGCACACGTACCGTCAGTAATGCCTTAAATTAGTATCTCGGCAGCACGAATGTTTTGCGGTCCGAATACTTGGTAAAACCGATTATTCAGAGGATCCTCATTCGATATTGGTACAGTAACGTTAGCAATATTGCCATCTATGCGTACTTTAACTCTTCCTAAGTTATTATGAAGATCCGCTCTAGGAGACAAGATCGGACGCAATTCTCCACCTATGATTAGTCCAATGATGTATTCTTGACCCAATTCTTTATCTGTTCCTACATACCAAATTCCGGCTCTTAAATTGAAAGGTAAGAAAAAACCTAAGAAATCAGGAACGTGAATTTGAATGGGAGGTGGATGAACTGCGGCATCTTTATGTGGCCTAGCTAATTCTGTAAGAAGCAAGCATAAGTAGAAAATTAATTATTGTGCTCATTCTTACAATAATTTAATCAATCATAGTTTTCACTTCACAAACAAAAATTTCATAATAGATAATAGAAATTATATGAAAATGAGAACGCAAACGAACATTTTGATTTGAACGATTTTGATTAGGAAATAAATATAGAGCAAGTAATAATACACTTAGAATGATAGATTTATATTCACCAATAGGTTTGGGGAAAGCCAGTAGGAAAAAACTTAGAATACCAATCATGGTTACCATTTTCTTGAAATAAATTAAACTTATGAAGAATATCGAAAAGAATTTATCTAATGAATATCATTCAAGACGCTTTAGTGATGATTATACAAGGCGCTATCTCGTTCGTCATTGTAAATTATTTGTATTTCATTAATTTTTTTTATCTTACACTGAAATCAGCAGTGCTTCAGGTTAATGACCTTAATGTGTCAAATCTAGAGGGACTAAGATAAATGATTACGCAATGGATTGATCACTTTTTGTAGGAAGATAAATGAACTTCTAGTGGTTTATAATAAAATCTTTCATTATGGTGGATGACAAATGTCCATTAAAATATTAATGTGGCAGTTACAGAAACATTTCGGTATTATGACATTGGCCAGAGTGCCCTGTCTTTATTAAGAAAACGTGAAAAAAATTTCACAAAATGAAGAAAGTCGAAATTCTATAAATCAACAATGATAATAAAAGTTTTATACATAACAGCTCATTAAGCAATAAATAATTACTTAAAGAACTTCAAATCTTTATAACGTAGAATCATGTATATGAATATTGAAACTGCTGTAATTTTTTACAGTTTATAGTGGTTTCTGTATAACAGGAATCTGACTATGAAATTTAATTAATTATTCACTAGTTAGTGCTCACACAATTACCTTAATTCACATCTATAAGCAAATCCATAGTGGTTTTGGTCTGAATTCAACCTAAAAGGGCTTGCACCTCCCGTATATTTTCTTTTTAAACTTTTGAGATGTCTCACGTTCATTTTGAACCCAGAAACAAAAAAATCTCATGAACCTTTTCTGAGACAACTCAATTTTTGACTTTTTTTCAAACAGGTTATGCGACGTATTTTCAAAAGGGACTGTGAGTGCTAAATATCTTCCGAGAACTGAATACCTTCTGTATTTTCGAAGAATGATTAAAAAGTGGAAGAATATTAATGTTTTAAAAATTGCTCCTTTCCAAACCATTCCTTGTCCTAAATACGTATACCATAGAATTGAAGCATACAAAATATGATACAAAAATAAAATAAAAGTATCTGTTCTATTTCCCAAAGTTTCGTAGCTATGGCTTTTAGAAGTCGATTTGGAGCGAATCATTTTTTTTTTTAATAAAAAATTCGAGTTTTGGGAAATGACTAATTCTACATGCACCGCTGGTGAAAGTTGTCTGCAAATCAAATAAATTAGACCCAACTGTAAGTAGATCTAAAACATAAAAAAGCACTAGTTTAAATAGCTTTAAAATGATGGCCCTCTGAAAATAACCCATTTTTATTAAATTGCGTTGAAAATCCATTTTTTAAGCAAGTCCTCGTTTTTCGAAATAATCTATTTTCTAAACATCATAGGTGAAAGTTGCAGAAAAAAAGCAGACTCCAATTTAAGTAAAATAAAACTCTATTTCTCTAATCGCACAGAAATTATCATCGAATTTTTAAAAATTCACAGGGTGAGATGTTAATATTTTAAATATAGTGTTGGAATACAATAATTAAAATACGGAATTTTATACGTATGAATGTATTGAAGTGGAATGCAATAATAGAAAACTAAAATCATTTGTAGATCTCTGGGATTCACTTTGTATCCAAAGCTGAGTTGACATTCGAGTTACTTTCTGCATGATTTACAATTAAATAGTTTTTATTCAGAGTTATCTTGTGGTTTATCAAACATGATTTTGTGCTCGACTCGACTCCTTCTGGGCGAAGGATGGATTGTAGCATGTATAATTATAAAAAATGCTTATGATTTATTAAATGTCAATCGCTGATTAATATTATATTATTATCATGAAATCAATATTGTGTAGAAAACCAAGTAAATGTTGTCAAGAGCATGTGCATAATCGGGGTGGCCATTAAAACTTATGAAGAAAATGAACGGATATTTTTCGGCTTGAAATCAGTTTTTTATACACATTAAAATAAAAAAAGTTAGCAAAAAATAAAAATCTTTATAGCAAGCAGTTTCAAGTTCAATTGAAGTAGTATAAAAAAATATTATTGTATATTGTATGTATTTCAAATTTTTTAGGACAAATTCCCTGTTATCTTAGCATTAAGAGTTGCAAAATTTTAAATTGCTATCCTTGAAAATTAAATTACGTGTTCTAAAGAAATTAGCGTGAAAAATGAAATAGGAAAAAATTGAAAGCTCTCGAAATTAAACGATATACAATTTCCAATTTACAAAGACTACATATAATAGATTATTCAATCACCACTCTAGTCTATTTTAAAACCCATAACTTAAAATGATTAACTCCTTAAACTTTAAATTATTTTAATTTTAATTGCTTAGCTTTTAAACTAAATGAAAATTTTTGTTAATAATTTGTTTAATGTTATTGTTCTTATTTTGATTGACCTTCAGGTTTCATTGATCAGAACATGGTTTCCGCCCAATGCTTATTCTCCTTGAAGTTTTCCCTCTGTTTTTGAGATCTCACTCCAACGATAAAGGCAGCACTCGAAACTCAAAAACAGAGGATAAACTTCAAGGAGAATAAGAATTGGGCGGAAACCATGTTCTGATCAATTAAACCTGAAGGTCAATCAAAATGAGAACAATAACAGCAAACAATTTATTAACAAGTTTTCTATTTTGAACATTTCCAACTTTAGATTATCGAAATATCAAACACTTCCCAGTGATTAGTTGTTCCTAGATTAGGTTTGAAAATATTGAAGTTCGTTGAAAAGATTGGATTTTTCAAATAGGAATTGCATCTTAAATTTGCTGTTAAAGAAACGTAAAATAAAAATGAATATATATATTTAAATATACGAATATTGTGCAAAGGCCCAACTTTTATTTGCTTCGCAACGTAACTCTAAAGTAAAAAATTTTGTTATGTATGATGATGAATCGATGCGTACCAGTTGAACAAAATTCACCGAAACTTTCAGAACAAATTTCATCAATCCTGGAACCTCTTTCTTCATCAGAATCATTTAGAATCAATGAAGAATTCATCGCATCTTTTGTGCCAGATTAATTTCTATTACGTCTTCCAATTCCTTCTTATTTGGCGTCAAATTTTTTGTACAAAATGCAGCAAGTCTAAATTATATAAATTGACAATGGTAATGAAAGTTTTATACGTAACAACTTATTAGGCATTATAAATGTAATGTAATATTATTGTAATATTTTTATGTATGTATATTATGTTTCAGGTATTTGTATGTAGTTTTTATTATTTGTGTAATTTATTGCTTTTACAAATAAGCGTTTCCACAAATGTTTGGAATTTGATCATCTGAACTCTAATGAAAATCAGAAAGAACAAATAACTTACTTGAGTTGATTTGCTGCAATTTTGACATTCTAATAAGCATTTTGAAGTACTATATTCCTATAATAGTAGTAAATAATATAGGAATTTAGTCTATATCTGTTTTTTTTATAAATCTGTAGCCCAGATCACAATAGGAATGATAGATGCATGTTTCACATTCCTCAATATTGTCTGTACATCATGCCTCAGATCGGTATACTTATAGATCTCTGTTGTACAGGTGGCCTGCAAATTCCGATCAAGTTGACAAGCAATATCAATGATGTAGATTCTTCCGCTTTGTTTCTCACGTATCACAATGTCGAGCCGATTGGCTAGAATATATTAATGATCCGCCTGAATGGTTATATCTCAATATAAGATTTAGCGTTCTTTTCCTAAAGATTAGAATTACGTGGCAGACATTACAATTTTTTATTTTTCTTCTTTCATACAAAATATTTTCACATCAAAATGTAGATTTGAAAATAAAGTTTCTTTTTGTTAAAATTAAAAAATGGGCATCCTTACAGCCAGGATAACTGTAGTTTTTATTCCTAAGTTAAATTATTGGCGTATCTTGGCAGCGCAAATGTTTTGTTGTCCGATTTATTTGTAGAATAGATTATTAAGAGGATCCTCAAGTGATATTGGTACAGTAACGTTAGCAATATTGTAATTTACATGCGTACTTCAACTTTTCCAAAGTGATTATCAATATCCGTTCTAAGAGCCAAGATTGGACACAAATTTGCAGCTATGACTACTCCAATGATAAACACTTGATCCATTTCCTCATGTATTCCTACATTCCAAAGGCCTTGGACTAAATCCGGAGCAATAAAAAAAACTTCGAAATGACGAAGGTGAAGTTGAATCTGAAGAGGGTGAACTGTGGTATGTTCATGTGGTCGAGCTAATTCTGTAAAAAGAAAGCATAAGTAGGAAATTATCTATATAATTAATTATTGAATTTGTTTAATAAATCATAGTTTTAATTCCACAAATGAAGATAAATTGATTGCTTCGAGAAGTTTGATAAAAATCAGTTCAAAAAGAGATATTTTTATTTGACTGATTTCGAATTCGAAATATTATACCATTAATAATGGACTTTGAACTGCAGTATAAATGTTTCTGTATATCATAATTATACCAATCGTTATGTCGTTCATTATTTAACATTATTTGTATTTTATTAGTTTCGTTCTGTCATACTGAATTTGCTAAAAATACTTTAGGTTTATGACAGTATTGCCCATGCATACTTCGAAGTTGAATTATTCGAATATCTCGGCAGCACGAATGTTTTGCGACCGTAATGCTTTGTGGAACAGATGATTCATTGGATCCTCTTCGGATATTGGTACAGTCACGTTAGCAATATTGCCATCTATGCGTACTTTAACTCGTCCTAAGTTATTATGAAGATCCGCTCTAGGAGCCAAGAATGGACGCAACATATTACGTATGATTACTCCAATGATGTATTCTTGACCGTTGTGCCTATCTGTTTCTACAAAGCAAATTCCTGCTCCTAAATAACGAATTGAGAAGAAGCCTTCGAAATTGCGAACGTGAAGTTGAATGGGCAAAGGATGAATTGCGTCCTCTTTATGTGACCAAGCTAATTCTGTAAAAAGAAACCATGAGTAGGAAATTAGTTATTGTATTAATTGTTTATTCATTTCAATCAATCATTGTTTTTATTTCACAAACAAAAAGTAATTGACAGATCGGAGAAACTAAATAAAAATGAGTTCGAAAAGAGATATTTTATTTTAAACTATTTCAAATAGGAAATATACTACAAATAATACTGGACTTTAAATTAGAGATATTATATTTACCAATAGAATTTGAGAAACCCAGCAATATGAAAAACAGGCTCATAATCACCGCCCTAATTTTTTTAAAGCTAAGGAAGCACAACAGAATTATACTATACAGAATTATACAGAATTAATTATACCAATCGCTTGTTCATTTGTCATACAACATTATTTATATTTCATTAATATCGTTCTCCCACACTAAAGCAACAAAAAATACTTCAGGTTTATGACATAATATAGTGGAAAGATTGGACTTTCGTGGAAGATGTGATGTTTTTTTTAGCTCACCAAATTTTTAAACTTGAGTATGCCACTGGATTTTATATAGTTTTGCGTCGATTTAGAAAAGCAAAGAAACCTTCTTATACATTTTTTCGCAGTCTTTCTTTTTCTCTTTTTCTCTTTTCATTAAGTATATTTACAAAACAAAATTTGCCCAAAAAGCGTCCATACATTTGGGCATATGCTTATAGAACCAGTCACTTTCACGTCCTTTCAGCCCAGTGACGTTCGCACATGCGCATTCCTCCGCCGGGCCGACATAAAACTTTACGCCCGCTACACATAAACTGCACTACGTAAGTGAGAATATGAAGGAAATTATCTTTATCTGTAAAACAATTGTTCCTTCCTTTTCCTTATAATCTAAAATTATCAAGTACCCTAAACATCCTCTATCTACTTCACATGCCCAATGTAAACTTGATAGGAATTTTCTTCATGTTATATCTATCGAATGTTCGATTTTCAATAAAGTTAGTTTTTCCGGAATCACATTGTCTTATGATGTTTATGCCTAGAAAATATTGCGATACAATGTAAGGTTATGAAACACAGTATAAGTTTCAAGTTGATTAATACAGTCCGTCGGTTTCGATATTTCAAACAAATAATTTATTTCCGTAAAAAATGTATAGGCGACCGTTAAAGCCATGATACATAAAACTTTGTAAAAGACACAATAATCTTTCAACCATATACTTTGCAACAGACATGACAAAAATTATGAGAAAATTTTATCCGAAGTGCTATATTGATATTTCGGAATTCATGCTTGCCCACATGCGTTCGTAGATAATGAAAATGCATGCGCCCAAACATAGTTCTCAAAATATGTACAATTATGCACATTACTTCAAACAATATTTTCTGCTTATTTTTGTTATCTCGGTCTTAAAGTACAAGTTTTAAAGAATAATTTAAGCCCTCCAGAGAAGTTTCTAACACAACGGGTTCGTGTTATGTGGTTCTTCAAAAATTGCAATCAAAGCTTTTTTTTT
This sequence comes from Andricus grossulariae, assembly GCA_011634705.1. Lineage (NCBI taxonomy): Eukaryota > Metazoa > Arthropoda > Insecta > Hymenoptera > Cynipidae > Andricus > Andricus grossulariae. The sequence continues at coordinate 188,828,499 of JAABKJ010007545.1, read as the reverse complement.
AAATTTCAACCATAAGTTTTGAAAAACCTGAACGTGATTGGTGAGTTTTAGGCCCATATTCATATACATATAATTATACATAGTATTTACCAATAAAATTATGGAAAACCAATAGGATGAAAAACAGAATACCAATCATGGTCTTCATTTTGTCGGAATAAAGGAAACTGACGAAGAATATTGATAAGAGTCTAACTAATATATATTCTTTAGAACATTTAATTACATGAGTCGCTATCTCAATCGTTATTTTGAATTACTCGTATTTTATTAATATCTTTCTCTCACAATGAAGTTGTATGAAATACTTCAAATTTATGACATTATTACATATACTTTTGAAGAACCAAAATTATTTATTACGGAGTGGGAAGATCAGAATTGCGTGGAAGACCTAATAACATTTTATCTTTAAGCCAAAAAGTGTTTACACTTTAGTATATAATGTATTATGAAATATAATATAGGTGTGATAATTTGAGAATAAAATGTTTGAAGATTCACAATTTTGAACTAAGTGGAATCGTACCATAATATTCGAACTAAAGATTTCAGAATTATTACAATTATTTTTAATTGAAAGGAATAGTATTATATTGAAAGTTTTCATACAATAGAACAATGTTCAGATTGAAAAATCCAAAATTATTTAGCTCAAATTTAATATATCGAATTTTGATTTTTTCGACGTCAAAATAAGATATTTTTAATTTTGAATCCCACTTTTGAATTGTATGATTTTCATGGTTTTCGTTCGTAGATTATTTTTGAATTCTCTATTTCTGAATATTTAAGCCTGAGTTAGCACTGCGAGGTTCATTTCTTTGTCGAGGAGAAAAGACTATTATTTGACAAAAGAGAAGAATACAAGGTAGTTCCGTCTCGAAAATTGTAGGAGATTTGTTTTAAAACACATAAGATACTCTGTCAATGATGCCAAAGAAATGAAGACTGACCAAAAAGTTTCAACTTCTTTTTTTAATGTCACAAAAAAAGTACCAGTGAACCCTTTTGAGAACCTTCTCTGATTCCACTTTAAAGTCTGAAAAGAAATTGAATGTCGAGGAAGATCTACCCGCTAAAAAAAGATTTTTTAGCCCTTAATTATTAATGTGGATAATATTCAGGCAGATTTTATTTTTGAATAGTATTAAAATCAAAAAGACTGTAAATATAAACTCAGAGAAAAAGTTGTCTTGGAGCACAAGCATCGTCTTCTTGCCTGTTTTGTCTTGTACCACTTGAATATACTTTTTAAACAAACAAAATTATTCTGCTGCTACATGAGGTGAAGATGTTTCAAAAGGCTAATTTTTGCTGCGAAGTAATTCTTTTTGAGACAAATGAAATTCCTTTTTACCTTAAATTTAGGATGAAATTCTATTTCTGTCAAGAAGCATTCTTCTGAAACAAAAGGAAATTTCTCTGATAAACAGCAGAAAGCTGTTGATTCTTATTGAATATTATAATTTTCAAGATCATGTAATATATGAAATGAAAGAATAATAAGTCTAATTTTTTTTGGTTTTAATTCCATGATTAGTACTTACTATTTGGCGACGCTTTTTGATCTCTCAACATTGCCATGTGAAGTTTTTCAGCCATTAATCTCAATTTACTATTTGCCAGCTTCCTACATACCAAAAGCCTGCTGTCGAACTTCCAAGTAAATGCATGAATAAACCTTTGAAATGGTGAACATTAGGTTAAATGAGAAGATGATAGACTGGGCATCTTTCTGTGGACAAGCTAATTCTGTAAAAAGAAAGCATACGTGGAAAAGAAAGTATTGTATTATTTATTAAATCAATTTAATATATCATAGTTTCTGTTTTACAAACAAAAATCGATTCAGAGATTATAGAAATAAAATGAAAATATATTTGTAAACAGATATTTCAATTTAAAGCATTTCGAATAAGAAATAAATCTGCTGAAATCATTAATGAACTTCAAATTATAAATATCGATGAGAGTCTTAACTAATCAATATTCCCCAAGTTCAGTACATATACTTTTCGCCACCTCATTCATAATTCCAAACTATTTCTATTTTATCAAATTTTTTCTTCTATTCTTGTACATCTAATACCAATTTGGGCTTCAAAATTACCTATTATGTCAAGTTTTTAAGAAAATTAGCATTCAAACCTTTAAAAAACGTCTTTTTGGCAATTTTTGAAAAACAGTAGCGAACGTACCCGATGTGTCAAAAAAAAATGTTTATGGGCCATTTCAGACTATTTATGTGTATGAAATTATAAATTTGTATACTCTAATCCCAAAAATAGCTTTAAAATCTTACTTTGTTACCTTAAATTTGTAATGTTTAAAAATCTAAATCTAAGAAGATACATTCTAAAATACAAAGCAGCCTTAGCGGCACCTCTAATCTATTTTTTTATTGTGCAATAGATTTTATGGTAGTATTTTTTCACTAGAGGGAACAAAATTATGAAGATAGCGTTTGAAAAACATCATAGAGATCATAAATCAATGAAAAAAAATTTATAAGTAACTTGTTCATTTTCATCTTTTTATTGCGTGATGATCATAAAACTGAAGTATACATGCAGCTGTTGTATGGGGGAAAAAATTAATGAAATACGCCTAATACGCAGTACTCCATCATATTGAAAAATATTCATCAGTTAGACTTTTATTGATATTCTTCATGAGTTTCCCTTATTTCAATAAAATGAGGACTAAGATTAACATCCTGAGCTACATCTCACTGATTTTCCCCAACGCTATTGGTAAATACAACATCTATAGTTGCAGCATATTTATTTCCTGTTCGAAGTCCTTTGAAAATCTCTCTAATTCGGGCTCACTTTTATTTAATTTCTATGATCTATAAATTCATTTTTGTATCTGCAATAAAAACTCTGATTTGGTGAATTAATGAATTAATTATTACAATAATTAATTTCATACTTATGCTTTATTCTTAGAGAATTAACTAGGCCACATAAAGATGCTGCAGTTCATCCTCCATCCATTGAACTTTATGCTCGACTTCATGTTCACCATTACGGAGATTTTTTTTACCTCCGGGCTTAGTACAAGGCTTTTCGTATGTAGGAATAGATAAGGAAGTGGATCAGGAGTACATTATTGGAGTAATCATCCGTGGACATTTGTGTGCATTGATGGCTCCTAGAGCGGAACTTGATAATAAATTAGGAAGAGTTAAAGTGCGCATAAATGGCAATACTGCCAACGTGATTGTACCAATATCGAATGAGAATCCTCTGAATAACCTGTTTAACAGAGCATTTGGGCCTCAAAATATTCGTGCTGCTAAAATACGCGAATAACATAATTTATGAGTATACATGGACTCATATTTTTGGATAGACCTTTTAAAATTAATGGTAAAATCATTGCCAATTGCAGCCTGATGATTTCGAATTCAGCTTTGCTAAAGCTCTTTTGGCTTTAACAAATAGATTGTCATCAAGTATCTCGCGCTTCGCCCTCGATTTAATTTTGTTCGAACCGAAACATTTTTCTACTATATGTTAAACTTATTATATTTAGTTTATATTATATATAATTCTTCAGCTTGGTTCAGAACTTCTAGTTTGGGCACAAAATTGTTTCACTAAACATTTTATTGGTGTCGGTTTCATTAGTACACAAATTTTGATGATACAGTAGGTGTTTTACACAGGAACTAAAAAGGGTGTTTTCTGTGTGAAAAAAAATTGAATGATGTTTTATACATATGTGTTTGCGTTTTGAACAGGTTAATAACTTGCACTGTTTTTTTATCATAGCAAAAAATTCTCAAAATAAATGTTCGTGTTTTCCACAGGGAAAAAGCTCTCATTAGTGTTTTATACAGGTCTTAATATATATATGTATATATTTAAGATTTTTCCATGAGAATCGAAATGGTAAGTGCAAATCCGTGTCGCTCTCTACATAAGGGTACGTATGTAGATTTCACACTGTAATTCTGATTATTTACTGATTAAGAATTATATTAAATTAGTAGAAAATTGTTATCGCTTGGAAATTGATTCCACTGAGATTCTTGTTATCAGGATTAGTCGCAATGTAAAAAGAAAAATATTTTACAGTGTGTTAAATGAGCAGTGAAAGTAAGAACTAGATGTTCGATTTTGTTTCACTTAATTTTCTTCCAAAATCATTTTGAACTCCAGTTCGATTTCTTGAGCAACGTAAAAACTGAAAAACAGTTGAAATGCTTTCATTATTAGTCTTACTTAGTATGTACCAATTATTTGTTAAAAATAAAAATTTTTTTATGTGCCTATTTAGAAAATTATAAATGGGAAAATCAAGACTTATAAGCATAATTTGGTACATATGTACTCGTACTTTTTTCTCTTCTGATATATCTATAATTCGCGTATCTTCGAGTATACCATTATTTTATGTTAAGAAGTATTTGTATTTATTAAATTCACACAGGTGAGCATACAGTAATCTACAAATTTACAGCATAAATCTGTCAAATAAAAACTCATTTTAATTATCGTTCAAAATTTTTTCTGAAATACAATTTCTTATATATATTTAAGGATAAATAGATTTTAGCACAGGCTGAGAGTTTTATGGAAGAAGTTTTCTTAGACATCACTTTCTAAGTCATAGGGTGACCTCTATATTAAAATTGAAATCAACTGAAGTAAAAAAGTAGATTTCTCATTTTATCGATCGCCGATAATTATTTCGATTTATTCATTTTTAGTATTACTTTCAATGTAAGTTGTTAATAAAGATATTATATCTTTGGTTGTTATGCCTGACTTTCTCAACACATGGCGTAAAATAAAATGTATTACAGTAATTTAGCATTCATGTTTTTTAAGTATGCCTTATTCTATGCCCGTTTATATCATATCCTCCATGTTGGTATAAATAAAACGTAAATGCATTACTATACGCTTGACTGTATTCTTCCTTGATTGTTCTAATACTGTTTTCATAGGTTGTATTCAGCTTGATCAGAAGCCCTACTTGCTCTTGTTCTACAATATCTACTCGATCGTTTGCGTGCTTGCATGCTCTAATGTGTGCTTGTTTGTATACTAAATTGTTCGATGTTGATACGTGTGTAGCAGCAACTTGGTCACGCGCAACAACAAGACAAAAAAGACGGTTTGTACCCAGTCTCCGAGATAAATCACCCGGCAGAGTAACCCACTCGTTTTTAATCGTGTCAAACACGATGAATACTTTTTTTGAAGAAGCAAATAAACGGCTTGCATCATGAATTAAGTTTCCCCACTGCCATCCAAATATGATATTATCCCTTTTTAAGAGAGTTACCGTATTGGAGCTCATACGTTTACCACGAAATGTTTCGAAATTGCGCAACTGATGTTGAAAATACAATTCTTCGACGGGAGGCATGACGCCGTTGTATGTAGGAAATAAATCCTTCAAAGTCCTCGGTTCTGAACTTATCAATTCTATAAGAAGAAACAGAAATAGGTGAATGTTTATGTAATAGATACAATATCCATTATGACGATCAAGTAGAGAAAAGATCAAGAAAAAAAAGTAAAAGAGAAAAAGAAAGAAATTTTCTTTTGTCTCATGCAAGTGACTTTTGATTTTCAAAATCGTCAAAGTTTAAGAATTTTCATTTGTGCGTCTTTAAAATTCAAGAGCTTTGACTTTTAACGTTTCAAAATTGTGAAAATGATAATGTGAACATTTGAAATGATTCGGTATTTACTTTAAAAATGTACAATGGAAAATTATGCATGTTGTGAGATTCATAATTTGAGATTCTTTAATTCAAGTCATTCTAACAGAAGATTTGGAAATATTTCAAACCTTTTTAAAAGATTTCCAAAATTGTCAAAAAAGACTGGAAGATTTTCTGCCAATGTTTCTCAGATCGATAGACTTTTTAAGATTTAAGGGTTAATTGGAGTAAGCTTTAAGATTTTTTTTAATTCATCTCTTTCGGTAAAAATTAATTCTTTTTTGGTTAAAAATGTGACTGTTTGGTTGAAAGTGGGTCTATTTTGGTTGAGTTTCAAACTACTTTGTTGAAAACTTTGTTGAAAATTTAAATAATTTTCTGCTAAAAGATTCTTATTACATATTATTTTCAAAATCAAGTATCAGATTTCGATTCAGCTACCCCAAAAACCTAAGTATCACGAATCTCATCGAGGTCCCAACATTTTTTATAATTCATGTCCGCCATATTGGATCCGGAATTTTGATTTTGAAAATCCAACACCAGATTTCGATTAAGCGGCCCCAGAAACCTAAGTATCACCCATTTTATCAAGGTCCGAACATTATCATTGATTTATGTCCGCCATATTGGATCCGCTATTTTGAATTAAAAAAATTCAACATCAGGTTTGAAATCAGCGACCCCAAAAGCTTAAGTATCACTAATTGGATCAAGATCAAAACATTTTTAATAATTTATGTTCGCCATATTGGATCCGCCATTTTGACTTTTGAAAATCCAACATCAGATCTGAATTCAGCGACCCCAAAAATCGTAAGATATTCAAGCACAAAACAATCGGATTACGTTAAATAATTTTCTCTTGAAATGCCCACATATGTGTCATAATGCAACAGTGGCACGACTTTTTTTTGCCCATATACGTGTCACTGACAGTGAACGGGTTAAGCTAGTTTTTTCACGTTCAAAAATGTTTTGTAATTTGAGGAATAATTCCATTCAGCTTGTATGATTCTCTAAAATTCATCTTTTTTGGTTAAAAGCTAATCTTCTTGGTAGAAAATGTATCGATCTGTTTGAAAATTTAACGTAGAATGATAAATATGATATAATATTGTCTTATATTTGCCAATGAAATTAAGAAAAATGGCAAAAGCGAGCAGTAGAGAAGCAGCGGCGATTTGCATTTTCTGATATAGTTGATGACAGTATATGTATAACAGCAGATGACAGTCAATTATACTGATTGAGAGAGAAATGAAATTTTCCAGAAGATTTGTCTATACTTATAGAAGTGAGCTTATGTGTGTATGTGTGTTCTGATCCGTCTCCCTGGATCCTTGTATGTCATATAACAACGAGCGTCATTTGAAAAATTATATCAACATAAGCTCATAGATAAAAACAGGGATTACTTTATCTCTTTCAAGATTTCAATTATGCTACATAAAATAAAAACAGTGCCTCCAAAACCTTGTTTTTCGGCACGTTTTACTTCAGCACTATCGTAAAAAAAATTTTACAACAGCAATATACATGTCGTTCGATTCGGAAGACTTTAAGCTTTCACGTGTACCTGGCTACAATTTTCTGCGAATTTGTTTGAACGAGTTGCGAGCGATCAACGTGAGGGTCGCGTGCTTTTGACGCGGACATTAGTATTCGGGCAAAAAGTGACTACATTTCTCTACAGAATGATAGTAAATCATCTCAGAAGTACGATGAGAATAGAGGCTCATCTTTTAGCAAATATGTAGTTACTACTTTTCTTGTCAAGCATATATTAAAATTTGTTGACAATTTTAATTCAGAGAGGCAATAAAGTATATTTTGCGTAAGAAAAAATGTACAAAATTGGAAAAAAAAACTTTTAAGGGACTCAATTAATAATTTATTCGAGCTGATGCGTATTTAGGGCCAATCATTTGGTTTTATACATGATTTGTATAAAATAAATTAAAATGATACATAATTTTTTGCTGTGGGTGTAATTTTTCCGTCTGAGTACAAAAAATAAACGACTTATTGAAAGAAAATATTTTTACATTCTCTTCAGAGAAGGTATTAGATCTGTGTAAAATTTGACCCCCCTCCCCTTCGTTTTTGTCAAATGTAAACGTTTTGAAACTCCCTGATCCCGAAAAACAGGTTTTTACGAATTTGTCTGTCTGTATGTCTGTATGTCTGTCTGTGAGCACGATAACTTTCGAAATAATTGACAAATTGGATTGGCCTTTCATATACTCTTTGACTGCCCTAAAATGAAGGTCAAGTTCATTAGCCAGCCATTTTGTATAAAAATTCAAAAACTTCGAGCATTTTCAACATTTTTGAGACTACTCTTTTTTAAAATTTGATAATTCTATGTACGGCTTTTTATATTATTCGAAAATTCGAACAATTCATCCCAATGACTACTTTCGATGAAAAACAAATTATATTAGAGTTAAAGCAGTTACAAAATTTAAAAAAGAAACTAAAATGAAAATTTAAAGTCACACAACGCACGATATGAAAAAAGTCACGATGAGAAAAACTTTAATTTTTGAACACCCTACATATTTGTCATAACAACTTTTTAAATTTTCTTGAAAAATCGAAAATTCAAATTTTGATCGCAAAAGAAAACAATTAAAAATCGAAAATTCCATTTTGCTGTCAAACTATACAAGATAAGAAAGAAAATAAATCCACAAAAATTGTGCATTTAGAAAAGAGCTACAAATTTGTTTCACATTATTTTTCGATAGGATGCGCGGTTTTTGTTTTATTCGTAAAAAAGACAACAACAAAAATTAATTTTCGGACAAACGACACAAAATATGAGAAAAATTAATTAAAAAAAAAGTTGCTCATCCAAAAAAGAGCTATACATTTTTCATCAATAATTCTTTGATAGGACGCGTAGATGTTATTTCAATCGTAAAAAACGAGATTGAAAATAAAAAATTACAGTTTTGGAAGAACGTCAAAAGAACGAAAAAAAAATGAAAAGACAAAAGTTGTTCAACCAAAAAAATCTACAAGTTTTTTATAAACCCTTTTCATAAGTATAAAAAAATTATCTTTTTGGAAAAAAGGACACAAGCTACAATAACATGTTATTTAACAAAAATTTTCAACTAAATTATATCTACAAATTTGCTCAAAACCACTTTACGCTAAGATGCGTATTTTTAGTTTAAATCGTAAAAAATTACATTGAAAATGAACAAATGAAACTTATGGAAAACGACACCAAATGCAATAGAATGTTTATTAACAAAATTGTTTTTTTTTTGCTCATCGGATGCGCAGTTTTTTCAATTATAAAAACAAGATAATCAAAATACGTATGTTTCAATACCAATGCATGTTATGAATTGTAATAATATAAAAATATTGAAATCATACATTTTTCAGGATAGTTGAGCATAAAATTTAATGCAAAATAAATACAGATATTAAAGTAATCATGATAAGTAAAATTTGAAATTTGTATTGAAATATCTGAATAATATATCCTATACCGAGGTATATAAATAAATGTAATATACATTTAACATAAAATTATTGAACATAATGGAGAAAAGTTCACATTCTGAAGAAAATCGAGTGCGAATCACGAGATACGCTATGAGAATGTGTTCGTTAAAGCCGAAGGAGCTTTATCAAAAGAGAATTCACAATCACCAAATTACAGCGAAGCGCGATGAGAATGTGCCCGCGCAGCGGATAGATTTTTTATTATAAATTTGGACTTCATACTTTGATATTCACTGCAGTTACGACAAGATTATTGTTTATTGATTGAGCTTCCTCAAGTGATATAAAATCTTTGTTATAAAAAGCCAGATGCATGTCCATATCTGGCCTATTGAGTCAAAATGATTATGTGAAAATTTAATATCGAACGTTTTGTCAATGATAGCGTCACCTATATTCAATGAATATATTCTAAATTCATCCTGAAGAGATAGACAATCAACGATATTCCTTATAATGATTCTAACAAAGATATTTTTTAATGAAGAAATTTTGATTTTACGAATTGAAATCACTTCTCAAATATTTTTTAATTTAAAAAAAATCTTCCATCCAAAACTGAAACGTAGTGTTATTCAGCTTACAAGATTTCTGAAAATTCATATCTTTTTCTAAAATATTAATCTATTCTTTTGTAAAAAATGCAACTTTTTGGTTGAGAATTGTTGTTTCCGGTTGGAGAGTCAACAATTTTGTTGAAAATTCGTCTCTTTGGTTAAATAAAACTGTTTTAGATATAAAATTTAAATCGCTATGATTTGAAATATCAACTGTTACATTTATCGTTGAGAATTCATATTTTTTGTTTGAAAATTTGGCTAAAACTTTGTTCGTTTGGTGTTTTCTCTTTTCTTCCAATGTAAAAATTGAGTGAGACGAAAGGTAAAGAATAACCGTGTTTGTTTTCTAGACTTCCTAAAATTATATTCGTGCTCATTCGTGTCAAATACGATGGATGCATTCCCCTCCCCCCCCCCCAAATAAACTGCTTGTACCAAGAATAAAGACTTGAAAAAAAAACCCTTTAATTTAACAATAAGGTTTGATGCATATTTTCTATTCTATTTCCACGTATACCTGTATGTCTCAGAACGAATAGCGGCATTTGAAGAATCTTATCAACATACACTTACAGTTTAAAGAAGGATTTCAGAAAAACAGATCTTTATTGGTCCAACTCTGAAAACAAAATTTTTTTTTACAAAATACATAAATTTTAGTCAAATAGTTGAATGTTTAACCCAGAACGATCTTTCAGTCTTGACAAAAAAAGCTTGCTAAGCGAGTGAAAATATAGGAGCTGTATATAATGTGGACAAAATCAACGAAAGAATGAATAGTAGATTATTATAGTAAATTTTGTCTTAATCGGAATAATTAATTTCACAACATTGAGAAATTTTCTGCATCACTAGTGCACATTTTTGACGGGGTCCCCCTAAGAAAAGACTCTACTGATTCTACACCCCAGCGGCTGCACCCGACTTTCAAAATATCTGTACTAGTATTCACCTGCAATATTTTTATAGTACACAAGTAAAATCGCAGACAAGCCTATGTATAGAACAGCGGGCTTAAGCCTACTTAAGCATACGAATCCACCAAGACGTAGACTCTCGTCCTGCCAACGATGAATACTGCAGTTACATTTGCATTTGCATTTACAGTTTTATGTTTTATTTGCGACGCTTTAAACTCACGCTCGTGTACTGTCAACTTGAATTGGATTACGTAATCGCAATATGTGCGCATGCTTCCGTGGCTTTCAAGATGTTTTCAAGAAAATATTTTGGTTGCATCAATGAAATGTTTTGTTTGATTCTATTGAAATCTATTTTAACTTATTTCATAGATCCAATATGGTCAACTGAACGAAAATTCTGTTCATGCAACCAAAAATTTTTCTAAAATCAACCAAATTATTGCAGCATGAATTCAGCGATTTCACCATGGTGGACACAATCCTAAGATTGCATTTTCAGGCGGAGAAATTTTTTTCGACGTTGCAACAAAATCTAATATGATAAGATTCTATAACTGGAAAATCTTGACAATGTGGATCACCTGGAAATTGGTGTTCTTCCAATCTCCAAATATGAAATACAAAGCTTGAATATTTTTCCTTTTTATAGACTTAATGAATTATTTCTGTTTGTTGAGGCGTCCTCTGTAGCGTGGCCTATATGCCTTATTCTTTGTCCGTTTATATCATATTTTCTATGGTGGAATAAATAATGCGTAAATACATGATTATATACTTCACTGTATTTTTCCTGGATTAATTTAATGCTGTTTTCATAGGTTGTTTGTTCACTGATCAGAAGCGGTGTTTGCTCTTGTTCTACAAGGTCTACTTGATCGTTTGCCTCTCTGCATGCTCTAATGTGTGCTTCTTTGTATACTGCATTTCTCGATGTTGATAGGTGTCTAGCAGCAACTTGATCGCGCGCAACAACAAGGTCTAAAATACGGTTTGAACCCAGTTTCCAAGATAACTTATAAGGCAGAGTAGACCACTCGTATTTATTCGTGTCAAATATGATGGTTGTATTTTCCCTAAAGGCAAATAAACTGCTTGCACCAAGAATAAAATGTTCCCACTGCATTCCAAATATGATATGATCCCTTTTTAAGAGATTTACCGTATTGTATCTCATATGCATACCACGGAATGTTTCGAAATTGGGAAACTGATGTGCAAAATACAATAGGTGCAATAGGTGAATGTGTATGTAACAGAAATAATATTCATTATAACTACCAGGTAGGAAGAAGAACAAGAGAAAAAAATTAAAATTAAAAAGAAATTTTTTTTAGTCTCATGTAATTTTTAAATTAAAATATGAAATAATCTTGAAACGAATTTATTCGCATAGTCTACATTCAAGACTATGTTTGTGCACACTTTTCGCGTGAAAAAAAGACAAAAAGAACAAAAAAAGAAATTTCTCTTGATTTGCTTTCAATAATTTTTACTCATACATCTTTGGAGTTTCAGACGTTTCAATTGTTACTGCTGAAAAGTGTAGAAATTTAAACTGTAAATCCTTAAAATTGAAGTATTCTTAAATTTGAAAAATTACAATGAAAAATTATGCAAGTTCTAAGATTTAAAATTTGGAATTATAAAAATCCTACACCAGTTTTGTAGTAAGCTACCACAAAAACCTAAGTATCACTAATTTTATCAAGGTCCAAACATTTTTAATCATTTATGTCCGCCATATTGGATCCGCCATTTTTAATTTTGAAAATCCAACATCAGATTTAAATTCAGCGAGCCCAAAAACCTTAAGATACTCAAACACAAAATAATCGGATCACATTGAATAATTTTCTTTTTAAATGCCCACATATGTGTCATGATGCAAAAGTCTATTTTTTCACTTTCAAATATTATTTCTAATTTGAGGAATAATTCTATTCAGCTTGTATGATTCTCTAAAACTTATCTTTTTTGGTTAAAGCCTAATCTTCTTGGTAGAAAATTTATCGATCTGTTTCAAAATTCTACTTAGAATTATAAATATGACATTATATTATCTTATATTTACCAATGAAATGAACAAAAACGGCAAAAGCGAGCAAAAGAGTACCAGCGGCGATCCGCATTTTTTAATGTAGTTGATGACGGTATATAACAGTAAATGACAGTAAATGCTACTGATTTAGAGAGAAATGAAATTTTCTAGAAGATTTTTTCATACGTATATAAGTGAGCTCTCCATATTCCACGTAGCTAATTTGGATTTGCTGATTCCCACTTTTTACCTCCTGCCCCCCCCCCTAACACATACACACGAAGAAGTTGTACACGTTGTGTATGGATGGCGTCTGGTCATTATCTCACTGGATACCTGTCTGTTAGAGAACAACGTGCGTCATTTGAATTATTACATCAACATACGCTCATACTTTAAAAAAGGTATCCAGAGAAACACATCTTTATTGGTCCAAAACTTTATCGCTTTCAAGGTTTCAATTGAGCTAGGTATTTGTATAAAGAATTCATATGATAACGCTTTTAGATTTTAGTAATAATCAATAATAATAATTAATGAGAGGCGTGTCTTTTTTCTGTAATATTTCTTCTTTCGTTGTGTTGCGAAATTTGTTTTCAAGAGTAAAGAAGAATAGTTCAATTATCTCCCAAAATAGTTGAATTTTATATCTAAAAGGATGAATTGTTCACAAAACAATTGAATTTTTAACCAAAAAGAATAGTTTTTTTACAGAATTTTTAAATTTACAAAAAAATAATTAAATTTTAAACCAAGTAATAAAATGTCTGACCAGAAGAGGAAAATTCTGTGAAAAGACATAAATTTATTATTTTCTGTAAGCCTGATTCAGTTAAGTCCTGTAGCACTGCGGTTAAAAACTATTGTAATGTGCTTTTTTATTTTTAAAGCCTCGATGAAACTCACTCTCTCTGCTGAAGTATCTTCAGGGTCCTTTAGCAAGAACTGCCAGACAGCACCACTTCACAGAGTATGAGCCTGTGAACATTTTTATTCCACTAACGTGGGTTTATAATTAATGTATGTATTTAATCACAACCAGTGATAACATGCGGCTGAGTTGAGCCACTTTTTTGGCAGTTGAGTTTGAAGCCAGACATAATCGACACAAAAAATATACATCCTCGATCCCGCAGGAGTCACATAAGTACACTCGAATTTTCGGATCCCCAAAAAAAGTTCTCAAATCAATTGCTACCCATGTTTGGCTATAATAATAAAAAAAATTTCCAAAAGATAGTTCCGAATCCAAAATATTCAATAAGTTCCATTTCAGAAACCCGAATATATAACCTAGTGTAACTCCAAACTTTTCAACCTACCAAAAAATGAACCCCAGGACTTTTAGCAAAACAAGTCTATAGTGTCTCCATGTAGATCGGCCGCACAAAATGATGAAAATGAAAATAGTCGGTCACTTTAAGAAAACGCTAGGTGACATTCTCAAACTTCAAATAATATTTAATAGCCCCCGAAAACCACCAATAGCATTTCTACTGATGAAATTCCAAAAAGTATCCATCTAAAACAGCCATTAAATTTCTAAATTAAAAATAGTGACACAAGTCGCGTGCAGATTTGATGAAAACTGACGAAGTCCAATTCGAGAATTTAGTTGCATATAATAATTGTTAGATATGCAACGATTTAGTGTCATTAAAATTTAGTGCCATCATACTTTTTGTATTGCCATCTTAGCTATTTTTCTCACTTCATATCGATTTCCCAATTTAAAGTGTATACCGGTTTACTTGAATAAACCCAAGTGTTTTATCTAGCATATATTGGTGTTCTTCACTTGTGAGTGTTTGTGTGTCAAACCCTGTTTTTCTATTCCCATTCATTCGTCTTTCCATTTATTTAATGTTTAATAATCTGCACATTGCCAACAGGTTATGGGCCCAGGTACCCAGATATAACATTAAACATTAATAAATGATGCCGGACGACAAAGACGTTTAAGGGTAATAAGGAAAAACAAAAGTGACTAAAGGAAAAACAAAAGTGACTAAAGGAAAAACTAAAGTGACTAAAGAAAAACTAAAGTGACTAAAGAAAAACTAAAGTGACTCAACAACAGTGGGATATATCGGTGTAAAGATACAGTTTAAGTGAATAACTTAAAAGTAAAGTTAACAGTGATAAGCAAGGAATAAAAATGAGTGACTCAGCTATGTTCGCTACAGAATACAGTATTGAAAAACTGAACAACGAAAATTTCAAAATATGGAAGTGCATGCTGGAAATGTTGCTTACAGCGTAAGATTTATGGAAGGTTATCACCTAGGAAGCGCCAGAAATGCCTGACATGGAAGTCCGGAATTGGAAGAAGAAGGACGCTAAGGCCCGAGCAAAAATAATCTTGCTCGTGGAAAATGATCAGCTCACACATGTGAGGAACTCGAAGACAGCTCTCGAAGCTTGGACAGCATTAAAGGATTACCGCGAGAAGTCAAGTGCAAACGGTAAAAGGTATTATTTAAAGCGTTTCTGCAATCAAAAGTTATCAGAAGTCGGGGATCTCGAAAACCACTTAAGTTTGATGCAAGAAATTATAGATAAACTTGCAGCAGTCGGAAAAGTCCTGGATGAAGATCTATTCGTTTCAATGATCCTGAACAGTTTACCACCTTCTTATGAAACGCACGTTATGGCACTGGAATCAAGACCAGAAGAGCTTACAATAACTTTAATTAAAGGAAGACTTCTAGAAGAATACAGAAAGAGTAAAGAAAAACAGACCGAAAATTCTTCGAGCGAAAATGCGATGAAAGTATCAAGCAGCAAATATAATTTAGCTCAGAATACAAAATGTTTTTTCTGTGAAAAGCCAGGCCATCAGAAAAAGGAATGCAGGAAATAAAATACTGGAAGGCGAAAAAGGAAGGAGAAAGTAAAGGACAGAGCTCAGAAAATAAGGCAAACATCTGTTTTATGGCAAAGGAATACGAAGGGTCAGGCGACTGATTTTTGGATTCGGGCGCATCGAGCCGCATGACGAACAGCCGTGAATTTTTCAAAGAATTTCAACCACTTAATGCCAAGGTCCTGGGTTTGGGAAATGGTATATTAAAGTGTGTAAATGAAGACGGCACTCAGGTCATGATTGAACTCAAACGGGACACCAAGTGGTGTTTAATGATAATAACTGCAAGATCATATTTGGAATAAAGACAGTGGCTTTCGGAAGGGCTTATAGATACAACCTGTACAGAATGGTCACTACAGAAGCAGCCTATTTGTCGGCAACTAAAGATAGACACAATGAAGATTATCAACATCAATGGCACAAAAGGTTCGGGCTTCGAGACATTGAAGCAATCAAGGAACTCAAAAATAAAGGGCTTGCTACAGGTATCAGAATTAAGGATTGTGGAATGAGAATTGAGTGCGAGTGCTGCGTAAAAGGGAAGCTAGCTCGAAAACCATTTCCACAAATTTCGGAAAGCAAAACAATGACAACGTTGGATCTCATTCACACAGATGTTTGTGGGCCTATGGAAAACGTCACTCCAGGTAAGAAGCGGTACATTTTCACGATCATCGATGACTACAGTAGATTTACAACAGTGCATTTAATGGAATTCAAGAGTCAAGTCATGCCCCTATTTGAAGAATTTGTAGAATTTACAAAAACACAGTTCCAGAATAAGCCTAAAATAATCAGATCAGATCAAGAAGGGGAGTACATAAATAATTATCTGAAATATTATTTAAAAAAGGAAGGGATTCGCGTTCAATACACCGTCGCCTACACACCGCAGCAAAACGGTGTAGCGGAAAGAAAAAACAGATCACTGTGTGAAATGGCAAGATGCATGTTAATCGATGCTGGTATGCATAAAAGATGCTGGGGAGAAGCGGTCAACACAGCAAATTATTTGCAACATCTCCGAACAAGATGTCGCACAAAAACACCGTACGAATTATGGTTTTCAAGGAAACCAGATGTGAAGAATTTGCACATTTTTGGAAGTAAAGTTTTAGCACAGATCCCTAAGGAACAAAGACATAAACTGGACGAGAAGGCAAAAGAATTGACGTTTGTAGGATACTCTGAAACCTCAAAAGGATTTCGATTACTGGACACAAACACAAACAAGATCACAATTAGTCGCAATGGCGTATTCAAGGACATCGAGGAAGATAAAGAAGTAAATCGCAGTAAAGAAATCATCACTGAGGATAAAGTCAAAGAAGTGAACTTCAAATACCGAATGAAGTGCCAGAAGTTGATGAAGGACGAGAAGAAGAGCGAAACCAGAACATCGAGGAAAATGAGAGCAATCATTCAAGTGAATTCGAGGATGCATCAAGTTCCACTGATCAAAGGAATTCATCATCGGAGGACAGTGAAGAAACGGAGGAACGCCCACAATTTCCATTTAGGCACTCCAGCAGAAGCAACTTAGGGGTCCCACCCCAAAGATACCTAGCAGGTGTCGCATTTGAAGCAGACGAAGAACCGAAGAGTTACAAGGAAGCTATGAGATCATCGACTTGTTCCGAATGGAGAGCATCAGCGGAAGAGGAGATGAACTCGTTACAGAAAAATGAAACGTGGACTTTAATAGAGCCTCCTGCTGGTGCAAAGGTGATTGGTTGCAAATGGGTGTTTAAATTTAAAAGAAGTAGTGAAGGTGATATGACTAAACACAAAGCAAGGCTCGTAGCTCAAGGATTCTCACAAAAGTTCGGAGTTGACTACGACGAAGTCTTTGCACCTGTCGTAAGAGCAACTACCTTCCGGACACTGCTGACCATCGCAGGTAAAGATAAATTACAGTTGTACCATTATGATGTTAAGACTGCGTTTTTAAATGGGGATTTAAATGAAAATGTTTTAATGAATCAACCAGAGGGTTTTGAAGTCCAGGGTAAAGAGCATCTTGTATGCAAATTAAATAAATCTCTTTATGGCCTAAAACAAGCAGCAAAATCTTGGAACGAGAAACTAAATACAACACTACAGGATCTTGGATTTACTCAAGGGAAAGCAGATCCTTGTGATTTCCTTAAAGAAACTCAGCAAGGAAAAATATATTTAATCGGTTACGCAGATGCAGATTGGGCACAAAATAAAATTGACAGAAAGTCTAACAGCGCCTACGTATTCAAGTTCAATGGAGCCACCATCAGCTGGGCTTGCAAGGAGCAAGATTGTGTATCTTTGTCTTTGACGAAGGCAGAATATATTGCACTTGGAGAGGCAGCACAATAAGAATCTTGGTTAAGACAATTGCTAGCAGAATTTTGATTAATTCAACATGGTCTAACGAAGATTTTTGAAGGCGATACAGGGTGCTTAAAATTAATCACAAATAAAAGATTCAGTGCCTGACGAAACATATTGCAACTAAGTTTTATTATGTCAGAGACTTAAAGAAAACAGGTATAATGTTTTTTGAACATTGCCCGACAGAATTCATGTTAGCGGACATCTTGACTAAATCGCTTAATGCTATTAAATTGTCAAATTTTCGAAAACAGTGCGGATTGATTTAGAGACAATAAAGTTTAATCGTTGAGGAAGGGTGTTAGATATGCAACGATTTAGTGTCATTATAATTGTAGGGAAAGCTTGAGATATTTAAGGGCATCTACAGATTCTAAGGTCTAAATTCTAAGGACTTGAAGGACTGTCATATTGGTCCTCAGCTACATCAGTCAGTCTGAGCGTGACCATCGGCGCGTAAAGTCTATCCTAAGAGTAGTTCAGATATTCATTCTTTTTGTATTGCCATCTTTGCTATTTTTCTCACTTCATATCGATTTCCCAATATAAAGTGTATACCCGTTTACTTGAATAAACCCAAGTGTTTTATCCAGTATAAATTGGTGTTCTTCACTTGTGAGTGTTTGTGTGTAAAACCCTGTTTTTCTATTCCCATTCATTCGTCTTTCCATTTATTTAATGTTTCATAATCTGCACATTGCCAACAATAACGAAAATTAGAAAAATGTACCCTTTTGTTTCTTCAAACACTATAATGTGTGGTAGGCTGAACAAAAATTCTGTTCATTCAACCAAAACTTTTTATGAAATCAACCAAATGCAGTGAACCGGACGATTTTGCTGAACGGAGAAGACAACTGATATTATTGCAGCATGAATTCAGCGATTTCACCGTGATGGATACAATCCCAACATTGGATCTTCAGACGGAGAAATTTTTTTCGACGTTGCAAAAAAATCTAATGTGATAAAATGCTACCTTTGGAGAATCTTAAGCCATGTGGATCACCTGGGTGGTGTTCTTTCAAGTTCCTAATATAACATACAAAACTGAAATATTTTCCATTTTCTAGACTTTATTAATTATTTCTATTTGTTGAGATGTCCTCTAACGTGATCTGAGCATTCATGTTTTTTAAGTATGCCTTATTCTATGCCCGTTTATATCATATCCTCCATGTTGGTATAAATAAAACGTAAATGCATTACTATACGCTTGACTGTATTCTTCCTTGATTGTTCTAATACTGTTTTCATAGGTTGTATTCAGCTTGATCAGAAGCCCTACTTGCTCTTGTTCTACAATATCTACTCGATCGTTTGCGTGCTTGCATGCTCTAATGTGTGCTTGTTTGTATACTAAATCTGGTGTAGTCCACCAGGCAGACCACTTTTTTTTTGTGTGCCGGTCTAATCTCGCAGAATTTCTATTATGTCAATGTGACACTTCATTAATATAGTCAGTTTAAAATCTCATTAAATTGTCTTCAACATAAGGTTGTTTCCTTGCATGAAAATATTTTTCTATTATTTTGATGAGATTAATTTTGCATATTAGATTTAGAGTGATGCAAAATGACAGTATTATATACGAAATTCTGAAATAGTTTAATTTTGGTGTCTTTCAAAGTAAATTGAAAAGACTATAAAAAACCTTATCAAAGCTTCAGACGAAACATTTTTTTTTGTATTAGGTGAGTTATGAATCATCAAAAATTTTGTCAAAAATCAATAAATCATTAAAAATTCAACAATTCCATTTTTTTGTTTGTAAATTCATTTTTTCAGCTGAAAATTCAATTATTTAATTTTTTATTCACACATTATATTTATTAGTTGAAACTTCAACTATTCAATATAAAAAATAAAAAGTAAATAAAAGCACAACTTTAAAACCTTCTTTCAGCAGACAATCATGTTATATTTGTGAAATTCAGAACTACAAAAGAAAAGCTGACCAGTAAATAAAATATTAAATTTGTTTTGTCCAAACTGAATGACTTACACTTTTATTTTATGGATAAACTAAAAGCTTTTATTAATAATTTGTGCAAGAAAGGAAATTATTCATTTATTCTATTTGAATTTCCACGGACATTTGACCTTTGTTAAAGCCAAGGCTAGAAGAGAATGTCAGTTGGCGAAAATGGCAGCTTTAAAATTGTTTGAAGAGGTTAGGATTTTTTTAAAACTTATTCATATCTAGTATCCGAATGAACCTACATTTCAATAATAGGGGAGTTTATCAGCCGCTAGAAAGCGCGAGATGTTCTGGTCTGTAACGTGCCCGAGGGCCGATCAAAAAGGAATCTATAATGTAAAGAAGGTTTCTGCCAATCAAACGCTGAAATGGAAGAAAAGAAAATGATGCAAAATTACGAATTTGAATCAGTATCATCTCAGGTTCTAAATTGTTTGCAAGAGTTTCGTTTTTATCAGCTAATTTTACTTTGATTTCTAATTGAAATAGAAATACTTTATATAGAATATGCGAGCAAGATTAAGCTGTAAACTCAATAATTCAACGACATTCAAAAGCTTAGAAAAAAACACATAAATATATGAATGCGAGACTTACGTTGATGACAATATGTTTCATTCAGCTCAGCACACCTACAAACTTGCAAACAAATAGCACAGTATTGCACAAAAATGTCCTCTGCGATTCTCTAGATCTGCTAACACTTCACAGCATTTTTCATTCGCACTATTTGTAGTCACTTAGATTCTGCACGATGTTCTTCCTTCGTGAGTCCTTGTGTGCCGGGTATGTAGGTCACTGGATCTGCATGGTAAAACATCTGCGTTGAGGGAAAAAATGTGTAGAAAGGGTGAGAACTTTGCTAAAATAGTAGCATTGTCTTAATTACCAGAATCGTAGAGGAACGATGTATTTCTATTAATTTTGAGACTACTCAATCCGCCACAACATGTTGAAAACCTGATCGCTGCCATGGCGATTTCGTCTGGTTCCCGTCGTCCAATGGTCCTGGTCCTAGTCCTGGTACTTTGATTTCAGCGATCGCACTGACATATTGCAAAAAATGTTCTGTCTTTGGTAATTATCTTTATTAAAATTTTCTCAATTTGTTCGAGTGTTTATGAATGCACGCTCACTTTGTTTATTAAAAACATCACAACGACGAAAGTCTTAAGATTAACCGATGCGAAACGCTACCCGCTAATTTATTGTTTTAATAAGGGAATCAATTGGTTACTATTTTCATAGTTAAAATTTAAATCGATGTAGTCAAAGTTTTTGTATGGAAATAAAAATTACCAATCACTCACTTTGGCAGAATACAACAACGCTGTCGCTATTTTTGTAACGAGTCCGATTTAACTTTAATTATAATTTATTTACTATTTTACAAAAGTGAATATTTAGGAATGCCTTGGCCGCGGTTCACGCGTATGTTAACTGTAATGAATTTTACAATAAAGTTTAAATTTTCGAAATATCTATTCTAAGTTGAAAAAGAGCGTACTTCAATCTAGTTTGGCAAGCGGAAAGTATCTGATCTCTCCAGAGGGAAGAAGTGGTAGCTGCAACCCTCAGAGAGAGAGAGTTCTGCGTGATTAGGAAAGCCCTGACCCAATGGTAGCCAATCAGAGCAGATATTCTTTTTACACTTTACGAAATTTCCCCACTACTGAAAAAGTCTTGAAAAGCATCACAAGTCCCGTTTCTGGTATCGTGGGAGGCTGGTTCGGCAACTCCGTTTTTTGTTTGATCCTTTCCATGACTTGAGATTTTGCAGGATCTTGGGACTTTACGCTCTGGGGGAAATATGCCATACATGTCGAACAGACCCAGGCAGCGAAACTTGAGCTCTCCTTTATAGTTAGACCTAGTTTCAATAAATGATGTGCTTAACGCTCTAAGTTGTTAATCTCGAATTTCTAAAACTACATGCTTATGGTATAATTTAAATCATTCGTGTCCCTCGGCATCCTGACCTACGTGAACTCTGCGATTTCATTATTCACACAATATTTCTTAAATCTTATATTTCTATGCTTAGTTATTTGATATTTCAATGCATAACTACATATATGAATATTATTGATATTATGAGTGAAAACTGTAGGTAGTGCACCTTTTCCAACTTATTTGCCCGATAAAGCAAAAAAGGCGAATTTTCAACAAAAGTGTTACAATTTCAACCAAAAATAGTTGTTCCATCTAGGGAAAAAATCAACTAATTTTTTTGAATTGTCAAGCTGTAAAAGAAGAATTTTGTGCACAAAATTTGGTTTAAAAATAATCTCAGCCAGAAGGTAAACATTTATTTCTTTGATTGAGGATTCATTCCTTAGTTGAAATATCTTACATTTTTCTTTGAGAATCTATTGTTTTTTTAGTTGAAAATTAAACTTCTTGGTGGCACGTTGAACTCATTGTTTAAAAAGTAAGATGTGTTTTGAATATAAATCTCTGGGTTGAAAGCTCAACTCTTTTGATTGAAACTTCATCTCTTTTCATAGAAAAATCAATTTTTTGGTAAAACATGCAACTTTTTGTTCGAAAAATAATCTGATTTGGTTCATAATTTGACTATTTGGTTAGAAAATCCTCTATTTTGTTAAACATTCAATATTGTTACTCGATATGTCAGGAATTAAAAAGATTGCAAATTGAATTTAATATAGTAACTTTTATAATAACGTGTATAAAAAATCACATGTTATACATATATAACATGTATTCACGATCGTACTAATATATATTTTTACGGTGTACATGAAATTGATAAATTTATATTTTTCCTTACAAAAGTAGATGCCGTGTCGTACTCAGGAATCCCTAATGGAGATGATGCAGTACATCCATTTGAGGATATTTGTATCCCTGGTGATAGCCGTTTTTTTCTGCAAATGCCAGGTGATCATGTTGTTACTGGAACTCTACACTTGGAATTCTTCTCGCGTGGTATTCCTAGCTGGATGCCATTAAAATTTCCCTATAAGAAAGTGGATTCACCTGCGCGTATTTTTGTGTACTCGTGTTGTTTATCTTTCCCGTATTTACATGCTAAATTCGAAAAAGATGTCCACAGAAACAATGATCCTAATGTTCGAGGATATAGCTGTTATATAAAAACAGAAGACGTTCTTTACGATGTAGATCTTTTGCCACTTCCTCTAGGTGAAAAAGTGAATTTGCCTCAGAGGACAGCTATTTATGTACAAGCACCATATAACAATTTAATTTTTGCGGGGTTGCTACGGCCTTTTACAGGAAAGAATGCACCCATCTGGATTAATTGAGAAAATTGTATTAAGGGCGCGACCTTAAGATTAACAGGGGATGACTGGCAGCGCCTAAAAGCCTGAAATCGTTCTTGAATAGGAAATGAATAAAATATATGCATTGAATTGAATCAAAATTTATTTTTTACAAAACAGGAAATATAATGTTATTTTTAAACTTACTTAAGAATTTTCAAAGGAACGACGAATACTCCAGTTACACCCATTTCAATTACACTGCCTGTGTAAACTGTGTAAAAGTCAGTATAATTATTAAAACGGAGTTTCAAGTTTTAAAGAAATTAACAAGGTTCGGAAAATTTAAAAGGAAAATCATGTTTATAATTAAGAGCGAATTGAATCGCAGCAAAAACATCTGATGCAGTGTTATCCGGCAAACTGTTATCCATTTGCTCCATTATATGGTGAAAAATGACAGGTTTCTCATTTGGACTGCTTTAATTTGTTCAAATTGTAATTTAAACGAAATCTATTTCACAAATTTACAAGATATTACAGCCTCATCTGACTCCCTGGAAAGATATATGCAAATATATACTTCCAAGTCGTAGTACTAAAAAAATCCAACGAATTGCACTGCTGCGGCCTCTATACATTTTAGAACTGTCTATTATATTGACAATGAGTAAGTGATGGTACGTGTAAAAAATTGATTATAATTGTTGAGTGGAAGTTATTGCGAACTGAAAATGGTTGAACGCACGTGTATTCTACCGAATACAGGCTCAGGGATGTTTGATGGGACTAAAAGTTCGTCTTGTGAAAATTGCGCAAATGAAAAGAAGATCCTTCAACAAAAGACGATACGATTGCAAAACATGAATGAGAAATGACGTCTTGTTATTCGTATAAGAAATTTGAAAAAATAAAAACTGCAACTTCTCAGAAAAAGACTGTACCAATCTAAGAGAATGGCAGGGGATTACCAGAGATTGTATCATGACTATAAACTCCAATTGCAGAAGAATCAAGCAGAAATGGCAGCTCTTCTTGACGAAGGTCTTCAAGATAAACTTTACCAAGCGAACGTTGGCAAGCATGAGAGAACTGTGATTAAAGAAATACTGGCAGCATCCAAAGTTACAGATTCTAGAGGACGTCGAAGTTCAGAAGACTGGATAATTTTGTGCCTAATTTTTCACATGAACTTATCATCAGCTTATCGTCTTCTGAGGGACAATATGATTCTACCATTGCATTCAACGGGCACAATTCGCAGGAATTTAATCAATGAATTTTATACACTTTTCAAATTGGCAACTATTTTAGAATACTTTTCTATTAAAAACCAATTTAATTACATACAGATTTTATTAAGGAGAATTTTATTTTGTATGAAAACAAATATTTATCATTGATTGACACACCTTGCTGGCTTGATGACTCGTTTTTGAAATTATTTGAGGACCGATTATCGCAGTTGCCTGAGATATTGCGACATCGAATCTTGTTACTTGACGAAATGTCGACCCGATAAAATGTTCGCCTTGACGCTAAAAAAATGAAACTGTTTGGCCTGACTGCTTTTGGTGAGCTGAGTATGTGCTAACTAATCAGTTGATATTAATAATAAGGCTGATCACGGATCGGTTCTTATGTTGCATCCGCTGATAGAGTATTCACGCATGCGACAGTTGTTTGTGTATCTGAAGGACCAATTGTTGCAACAAATTTAGCCAAATTAATTATCCGGGCTATCAGCCTATTAGAAAAGCCTGTCACTAATGGAGCAGCAACTTACCAAAAGTTCTGGTAGATTTTTGGAGTCAGTGGCGATTAGGATAATGTACAGTGATGGTTTCCACATCCTATGGTTGAAGAGCGTCGCATTTACATATTTGCTGACATCGTACACTTTACCAAAAATGATCGGAATCGGTTACATGCTAAGAAGACCTTGTGGGTATACAGTTAAATGTAAAATTATTATTGAACTCCTCTAATATTTCGATATTCTGCATTTATTACATGCCTCACTTCTTATATGATAACCAATACGAGCCTGAAATTGATTAGGAATATTTTCGTAAATTGTTCAACTTAGACAAAAACCGCGGCACAGGAAAATGGTGTCCTGACCTAACTTAAGATCATCCGGATCCTAATAATATGATGAAAACGCAAGTAATCCTGGCAGTGCAGGTAATTATTTGGTTACTGGTCAAGGCAATAGTTTATTTCATTATTCTATTGATAAGGAAATACTGTGTTTCAGATTCTTAGCGGGAAAATGGCCAAAGGTCTTTTCACAGGACTTATAATTTACTCGGAACTTTTTAAAGGCTGCGATACAACGTGCGAATTCTTTTCAGAGATAAATACTCAGTCAGATATCTTGAACAAAACTAATCCTGACGCAGGCCTTCGTCTGGATTCGAAGGATTATGAGGCAAGAATACTAACTTATTCATCATAAGCTTAAGGCTTTACTCGAACTTCTATCTTGGCTTGACGATTGAGAACGCAGAGTTTATAACAATGAACTTGATCGAAATGATTGTTTGATTAAACACAGCACAACTGGACTGCGGGTAACAATCCATTCGACCATAGAGTTAACAAAATATATGAAGGTGAAGCAATTCTTTCAATACTTATTAGTGTATAATTCTGAAAGATCCATAATCATATGTGGCCGTTTGCATGCCAAATAGGAACCATCAGGTTGAAAAACAATTTTCCAGGGCATTTTTGAAGTTGTAACTTGTTATCAAGAATATGTCTATTGCATAATACATTTTTAAAATATCAAATACACAATGTGGTGAAAGGATTTCTTCATGATATCATTTTTTGATACAATAATTATACCAAAAAAATTGACTTAAAGTATTAGTTACAATTTTAGCAGATCAATAATTTCTAGTTATGATTCTAGAGCCAATAGATTCAGATAGGTTCTATTATCATCTCACACTAAAAGCCGATAAGTATAATATTAACCCTGACTTCGAAAAACGCGAATATCTCCCAAACTAGAATCAATAATAGAGCCCTTTCCATGCGTACGCACACATGCATAATTTCTTAGGCCTTCTTTTACAGTTCGTTAGTTAAAAAAACATGAATGATTTTTTAAATCCTCGTGTTGTTGAATATCGGCAAGCTGTGTGATTCAATGGGACATTGAACTTTTTGTCGCTGTTATTCTTCGGCGAAGTTTTAAACCATCGACAAGCTGGATTTTTCTTCCACAGATGAAATGTGGACAACACAGTCTTAATATCTCTATTCAAAAGTTTTTGTTCTTATTATATAAAATCTGTGCGTTGTTCTGCTATTATTTAACGAAACGGTCAATCATCGACGACATGTGTGATTAATCGGTAAATAAAGTCATTTGTTACTTTAAAAAATAATTACAGTCTAAGTTAAAGAATGAGTGCAGCTTATCAACTGATTATAAGCGAACTAAGTGCTACGTAACTTCGGTGATAGAAAAATAAGCTCTTTGAATATAAATTATTAGTCAATTTATTATTTTTTTCAAATTTTCTTGGAATCTGAAAGTACTCATTACTTCAGTAAAGTGTAAGGGGGTCAGACGTAAAAAATTTTGTTTACAAATAAAAAAATAGCATAGACAATCAATCTTCCACGTAGACTTTTATCAACTTTTGAACAATTTAGAAAAAATGACATGAAAAAAGTTAATAGACAAAAGTTGCTCACACAAAAAGGAGCTATAAAAATTTGTCATAAATAGTTTTTTTTAAAGAAGCGTAGTTTTTGTTTTTATCGTAATGAATAGCATTAAAAATTAACAATTACATTTTTGGAAAAACCACTCAAGTGACGAAAAAAAGCAATTGACAAGAGTTGTTCTACAAAAAATGACTTATAAATTTTTTATAAACTTTTGTTATAGAAATTTCCTTAGAACCACTTTACGCTAGGATGCGTATTTTTGTTTCAAATCGTAAAAAATATTATTATGTTATGTAAATAAATATTGTATATGATTTGTATAATCAAAGTTAATTTTTTATTTAAAACACCTGCATTACAATTATATAATTTTTTACATGTTTGCGGTGGTGTGAAATGATTATCTGAATTCAATTTTCCAAATGTTTCTGAAGTTGCTAAATGAGTCTCTAAATTTAATCTTGAAAATTATGTGTACATATGTTTTAATTTTTTCTAAAATTTTTATGAAATGTTATTAATAATATTGTTTGTCCTCGATGGCTGCACGTGTTTACGCACTCTTGGAAATTAATTTTTTTGATTTTGTGGTAAAGAAGATTTTTTAATTGGCATTAAGGTCGACAATATTTATTTTTGGTCCGCAATTGATTTTTAAAAAATTGTTCTTTTCTAGATAGAATTTCAATTTGTTGACTGAACTTAGAATTAAACTACGTTTTAAGAAATGCCTTTTTTATGGATTATTCTTCTTGTTAAAAATTGCGCGATTTGGTTGAAAGTTCAACTATTTTTTGTAAAAAAAATGTCTGCTTGAAAGTTTAACTATCTGTTTGTTAATGCAACTGTTTATTTAAAAATATTCATATTAACATTCAGATAATTTAAGAGATATGTTTTAATACATAGTTATCCAGATGACTGAGTGTAATTTATTTGATCCAAGTAATTCACTTGTAATCAAGAGTAATCCAGAGAATCAGACGTAATTCAAGTTATAAACCCGAATAGTTTACAAATATATAGTTGAAAATGTTCTTTTGCTTAAGACTAATTTTCTTAACTGAAAATCTAACTATTTCATTTTTAGTGAAAAATTTGTTTTCTTTCGTTGAAATTTCGGAGACGCATTAATTTCGTTCCAAATTTATCTCATTTTTTTTTAAATAACTATAATGTTAAAAGTTATTTTTTTTTTACTGTAGTAAAAATAATGTATCCTTTTTATTTCAAAATTTAACTATTTCAATAAAAATTCAAATATATTTAATTTTATGTTATCCATAATTATGCTATACAACCCAAAGTGATCTTAGGTAGTCTTAGTTTATCTCATTTTGTTTTCAAAGTTTCTTATTTTTGCATTTTTTGTGCATAAAAATTGACTTCATTAAAAAAGAGCATTTGACTTGGTAATTGTATGCGATAGCAATAAAAGTACACGCAGTCATGAAACTTTTAACATATATGATGTGATAATAATCACCGAAATGTTTACTGTTACGAAAGTAATAAATGATATTTTTTCTTAGCTTTAGTTATTGACTTTTACGTTACAATACTAATAATTTTTATACGTATATCCACTTTCTGAGACTTTTGACTTTTGTCCCGCGATGTGGTTGAGTATAAAAAGCATTGAGTTATAGTGAAATCTAATCGTTTTCTTATAAAATTTCTTACCACGTAAAAAGTATTTGTATATAACTTAGTGTTCTAATGTGAATTCTTCTATCTTCTGTACAAGAGTCGACTCGTATTGTAGTTTCGATGTTTTCTATCTGCGTTGTAACCTTTTCGTTCGGTGACTAACCTCTCTTTGCTTGTTGCTCGGTTACATTTTTATAAATTAAAGTGTATTCGCCTATCAAGGAATCGTTAGGAAATCATTTCCACCCGATAAATTTTCATTTTGAACAACCTAATCCCCTGGTATTGAGCCCGGAAGATGCCCATACAATGCAAGATAGCAGTTTTATACAAAATTATTGTTAAAGACGGTATTTTCTGGAACTTTTGCACTTGACTATGATGAAACAAAAAAATTTCAGAAGCCATTCAAAAATATATGCAGAGCAAATAAAAGTATTTTAAATTATGATAAAAAAGACTTTTTTCACGAGTAATTTAATTTAGAATTCGTAGCTTTAAAACATCTTCTCATTTCGTAGTATGGAAAATTAATAAGGAGCGTTACCGGATATTTTATAAGTAGTAGATAATGTGCCAAAGGGAAGAAGACAGCAGTTACCATTGAGCAGTAGCTTTTAGAAGTTTTTAAAGTAGAAGTTTATGATAATGCACCGAGTGTCAAAGTTACATATTTCAATATGGTAGATCCAATACAGCGATTGACTATTCGAGATGTTTGTTCAAATTTCATGAGAACTTATATGGCAGGTTTTCAAGATTTCTTATGTAAATCGAAAAAACTTTTTATCCCAGCAAAAAAGAAAGTATAGATACAAAATTAAATTGGAAAGACTAAGACACCCCGCAAAACCCTCTTTGCGACAATGACTCATTGGACCAGTCTGTCAATGCGTGTAAATTCGTGAAGATGGTATTTAATTTTAAAATGTTTCTACACGTACAAATACGATGCAAAAGTCTAAAGTCAGCGAATACACTGTAATGCGTCAGTACTCAAACGCTTCAACATTAATCAATGCGTCTGAATTCGTGTGAGTAAGATACACACTTGAATTTGCCCCAATGCGTCACTCCGAATTTCAGCAAGTGTTGATTTATACAATTTAATCCGTAACAGAAAAACCAACGTGCGAGGCATATAGAATTTATTGTAACTGTTTAGTAAATTATCTCATAGATCAGTGGCGGGTACTCTGGGCTGATACACGAGGGATCGCTGTTTCAAGTCTCGACGCATGCACTTTTTATTAATTTTTTTTTAATTGACCTTGACCACGCATTCATATGAATTCACACACATTCAATTTGCGCTGTCTTAATTCATCTAAATGCGCCCCAATGCGTTTGAACGATTTAGAAAACAGGATTCACGCGCCCTACAAAAATGTTGATGCGCCCCAATCCGTAACAATTCTTTCTATTTTTCTGGGATCAAACTAAAACTATTTTCCAATCAAGAAAGAAAAAATAAAGTTGGAATAAAATTGTTGAATTTTTATGCCAAAAAGATGAATTTACTATGAATTTACTATGTATCAATGCGTGTAAATTCGTGAAGATGGTATTTCAATTTTTACTCTTTCTATATGAACAGATACGATGCGAAAGTCTAATAGACTGCAATGCGTCAGCACGCAAACGCTTCAACATTCGTCAATGAGTCTGAATTCGTGAGAGTAAAATACACACTTGAATTTTCCCCAATGCGTCACGGCGAATTTCAGCAAGTGACGATTTATACAATTTAATCCGTAACAGAAAAACCAACGTGCGAGTCCTATCGAATTTATTGTAAATGTTTAGTAAATTGTCTCGTAGCGCAGTGGCGGGTACTCTGGGCTGATACACGAGGGATCGCTGTTTCAAGTCTCGACGCATGCATTTTTTATTACTTTTCTTTTCTGATTGACCTTGACCACGCATTCATATGAATTCACACACATTCAATTCGCGCTGTCTGAATTCATCTAAATGCGTCTCAATGCGTTTGAACGAATCAGAAAACGGAATTCACCCGCATTATAAAAATGTTGATTTGCCCCAATACGTATCAATTATTTCTCTTTTGCTGGGTATATAAACGATTTGATGCTAAAAGAATTTCAACCGAAAGGCGAACATTTATTTCTTTGATTGGGGATTCATTTTTTAGTTGAATGTTTATCTCTTATGTTAAAAATTCAAATGTTTAGTTTGAAAATCGGAGTGTCTAATGTAGCGCGAGAGCACACGAGAATAAAGATGACCGAAAACTGACGACGGTCTGGGATTAATTTTTGTATGGTTGAAGGTTCATCTCTTAGTTAAAAGTTCAACTCTTTTGATTGAAAATTCATCTCTTTTGGTAGAAATTTCATCTTTTTTGGTAAAAAATGCAACTATTTGGTTGAAAAATAATCTGTTTTGTTTGAAGATTCAACTTTTTTATTGGAAACTTGTTTTTAGTTGGATTAACTGTTTTTTATTAAAGAGTCAAATCTTTTTTATTTGAAATATCAATTATTACATTTTTCGTTGAGAATTTAATCTTTTTCGTTTAAAGATTTAAAAAATAATAAAATAAGTATTTCCGCATTTCAGAGTGCCTGTCGACTTCCCATGGAATATTGAATTAGGCACTACCCCCAGCATGCACGGAAAAAATTTGTCCTCAAGAAAGTGACAAAATAGTACCTAGGTCTCCGATATGAGGAAAATTCATTGGATATTGATGTATTTTGGTGAATAATCTCCGAAAATTGAGAAAGAATTAATGAACTGGATGTAAAAATTCTAAAACGGTTTTCATTTTTTTTCGTAAATAATTGCAAGAATATCACGAGTGATTGGGAAAAAATTCTCAGAGAACTCACGAGATTATCCGACAAATCTGGGAACTGAGAAGTAGGTTTGCCTGCACGTGGATTTGGTTCAAAGTCCAAATATTTTTGTAAGCAAATTTGTTTCCTTGAAAGTTCAAATATTCCATTTTTAGTGAAAAATTTGTCTTCTTTGGTTAAAAATTCGGAGACGCATCGATTCTGTTACAAACTTACGTCGATGGTTTAAAAATAACTATATCTTTAAAGTTTTTTGTTTACTGTACTAAAAATAATGTATCTATTTTATTCCAAAATTGAATGAATTCGTTCAAAATTCAAATATATTTAATTTTATGTAATGTAGGATTATCCCATACAATCCAAAGTAATCTTAGGTAATCTCAGTTCATCTCAAATTTTTGTCAAAGTTTCTTGTTTTTGCATTTTTTGTGCGTGAAAATTGACTTCATTGAAAAAAGCGTTTATCTTGGTAATGCTATGCTGCAGAAATAAGATTACATGCAATGATGAAACTTTCAACAAATATCATGTGATAATAATCACCGAAATGTGCACTGACACCAATGTATTAAATGATATTTTTTCTAAGCTTTAGTTCTTGACTATCACGTGACTTTTTTATGTCTCGATGTTTACTAAGGACTTACATGCCTCTATCACTCATGTGCACATATAGCCTATTTACAAAACGAGGAAGCTTCATGGCAAAAATTTCCACGGTTTAAATAGTCATCGTAATCTGATGAAGGTTAGTATATATAGCAGTACAAATATTTCAAAATTCTCAGTCGAAATTCAGGAAATCTATTCAATACCAAGAGATAAAAATGAAGATCGCCAGCTACATTCTAATTCTTACATTTTCGATTTACCTGGATTTTGGTGGTAAGTTTAATTAGACTGACCATGCTTATAATTTTTATCCTTACATCCACTTTCTGAGGCTTGTGCCTTTTGTTCTACGACTTCTTTAACCTTCTGCAAGTTGTTGGAAATAGAATTGTTTAGTTGTTAAATATAAAAAGCACTGCGTTATAGTGAAATCTAATCGTTTTCTTATCAAATTTGTTACCACATAATAAATATTTCTATATAACTTCACGTTTTAATGTTAATTCGTATATCTTTTGTATAAGAGGAGACCCATATACTTTCATTGTTTCCTAACTGCGTTATAATCTTTCTGTTTGGTGACTAACCTTCCTTCATATAATGCAAAATAAAAGTTTTTTAAAAGTTCAAGTACTAGAGTTGTTCAAATTTGATCAAACTGATCAACAGTAACCCGTGCCCCTCCGGTTTCAACATTACAATCGGCTTTTTAATGTGGAAATGCCCCAAAAATGCAAAATAAGAGTTTTATTCAAAATTATTGTTAAATACGGATTTTTTTGTAACTTTTCCATTTGACTAGAATGAAACAAACAGATTTTAAAAATCATTAAAAAATATATGCAAAACGCAGTATTTTCGAATATGGGAAAAATGACTGTTTTCACGATTAATTGATTTAGACTTCAACGTTTCAAAGTATCCTCTCATTTTGTAGTATGATAAGTTAACCAGGAGCGTTACCGTATATTTTATAAATAGTAGATTTTGTGGCACCAGCAGCGATTTCCCTTGAGCGTTAGCTCTTAGAAGGTTTTAGATTAGAAGTTTATGATAACGCATTCAAAGTCAAAATGATATATTCTAATATGGTAGATCCAATGTGGTGATTGACAATCCAATATTTTTGTTTAAATTCTATGAAAATTTATATGACGGGTTTTTAAAATTTCTGATTATAATTCGAAACAAAAAATCACGAAATCCAATACCGCTAATCCAATATGGCGGTTGATATATCATGCTTAAATTTTCTGCACCAAATTAATTTAGGATTAAATATTAAAGAACATCACTTTTCACAAATCCTAATTGTTCAGACAAATTGCGTGCGACTTAAATGCTAATTTTCGACAGATGGGCCTAATAGATTTCCCCTTTCTTCTATACACCGTCTAATCTGTCATAGAGGATCGAAGGAGGTAAACGACAAAGGATCTTTGATCAGGTCAAGCCGACATTCTTGTTCAAATTTCACGAAACTTTATTTTCAGAGATTTATCAGTTTCTGCTTATGCACCTAAGGTAAAAATTATAAAGCCCAATATCGCTGATCCAATATGAAGGTTGACAATGATAATTTTTTTGTTAATTCATGAAACTTCGGATTTAGGGTTATTTGCAGTTTCTGCCCTCGTGAAAAGAAAGACAAACTTAAGACTACAGTATAGGCAGGTATAGGCCTGTCTTAAAGTGATCTTAAACTGATCTTTTCTGGTCCCCGAAAGACCACAGTCCTTTTGTCCCAGCCAGCAGTTTAAACTCCCAATATCCCATCATTATTAGGGTCATCACAATTCAGGCCCATAACCATAATCTTTACTGCTTTATGGTACCTTCGTGACGTCACGTACTAAGATAACCCAGCTTCTTCGTTCCGAAAGTTTAGCTTGCGCCATAATAATCTTTTAGCGAAAGATAGTAAGTATGTACTCGTAATACGTAAATTTCGTTTCGATTCGTAATATTCGTATGGAGATAGAAAAACGGTATAGGACATATGGTATCGCCTTAAGTATTGACTTAGTTATCGGAAAACGGTATAGGACTTTTCGATATAAATCTTTGGGAAGGAACAGAACTCTCACCAGAACTCCTGGAACTTTTTATGAAAAATTTCCTATATGATTTTACAATATTCAAAACGCTGTAGCCAAAATCAATACTGAGATCACCAATGAGTTTCTCGTTGAAATTTACTTCAGGAATTTACTGACCTCTTGGAAAACGTTGTTAATTTCAAATAACCTTCAACTGATCTGGAACGTCACAATTGACCTATGACTTGGGTACGTACTTGAACAAAGTATTTTTCGCTCTATCGATTGCAGATGTGAAAAAGGGGGTTTCCATTGAAAAAAAATTTGACTTTCAAAAAGCCATGAAGGTCAACTTCAAGGTCAAAATAAAGGTCACCATTGAATTCCCCGTTGCAATTTAGTTCAGGAATGACCTTCACTTAGAAAAAAAAATATTTTACCTCAGGAAATATCCAACCGTCCCGGGATTTTTTAGACACCCTTATATGCAAACAAATACTTATATATGGTCGTAAGTACCTTTATCAGTACAGAGAGATTCTTGCGGAAAAAGAGATCAGTTCTTGCCTTGTCCTTTTTTCGAAGACAATTTTTTTCACGAGTTATTTTGGAAAGTGTCTCAGAAAATTCGAAAGCTTTTTTGAAAATCGTAATTTTTCAGTCGTGTAGGCTTTCATTTTGAAGTTATTGTGTGGTGAAATAGTTTAATTCCGAATATGTGTAATTTTATTTTAAAACTACAAAATTATCACTATCCTACATATAAAACTCTTCATCTTAAAGAAAGAAATTGATTTTTTTAATTTTTGCGCTTTGAAGGCTATGAATTTTAATTTGCAGAATATTAAAGGCTATAAATGTGATATTGTAACATTTTTTAGCTCTAAAAATTCAAAAGTTATAACCTCCAACGCTTTAAATTTGCAAAGGGTCCATTTTTAAGTTGTAAAATTGAATAATTTTTAATCCCAAATGCTTAGTACTAAAATTAATTAAATTGGTAATACCGGAAACCAGTAGAACTGCGTTAAATCACACCTACGGTCACGTCTGATGACTGTGAGATGGGTGGCAACGGGCCAAGATTGAATCACAACGACATGTCCGTGAAACCCTAGTGTGTTTTGAGGACACGGAGCGACCCAAGGTTGACAGCTTTCTGAAAAAATCTTGCAAGGGCCTTGGTATGTTTTTGGCACTCGGGTAAGGCTTTGAGGTTACGAATCAGTAACAGTTTTACACCTCCACAAGTATTTATCACAAGGGCAATTATTTTAACCAAATATTTGGGATACAGTCGCTGCAGCTCATTTCTAAGGCATTTATACATCTCCTTCTTTTTCCTCTCCTTAACAGTGATATTGTAGTCGGTCGGAGCCGAGAATTCGATCACGAATATAGTTTGTTTCTGGAAGTTCTGGAGAACCATGTCAGGTCTTAAGTGTGCAATCGAGACTACTGTCAAAAAATCGTAGTTCCTAAAAATTTGGCACTTCTCAATTTGGATAATTGACTCTATCTCCTCGCAGCGTTTGGCAGGGCAGGGTTGTGACCAATACCGCAAGAGCGACAAATATGATAGTAAAGCTCTCTCAGGGCCGCTTTAGGTCTGTAGATATACGTAGCTCCCGCGTAATAAGGAACCTCGATAGAATGTGTTTGCTCCTTCGACAAGGGCTGATCTTCTACATTTCAGTGAAAGTTTTCGTGCATTTTCTTGTCAAGGAGCTGTTGGCGGAAGTTTTCAACCTCTGCTTTTTTTACTTGAGCTTTTAGAAGTGAGGCATATAGATGGAGTAAAGCACTTTCCTCACTTCTCATGTAAAAATTTAGGTCAAGGGTCTTGGTTGTCTGCTCCGCGACTTTGTAAGGAAATTATTATTTGTCAATCACCTCGTGCCTCGTGTTTCCTGACCTTTTTAGGAGAGGATCTCTCAAATTTGCAACGATTTAAGATGTATCTAGAATAATTCGGTTACGATGACATTGGAGATTTAGAAGTCCACGTGCCTTAACAGGGTGGGATGTATAATCGCAGAACGGACGAATTGATATGTAATCTCTTCTCCATATGCATTATATTACGCGTGGCGATATCAAAGGCCACAAGTTCGTACGTCACCCATGGAACTACCCGCAACGAGTAGAGTAGAAGCAGGACAGCAAGCATGTTAGTCGAAGATACCTTGTTCATCGCCGATGGATTGTAAGACCAAATCTGTCGTGGAAGACTCTTGTATCTGCGCGTATAATTAGATTATTATTTCTAGATCATTTATCATTATTTTTGTTTGTTTGTTTAGATTATGTATTTAGATTATGCCTTTAGATTATGCGGTAAAAATATTACGTTCAAAAATTCTTCGTCTTAGACGTTTCAGCGTTGCTACCGTCTACACCAGCAGCTTTACCATTCTTTAAGTTCTGAATTATATCCCTAACCTCAGAGGCACAGACTCTCCCCATCAGTTTTCTAAAGTATCGTGTTTTATGTCCAAGTTGTGTTGGCCTATAGTTTCACCTCCCAATAATTCCTTAAATGAGTCTCTGAAAGCGTTCAATATCCCATCTGTATCATATACCATTTCACCCTTGTTTTTCACCAGACGGAAAATACATTCTGTAGAAAACCTTCGCTGAATTATTTACTTTTTACCGACAACCACCAAATAGCTGTATGTTTATACTTGCTTTTAATATCATCAGATGTTACCAGCCGAATATCGCTTTCACATAAGACCCATGTACAGATACCTCCTTTAGTACCTCGGGACCCCCGCAGTTAGCATGGAGCTTGACTTTGTCAAATAATTGTTCAAAAACTATGCACAAATTAAGTATTTTTGAATAGTCGCGCATGAAGTATATCCGTTGTTATTAGAAAATGCAAAAGAAAACGCATTTTGAACAAAAATGTTGGTTACCTTTTTTACCTAGACCCTTCATTTGATTGTTAGCTTCACTATCCCAGAGTGTAAAGTTGGTGATTCTGGAGTATAAACATGATTATCCCAGGAGTATTAGCTTGATTATCTCGGAGTGTTCATTTAATCATAAAAGAGGGTCAACTTTAGTATCTATTGTCCTTCTCCTTCCTATATATATATATTCATAAGAATAAAAGAGACGAGAGACGTAAATTTAAATTAATAAATGATACCTGAAAAACATAAAAATTTATATAAAATCCATCAAGTCTGGAAACATCTTTTTAATTTTCAAATAGTAAGATGCCTGAGACATAATTGCATATTCACATACAATTTGGCAGCATATTACTTTGACTAGGAGAGACTAAGGAAACGACGCGTCGTCATGACACGACACGGAATTGAGACATTTTTGACACTAGAAAATTAAAAAAATGATATAAATGCATATCAGTAATCTCGCAAGACTTTTTTCTGTATCAATAATGTATTGCGAAATTTTGATTTAAATAATTTAACATAGCATATTGCATATAAGCTAGAAAACATTCAGTTTAGTACGGTCTAAAAATTCTAAAATTATTCAATTAGTTTGAGCTTGATGAAAAAAAATTGTGAAAGGGCATGCGAAAAAGGAACACAAATATTGAAATCGGTAATATCTTTTGTTCGGTTCTTCGATTTCAAAGAAAAAAAAAATTCTATTGGTAAACAAATTATGGCGGATTTTCTATTACTTCAGTTTTTACTAGACAATATTAATAAAAAAGGCCGTTTACTTGTACTGAAATTTTGGAACGAATACCTGGATTTTTTTCGGCGCAAATATAAATGGAAAAGGAGCTATATGTACCAAGAACATGTATTTTTTCCGTTATTCCGAAACGTTTCAAATACAACGACAACATCTGTTTTGTATAAAATAAAAATATCAACTTTTTTTTTTTGATTCAAGATGAAAAAATTTAAGTTTGGATGTTCCATTTAGTCATATCGGAAAATAAAGTTATAAAAACTAATTCTTAAACCTATCCAAATTTATAAATTTTATATACAATCAAATCACAACCGAAATATTCAGGTTTCTAGATAATTTCTCCAAGCATAAATATCGTCAAAATAAATGTTTTACTTCAGTCTGTCAGCCTAATTTACAAAAAACATGTTAGCGACTGTTTTTCTAACGACATAATAGTACATTTTTATTTTTTAAATAACAGAATATGTTTCTTTACTGATAGTGGGTTTCATGATAATTTGAGTAAGCCTAAAAAAGAG
Source organism: Andricus grossulariae (assembly GCA_011634705.1). Classification (NCBI taxonomy): domain Eukaryota; kingdom Metazoa; phylum Arthropoda; class Insecta; order Hymenoptera; family Cynipidae; genus Andricus; species Andricus grossulariae. The sequence continues at coordinate 188,790,269 of JAABKJ010007545.1, read as the reverse complement.
GTCATGTTTTGTATCTTATTTATGAGACTGCACAGTCAAAAATTCTTTAATACGAAAGAAGGTAATCTGAAAAGTAGTTACGAAGTAGGTAGCTCTTTGACAAATTTTGAAGTAATATGGGCGAAGAAAAGAAAGCCTTTCAAAATTAATTTAATTTAGATTTAGAGAGTAAATGAGAAAACAATAATATATTAAATTGTTTTTTACCTCTCTCACGCATTTATTATTAGAATTCTTACTTAATTTACAAACGGTTCCATATTGCAGTCTTTCCAGGTCGAAAATGAAAAATGGTTGAAATAGTAAACTTTCATATACTGTTTATACATGAAATTAAATTCATTACGAATGCAGTAATATATATATATATATATATATATATATATTTAAAAACGGAGTGTTACCGAAAACTAGGGCTAAGCGGTGCATGAGACGTAGATTCTGCATTTCTTAATTCTGCATCTCTGAATGCATTATTTGCTTCTTCTTGGTAAAAAATATAGAGCTTTCAACTAACAATTGTCAAACTTCAATTGTAAGACCTAAAAGAAGCACTGTCGTTATTTAAATACAGAATTAAGGGCGGGCCCCTCCCGCTCCCCACGTGTGGGCCACTTAGCCCCAGTTTGCGGTACTATGCTTCCGAGCAGTACACATGTTTTCTATGGTATCAAAAATGTCTCTGACAAATGACAGATAAATGCTGCATATTTTTTTCTCACAAAAACTGGAAGTGGTAAAACGAATACGATACTTTGATTTATGTTGGATAGCTGAAAAACAGAACAACCCTCCGCTTTTAACAGAAAAATGGTTCTCGATGTCACCTACGTGGCAGTCGGTGGTTCATGTAAATAATGTGAACGTTTTCAGTCACGGACTGTGAGCGCAAATAATTCTGTCTTCAGGTTCGCGCTAAAAATTAATGAGAAGTACATCGTGATACGCGGCTAGAAAATGCGAAACGCCTTCCAGAGATAATTTAGGATTTTTGTTTTAATTTAAATTTTTTCAGCCACAAAATATGACTAGAAATTAACTTTTATACTGCTCTTTTCACCTCCCGAGTGTTCCAAATGAAAATTTTCTGATTCGAGGAAGCCATCAACGTATTAAATCATTTTAATAACTTTACTTTCTTGTATTTCTATTTTTATTTCTTTTTTACAGTTGCTTCCACCTTATGATTATGTTTTTAGTTAAAAAATGTATCATTTGGGTGAAAATTTACCTATTTCTGTAGAAAATTAACTTTATACTGACGATTTGTGTATTTTGTTGAAAGTTCACCTTTTCTGGTAGAACGTTAACCGTTTTTAGTAGAAATTTCACCTTCTTTGGAAAAAAATGCAACTGTTTGGGCGAAAATAATTAATCTTCTTTGGTTGCAGATTCTTAATTTTAAATTAAAATCTATTTTGGTTGAATATCTACAGATACATTATGCGTACATTTTTTTCAACTTAATTTTTTTTAACTGAATATTCAACTCTGCCATATATGAAGATTCATCTGTTTATTTGAATTTATAACTATTATATTTTTGTATACGCAAATGTAAAACAGTTTATTTTGGGAGGCCTTGAAACTAAAGCTTTTCTGCTGCAAAATCAAAGAAGTAAAAAATGAAGAATAAAAAATGGAGGTCAAATATCAATTTGACTTATTTTGAATTAAGGTTACTTTTTTTAGGAAAGAAAGAAGATTAGGTTTTTTTTATTTAAATAGCATCAGGTTTAAAAATCAGTGTTTAAGTATTTATTCGAAAAAATAAGCAATCAGTTGGTTTTGAGCGGAGACTGTCTTCTTCAACGATTTATTAAATTTAATATTAATTTACAATTACAATTATTCGTTAAAATTTCGTTTTTTCGGTTGAAAATTAATTTTTCAACTGAAAATATAACCCCTCCAGTTGAAGATTCATCTCTTTGTTTAAAAGTTTAACTATTTTGATGAAAATTTCTCTTTTTCATTGGAAATTCAACCACTTTTGTAAAAGTTGAACTACTTTCTTGGACAAATTTGGTTGGTTAATAGGTAATGATTTATTATTAATTATTGCTATTATTCATTATATATAATAATAATCAACGATTCATTCATTCTGTACACATTGAAACTCCTGTTTCAGCTCGTTTTTCGCATGTTTTTTGTCTCGCGACATTTTGTGTCTCTTATTACAATGTGAGCGTTTATTATTATACGTCAGTTTGACATTTTGTAAAATTTTCTTCAACATTAAATTGTTCCCCTTGATTTTCAAGTTATTAGTTTTGTACTTTGAATAGTGAAACTGACGGCGAATTTATTTTTTGATCTTGGAAAAATTTGTCCAATCAATTTTAATGTTGAATTAACATTTTTTATGTAATAACGAATGAAAATTCTAAAATTCAGAAGATTTGACTTTGAAACATTAAATTTAGTTTTGAATTTAACATTTTCAAATTTTAATTGCTTTGAATTAAAAATTATTGAAATTCAAACAATTCAATTTCAAATTAATCAATTTTGAACGCTTTTAATTACAGAGAATACAATCTCAGTTCCTTTGAATTTTAAAGGATCCAATATTCAAAATTCTATTCTAAAAGTGTTCAATACTAAAACAATTTTTAATTCAAAATAAAATTGTACAATTTTGAACGCTTTGAATCAGAAATAATACCATTTGAACTCCTTTCTAATAAAATTGTCAAATTTTTACAATTTCACCCTGAAATTGTTTAATTCTGAAAGCGTCTGATTTAACATTTTTCCACTTGAAATACTTTCAATTTCTAATTATTCAACTTCAAACGCTCTTATTTAGAAATGATACAAGTCTAATTTCTTTTCATACTATTCGAATTATTGTTTTTTTCAAAAAGTTACCTGTTCTACATAGAACATTGTTTGATTTGGAACGTTTTCAATTCAAGAACGTTCAACTTTTTTTTTACTTCAAACGCTTTAAATTCGAAATTATTAATTATTTATGATTGTTTCAAACATTTATATTTTTGATGACAGGAAATAAGAATCTAGGGAGGTGAAAGCGCGCCTGACGCGCTTACATTTACGGCTAGTTCATATGATAATGAGGTACACTGGAACCTGGAATGAGGAACGGTTTCGGGCACGGCTTGCAGTGGCCTTGATATTGAACCCAGGGAATCCAAACGTAAACAGGCAGGGCCGCGTAAACCATTTCTGTACGATTTGAACGCACGACTCAACCTGATGCAACGAATGCGGTGAGAGTGCGGTCCTCATGCTGTTGTCACGCGTGACTGAGCACCGCCCCTCTCTCGGCCCCGCAGCTCCCCTATCACGAGACTGCCGATGACATAAATTCTAGGAATATCGTTAATCCGAGGTTTCTAATTCCAGGTTCCAGTGTATGAGATTTCATTAAATTAATCAGAGTTTCAGAAAAACATTTAGGGATAGAATAAGGGGATAAAGAGTGATTTTGCTTACAAGCTGGTGCGGTTTAGTTGGTCACTCGACAGCTTCAGAGGATGATTAAGAGTAATTAAATATCCATCAACTCCAGAAGCTCGCATGATCGCCTCGTTAAGAGCATTAATGTAAGCTGGCAAAGCATGGTGCCCTTTGTTATTATACCAGACCACGAAGAGAGGATCGTTTTTCGAGTGAGACAAGGACCAGCCGCCGTATCTGCAAAAACCAAGTCAAATATTGTCACACTTCAAATCGTAATCAATACTCCTCAACATAAAAGTCAAATTATTTCAACCGGAATTAAAGCAGGAATAAAAGGTCAATTAGAAACTTTAGACTGAATGAACTACCCTTCTCAATAGGAACCATACACAATACTTCACTTTTGATTTAAATGAAATTGAAACTATCAACTTGAAACTGTCAAGTATACATTTTACGATGGGAAACCTTGTCAATTAAAAATTTCGTTGTAAAAAACCCCCTTGTATTTATAATAATATAAAGTGAAACGGTTTTAAAAAGATCCGCGCACGTTACATGAGCCGCGACACAAAAGTCTTTCAACTCCCGATTAGATCGGGCTCGATTCCTGATGCCTGCATTTATAGCCAATTTTCTTTTTTTTTTATGTGTTGATTGCAATTGAATATTGAGTTTCTTTAAATCAAGCCAAAATATTAATTTAAAACAAAAATTTTAATGAAAAAGTAGGGTCTTCTAACCATTACCATTTTTACTCCAAGAAAAGTTTTCTTTTAAATACTTATTTTGCTTCATTCAATTAACTATTTATATTTTGGTTATTGTTTTCATAAAAAATTCAAATAAAATATATAATAAAGTATAACAGGAATACAAGTAATATGCAATTATAAAGAAATAGTAGAATAAAATTATTTTAAAATAGAATATAAATAAAAGAGTTTTTCCACTATTATTATAATAATCATATTTTGAAGTAATGAAGGTTGACAAAGCAATATTTTATTTGAAAAAAATAGGTTAAAATTAATATTTTTGCTTGATTTAAATAAATTTAATACTCAATTGCAATACAAAAATTTGAATTAAAAAAAATGTCTTACAAGATATAATTTCGATAAGAAGTGAAGTAAAAATAATTGAAACATAGGAAATTATTGTAGAAAATACGCTTAATAAAACCCTGTAATTAAAAAAAATTATTCCTACAAAGAAAAACGTATAATATTCCAGGGACATGATATTGTCAACTTTTTTATTTTCGCCCATATGATAGAATAGAGTAGAACAGTATAGGATAATGATAATTAAGTTGGAAAAAATATATGAAACATTATCCTTTAAAAAACTTGTAATTAAAAAAGAATAGAATCGAAAAGATCTGAATTTTATATGTGAATAAAAAAGGGATAAAATATTTTTTCCTTCTATTTTTCTCTCTATTTTATTTGTAAGAAATTATAAAAACTATTTTGCCTACATGTACGTATACAAGTGAAAGAATCCAGTTTTTATCGATAACAAATGAAAAGGTTGAGCTTAAAACTGAAGGATGTTATTTACAGAAAAAAATTGCTACATCAAATAAATCAAATTTTTCGTATAAATAAGGGGTATAGAATGGAAGTGCAAATAACAGCTTTTCAATTTTTAAGGCAATGTTTACTACTAATCACCTCTTCTCTATATACTCTTGATGAGTTGAAACTATCCAGTCGAGGGTTGGGCGTCCGGTTGGGATTTGCAACAAACCCTCGACAGCTTGGGACACTCCATGACAAACTTGTTGACCCTCGAGGCATTCGCACGTGCCAGTGTCCTGTTAATGGAATTCAATTTAGTTGTTGATCAAAGACAATAATTAATCTATTCGATTCGCAAATAGAACCGAACTTCTAGCTCTCTTTAGAGTTGCTAGGTTTGCGGGTGATATTATGAATTTCTCTATCCTAGTACGTCAATATTTACATCTTGAATATTTGAATAGCATAGTGGTGTTTGATGAATTCTGTTCCTTTGATTATAGATGTACTGACTGAATGATTAATCTACACCAAAATCTTTGAAATTGTAGTACTTCAAAGCACCAATTATAGATTTCGATATAATAAATTTGTTTGAATAAAAAAGTATTCATTACTTGCTCATTTCCTAGGTTAAAACAATTTTTTTCGTCCGTTCTTCTAATTCATATAAATTTAAGGCAGTGTCTACGCGTAATGAAAAAATCCAGCTATACGTACCGAAATTTCGGTAAAAATATCCCCTTTTCCAGCCCCCGTTATTTGTACCGAAAAAATCCAACTATTTGTACGGAAACCTCGGTACACGTAGCCAATTCCTAAATTTAACTCTAATTCATAATAAACCACTGCTTCATAATAAAGCCTTCGAAATCAAACAATTTTTAATTTATTTTCATGAAAAAAGGTCTAAAAATTAAATATTTAAACATTTTTGATGTTCCGAAATGAATAGTTAACAATTAAGAGACCTAAAAGCTAACTCTTTCAAATGTAAGCTTTTTCAAAACTAAAACCGCACGTCAATTTGCAATCGGTTCATGTTAAACATGCTTCGCTCAGAATTTTTCATTTCTAATTCTTCAACCATTACAATCTACAATTTGATATTACCCAAGCATTTAAAACTATATTTAAAACATTTTTAATTTGACAATAAACCATTAAAACCAAAGACGTAAAAGAAAAATTTTTTAATTGAACAATGTTAGGCTTAATGTTTTTTAAAGTAATATTGGCATCATATGTTGGCATCTGTGCGAATAAAAAATCCTGCAAATATCAATCTTAAATGTTTTTTTTTTTGTTATAGAGGGGAATGAAAATTAAAAAAAAACATTTTTCTCATAAACGGATGAACCGATTCTTATCAAAAAAATATTTAGTTCACTTGATGTGAAATGATCTGATTTGATGCTAGGATGTGCTGTGGTGTTATGTGATGCTTGGGTTTGATGTGATGCTTAGATGGGATGTGATTCTTGGATGGTTAGTGATACTGCGATGGATTTGATGCTTGAATGTGATGTGATGCTTGATTTTGATGTCATGCTTGAATTTGATGTGATACTTGGTTGTGATGTGATGCTTAGATGTATAGTGATGTGATGCTTGGGTTTGATGTGATGCTTGGATTTGATGTGATACTTGATTGTGATGTCATGCTTCGTTGTGGTGTGATGCTTGGATGTAAAGTGAGGTGGTTTGATGCTAGGATGTGGTGTGATGTGATGCTTGGTTGAGATGTGATGCTTCGATTTGATGTGATTCTTGGTTGTAATGTGATGCTTCGATGTGGTGTGATGCTTGAATTTGATGTGATGCTTGATTGTGATGTGATGCTTCGATGTAATGTGATGATTGGATGTAAAGTGATGTGATTTGATGCTAGGAAGTGGTGTGATGATTGGATTTGATGTGAAGCTTGGTTGTGATGTGACACTTTGATGTGATGTTCGGATATAAAATTATATGCTTCGATGCTAGTATGTGTTGTGGTGTGATGTGATGCTTGGGTGTGATGTGATGCTCGGATGGGTTAGGTGCTAGGATGGGATGTGATGTGATGCTTGTATGTGATAAGATGCTTGGATGTGATGTGATGCTTGGATGTCATGTGATGCTTGGATGTGATTTTTCGATTTGATGTGCTTCTTGGTTGTGATGTCATGCTTGGTTGTGAAATCATGCTTCGATGTCATGTGATGCTTGGATGTGGTCTGATGTTTGAATGAATGTGATCCTAGAATGTGATGTGATGTTGAGGTGGGATATGATTCTTGGATGGGAGATGATTCTTGCATGGGAGATGATTCTTGCATGTGATGTGATGCTAGGATGTAATCTGACGCTAGAATGTGATGTCATGCTAGGATGTGATGTAATGCTGGGATGTGGAGGGATTCTAGGGTGTGAAGTGACTGAAACTTCCAATTTTTTTTTTAATTATCCTTCATTTGTCTAATTTAAAATACTTTACGCCAAATTAGTCGGATTAGTGCCTCATATTAAAAAAATGTTCAAATTTTAACAAAAAAACATTTTCACCGGTTTATTTGGTTGAATTTTTTAAAAATTGTTCTGGAAAATTATCTAATTGATTTTCACGAGATATGTATTATCCGTTAACAACGTTTGAGCCATTTTCGAGAAAAAACAATAAAAAATTAATGCTTTTTTTATGTTCATTTCCCCTTCATAACTTCAAAGAAAATGCGATTTCAAGGTTAATGTTTTGGGATATTTTATTTCTCATTAGCCTTGAAATCGCATTTTTTGGAAGTTATTGAGGGGGAGAGGATAATAAAAAACGCAGTTTTTCTCGAAAATGGCTCTACTTATTTTAATGAACCAATGAGACCATTTTTGAGAAAAATTGAAATACAATTCTGTCCACAACAAAAGACTAATACAAACTGTGGCAAAAACAATTATAACATAATTTTTCAATTTTTTTGTTTTTGCATGTTTGGCAAATTTTTGCACCATTTCAAAACTTTTTCGAAATTTTTTATATTCGAAAGCTAAAAATCTATCTTGTTTTTGCTAATTGAATTGAAAATTAGAATTTTAATCACCGTCCAAAATTGAGTTTATTTGCGACCTTTTATTTTCTTTCAACTTAATCACGTTATTCAATCAAAATTTTTTTTGTTCCGATTCAGCAACTCAATAGCTAGATCAATTTTTTTCTTAAATTGAAGAGGGATTTTTAAACACTTTTCAATGTTGAGAAAACTTTTATTTTGAACAATAAAAAACTCTTCTATCTTTGTTTTCTTGGAACTTAGTAACATTTTCCAGTCAAACTTTTCACGATTGAATCCAGGACTAACGTATCTCAAAAATAAGTTTTTTTTAAGTTGAAAATTCGATCTTTGAGAAATTTTTGTGTCTCAATTAAACAATCGTCAAAATTGCGTTTATTCTCTTTTTCAACGCCACCCTTCAACGGCTCCTATTTGAAAGTGTCCAAATTTAAAAGTAACAATAAGGAAGCAAAATCACTTGTAATTTATTAAACATGTCTCTAGAATTCTTAATAGGAATTATAAAAAGAAACATACATTTGGAAGAGTCTGCCAAGCGCCAGCGGAGTCACCTCCAAATCGATCTTGAAGTTGCATAGATACGTGTTGGAGAAATGTATCATATTTATTGTCAATACTAAGAAAAAATATAAAATCATGATTAACTTTTATTTCAATAATCTATCTTTGTTTCTGAAAAATAATTTTGCTATAATTAATCAAGGACGAACCTGTAAAAGTGAGTCGGGTGTGTATTATAGAGTCTTGGCTTTAAAATTAATGGTGGTTCATCCTCGGATGGTGGTCTGATTAACGAGAATCCCATAGCAACTGCTACGAACATGGTGGGTAAAACTAAAGCAGCCAAGGGTGTTCTCCAGTCTCTCGCGAAATGCCATAGTCTCTTCTTTAGAAGGGCTTTTGCTTGTTTAAATGGCGAAGGTCTAGGTTCAGGTTCCTGGCCAATTAAATCCACGTGATCAGACATTGGATATAAATCTGAAATTAATTACTGATTTCTTAGACAAGTATATTATTAATATTGAGTATGAAAAAGATTTTTGACTTGCTTCATTCTACTAAAAATATAGAGGCAGTACAAGGAATCCGTCATTTTTGTGTGACATAATGTAAGTTACACAAGACTATTCTTCGGAAAAATACTAGAATACTTGGGAGAAAAAATATAATATGTATATATATATTTCTTTTAAGTTAAATCTATTTTTCTGTCACTACGCTTTTTAGCTGTCTTTATTCCTTGGTATTCATCTTTATTATTGTTTAAGAAGCACTATCCATTTCTATTCCATTTTATGGCTGTATTTTCTATGCTCTTAATTTGGAAGAATAGAATAGGAAATGATCAGGCTGAATGTAAAAGTACATATAGGACTCTAGAGAAAAATCTGAACAATAATAATTACCAGAGTCGGACAAAAATGGGTTGAATTCTAAAATACAGAAATAGGAAAATAATCATTAGAAAATAATAGGAATGAATGATATTCTAGAAGAATAAGTTTTAGATTCAAATGGAACAAAAAAATACAGACTAATTGAATGAAGAAATTGCTACTACCCTGAAATAGAACAGCGGGATACAACACTGATAAATGGGAAAGAGCAGGAACAGAAATCATCCTGAATAAAAAATTAAAATGGATATGATTAGGGATGTCAACTTTATGCAAGTGCATGAATGCATAATTTTTCGAAAGTGGTAAAAGTGCTCAAATATCTGTCATATATATTCAAATATTTTATCATGCTTTGAGATCATTCTACCTAATTGTGAAGCCGCATAATATCGCATATGATCTGGGGCCAAACCAGGCATAATGCATTATTCGCATAATGCGCTCATAAATTAACTATTTCGGGAGCTCCGCTAGGAATATGGTCAACTGCGCACGGATGAATTAATTTTTTGGGTCAAAATTCGAAATTTCCGCGTTCATATCGCTCGCGAATAGACTAAGCATCCGGTACTTTTACGCAAACTTAACTGCAAAGGTCAGTTAAAAAATGCTTCGTGGGGGACCTAAAATGTTGGTTAAAATAAAGTCGACTTCCGTATATATAATTAAAAACTAAAGGTTAACAACCACCGCAGGGTCCCACTGGGAGTAACTGTCATCTAAAAAATGACATGATTTACCGCGGTCCTACTGGGAGCCGATGTCATTTTTTAGATGACAGTTACTCCCAGTGGGACCTTGCGGTGGTTGCTAACCTTTAGTTTTTAATTATATATATATATTTTTTTTTGTGACAGTCCGCGAAGAAAGGATCCTAACGCGGAAAAAATCTAGTTTCTTTGCGCAGTATTTTAAAGTTTATACATTTACCTAAATTCTTAGGCAAGGACAATTATTAAAGTAATTTAATTATAAAATTTGAAGTAGACCCAGTATTCAGCTACTAAACACGGTCGCGCACACGGCAAGTGCTTTGTATATTAATTGGTATCAGCCACTGTTTAAAATATGTATCTGCTTGCGCATTTGTGAAATAAGTAAAATCATTCTGCACAGGGTCATGCAGCACCTCAGCTTTTGCTAATGTGTTCATAGCACAATTTCACATCTAGAACATCACTTGGGCAGGGATTGTTTTCTTCAATTGAAAGCACGACTCTTATGTCACTTTTATAACTCAAAATCATTTCCCCAAGGATTTTTCGGGTAGCTGATAACGAATCTGAAATCGTATTTTCAACATTCAAAATATCTGGTCCCATATGGCGGACCACATCTTTAAAAAATATTTTGATTATCACGTAACCCAGCTTGGTGGCTAAAGATTTCCTGCTTTAGGGGTTTTTTGGTCGCTGAAAACGAATTTGAAGTCAGACTTTCAAAATTCAAAATGGATGATCCAATTTGGCAGACCGTTTCTAAAAAAATATTTTGATTATCACGGATCCCAGTTTTGTGGTTGAAGATTTCTTGCCCTGGGTTTTTTTTGGGTAGCTAAAAATGAATCTGAAGTCCACCATATTGGATCAGCCATTTTAAGTTTTGAAAATCTGACTTCAAATTCTTTTTCAACCATCCAAAAACCCCTAGAGCAGAAAATCTTAAGCCACCCCAGATAATAAACGTGCGTGGCCCGTCACCCGCAGAACTCGCCGGCAATAATTCGTCATGCTTGCTGCACGTGCAAGGGACGCTTTGTTGGGTATAAAATGATGGAAAGTTACGTACAGTACCAGCCAAAATTGTCAGTTCACTAAAAAACTTGCTGCCTGCTTGGACCAGGCCGGGGAAGTGAATATTCTGCGGCGAATTTGAGGATGGTGAAAAATTAAACTCCCAAATTAACACTCATTATTTGCCTGTCTTATTTCTTCAATATTCATTTCAGCACTTAGGTCTGTGTTATGTTCTGTAAACGGGGGGGGGGGGGTATTCCCGTGCCGCGTAATCGCATTGTTCACTCTACTATAACTTCGGCAATCTCCAACGCGTCGCGCGGAGGAGCCGCAGAGATTGACCAATGTGACATGACATCCAAACGTGTCCACGCGACAACCAAGCTCCAGATCCATTTCGCTCTCCATCTGAAAGTATTTTTTCTCGTAGTGCGCCATAAGAAGTTTCACTAAAAAAAAATCATATTAAAAACATGCCTCTCTATTGTCGTGGTTAACTTAGCAAGAATTTAAAATAGAAAAATAAAAAAAATAAACCGTTAGAAAGCTTATTTAATTTCGCATCGATTGAGTCTGATTTACAGTATTTCCGATAAATAGGGCCTGACATAGCATGTGAGAAAGACCACGCTTCAGGAAAGTGAATGGAAAAATTGAAACTTCGCTAAATGAAAGTTAAAAATCTCTTCTTCAAAATGAGATCAAGAACATAATGAAATGTTTATTGTTTCTAGAATTATCATGAAAAATGTGGAAGCATGGTCAAGACGAAAATCGGTTCGTCGAGCGGCAGTGGAACTTATAATTAATGATTATCTACTGTAGGATCATTACTATTGTAGGGTGGTCTCCCGTAAATATATAATTATGTTCTTGGTCTCATTTCAAAGAGGAGATCTTACACTTTAATTTAGCAAAGTTTAAATTTTTTCCATTCACTACAATTGAATTCAATTGGTCAAAAACGGAAAATAGGTCGGTCGCACTATATGCTGGTGGTTGAAATCAATTTTTAAATTGATTAATTATTCTGGATTTAAAAAATCAGCATAAAAATAAAAAACCTAACCAAACGTAACTATTTATTAATATTACTTTATTTTAAGCGTTTCGAAAATTTCCAAGGGTGTGATAACTATATTTTTTAGAACAATTAAAGAAACGTTTGTTTGAATCAAACAAATTGTATCTTTGACATATCAAACAAATTGTTTGATTTAAAATAGCTTGCAAGCATCTGATATAATATTCAAGTATAAAAAATAATTTGATATGAATAAATTTGGTAAATTTAATAATCAGAGAGCGGATTATAGCTACTGTGAAGCTAGCTGTCGAGTGCCGCTGGACTCTCACACGCGGAGAACCCCGGCTAGACCATCATTTGTTCTTGATAGATAGATACACATTTATTTTTCGGCCTGCTGGCCTTGAAACATTGACTTGCTTACACTTCCATTTTTTACAGGATTTTCTTAAAAACTTGTGACGTTGCAGATTTTCTGCAACTCACAAATTCCGTTTCAAGTAAATTATCGTAAATAAAAAGCTCTCGTGTTTACGCCGAGAGTAGAAAAATTCGGCACTCCTCTATTTTGGTTATATTTTTCCTTATTGATTATGTTTTATTTTTTATCTTATTTTATTATTCGGTTTTATTATTTTTTGTTTTATGGTTCCGATAGTTATGTTAATTTTAAGGACATAGGGCATAATGATCGATCAAGATCCACCACCGTCTCACCTTCGTCAGATCTTCGCATCCACGATCCCCACATAGATTAAAGCATTTAGTATCGCTGATCCTTCTGACATCCAGGGTAGGATAGAGGAAACTACTCCGAGGATAGAAAGGATTAATCATCTTCTCGGCAACCCCTTTTGACATCCATGACAGGATAGACAGTTCTGCCAATGAAGGATAGAAGGGACAGCAAAAACTATCGTCGGTCATCTGAGATCCAAGGCACGTTCCCAGTGAAGATTGACCGAGGTAGTTACCACCCTAATTCTGCACAGGACTTGGTAATTTCGCTTGAAAATTATTATTTTTGTTAATGTTTCTGTTGTGAACAGACGTTTCTTGGCTTTTATGCCATTTTTTTGTGTTTTCTCTATATCGGGAGCCTCGACTAGCCCACTCCACACCTGCAGTAAGCAGAAGAGGGCGCCTCTTTCTCCACCTCGACACCAGGATACAGTCAGCCCTGGAAGCAAGAATAGATTATTCTCGCCTCTCCCACAACGGCGATTGTTAAGGACGGGAGCTCTCGTAGTGTCTGTAAACTCTCAGCGTCAACACGTGAACGTGACTTCGCTTCCCGTCTTATCACAGGTAGGGCTTCAAGTCTTTAATGGTTTAGCCAAGTGGTCCAAATATTTATCTTTTTCATTTTTTTTTTTAGTTCCTTTCGCTGACATGTGCTTATAATTCTAATTATATTCCGGAGTGCCGAATTGCCAAGAGTTGATCATGTTTCTTGGTTTTTTATTCAAATAATTTTACCATGTTTTCGATCCCGTTGCACCGTTTTTAGTGCCGAGTTGCCAAAAGTTAATCATCTTCCCTGATAGTTTATTCAAATAATTTTGCCTATCTTTGCGATCCCTCGAGATTACCCTTTTTGAAATACCCTTATAAATGTTGATCCCTTATGATGACCATTTTGTGACCTTTTGTGAACTTTTGCGCTTCTTTAAATTACCCCTTAATTTTGAAACCCTCGCCTTGACCCTTTGTTTGTAACGTTTGCGATTCTTGTCAATCACCCCCACAATGTCGAGCTTTTCCCCTTTTCGATCAATTCAATTAACGCACCTTTACCCTTATACCCTGATTTGTGATATATTCTTATAATGTTAACCCCTTATAGCTAAGTTTAATTAGCAGTTTTAATTATTACTCTCGCTAACCGAAATTCTTTGATAAACCCCTTTTAGCGTCGACCTTTAAGACCCCTGTATATATATTTTTGAGAACCCCTTTTGCGTTATCTTGGACCCCCCCTGCGTCCATTTTCGAGAACGCCTTTCTTGGCGTTATTTTTGGAAACCTCTTTTGTACCCATCTTGAGAGCCCCTGTGGTGCTCAATTTTATGAACCCCTGTATATTTATTTTTTTAACAAACCCATTTTATATCTGTTTTCAAGAACTCCTTTTGGTACTTATTTTCAAGAAACCTCTTCATGTCTGTTTTCGAGAAACCTTTTATATTTACCCTCGCGACCCAGTTGGCACCTATTTTGGAGAAACTCTTTCATATTTATCTCTGAGATCCCCCGGTGTACTTACTTTCAAGAACCTCTTTCGTGTTTGTTTAAGAAACCCCTCGTGTGTCTATTTTCAAGAACCCCTTTTGTGTTTGTTTAAGATACTTCTCGTATGCCTATTATCAAGAACCCCGTTATATTCACATTTGAACCCCATTTAGTACCTATTTTGAGAACCCCTTTTGCGTTCTTTTCTGAGACCCCTTTGGTATTTATTAATGAGTATCCCCCTATATATTTTCGAGAATTTTTAATGTTTATTTTTGCGAACCCCTGTATCTCTCTGTCAGAAGAAAAATCCCTTTAATTGTTTTCTCAAATGAGGAGCCCCTATCCCGTTGCGTTCATACCTACCGATTTATAATGTTTTATACGTTGCATTATTTTAATGCATTTATATATTATATGTTTTATAATGTTTGGTATTATTATGTGTATCTAGTAACCCTGATTGCGAACTCTCCTTTAGCTGAATCCCCGACTATTGAGTTAGAACCCCTATTCGCTTGTAGATTGTAATTTTCTTAATACGATTACCTTAATAATGTAACTATTATTGTTTAATTGCGATCCCCCCTTCAATTTTCTAGTTATTTTATTAATTTTACCTCATTCTTGCGATTTAATGTTTTCGAATTCCCTCTTACCTATGTTTGAACTGTTTGTATATTTTATATAATTTTATTGTCTTCTCTTTTAACCATCTGGGTATGCCCCTTTGTTAAATTTCTCTTAGTTGTTAAATCAATTTTTATTAACTATTGTCATCTGAATACGAGCTTTTGTAATTACGTGACCCTAATATTGCCTCTTAAATTCTGGTTTATTCTTTACCTGTTTTGATATCTTTTATCTTTCGTTACCTCTTATTATATTTTTATTGTTACTATTGCTATCGAGACTTTTTATATTTTTGATTATCTCATCCTTGGATATCTTAATGTCTTTTGCTTTTTTTATATTTCGGATTATCTTATCTTTGGATACCTTTTTTCCTTTATACCTTTTTTATTGTTGTTTTTGATTATCGCTTGTTTTAAATTAAGGTGTACCCTTTTGACTGAGGGTTGTGAGGTTTTCGCTTATCGTTTAGCCTGAAACGTTTACCGTTTAGCCTGAAACGTTTATTGTACAGTGAGTTTCCCTTTACCATTTGGAATATAAATTACGTATATCTTTACCGTTTCTCTCTCACTTTAGTTGAATCGTGTCCCCTTTGTCCCAAGCAAGGACTGGCGCCCAAAAATCTAGGTTCTTTTTATCGTTCTAATTGTTTGTTTAAAAATTCGTTTATTTCGATTAGTGTCCGTGTGCGCTCTTTAAAGAAACCACCTAAATCAATATTTGATTGAGGAAAAAGGTAGCGTTACAAACTAACATCCATTCACACTTTATCTTTAAGACCGTTCCAATTCTAAATGTTTTAGACAGGTAAAATTTTGAAAGAGGAAAATATTTCGAATGGAATGAAAAGGAATTGAACATGTATCATTTCTCAATAAAAGCGTTTACAATTGGATAATTTTTAAATTGACAATTTTTTTTAACAGAAGCTTTCAAAATTCAAAACCTTCAAACTACATTTTTTAAATTTTGACAACTTCTTTAGGAAAAAGTTGAAATTGTCTCATTTCCAATTCAAAGCGTTCAGAATCGAACAATCTTTTTTTGAATTCAGGAATCTGAAAAAGTTAATGATTTCAGATTAAAATTTTATAGAAATCTAAATTTTTATTAAATTACAAAAATTATGATTTAACGTATAAATTGAGTAGACAAATTTTTCTAAAATAAAAAACATTAACGTTTATTTTCACCGTTCAAAATGGAAAAATTTTCAATTGTAAAACTTTAAAATTGAATTATTATATTTGTTATATTTAAACTTCTTTATACTCAAACCCTTAAAAATTTCTATTACTTTAAGTTTTAATCGTTTAGAAATAACAAATTTTCAAATTGTCAATTATACTTGATAGTTGCACAACTTTTAGTTTAAAGGATTTGTAATTAAACAATTTTGAATTAAATTCCTCCAGGATAAATTCAAAACAATAAAAAATTAAGACAATAATTTCTCAAATTCAAGCCTTAAAAATGAGCAGATTTTAGAACGAGGCATTGAATATTGAAGTTCTTTTATTTGAAAAATGTTGCAAAAAATTCGACATTTCAAACTCAGTTAAAAAAAAAAAAAAGAATTGATTGAGCAACTGATGGGTTCAATTTTAGAATTCTGAATTTGTATGGTAAATGCTAAGTTTTCAATTTTTTCTTTTCATAAGTTTAAATTTTTCCATTAAAACTGAAATGGTTGAATCTCTAAAAGTATAATTGAAAATTTAAAAATTGTTGAGTTCTAAAAGATTTTAATTTACTGAAAGTAATTTAAACATTTTAAATTTTTCGATTAAAAATAATATGTGACGTGCGCTGAAGAAAGGGGGCTTACTCTAAAAAAATCGGAATCGAAGTTTTTACACCTTTCGATAGTTTTTGAGTTGCTCTTTTCAATAAAACCATCGAAAAAAATTTCCGAGCATTATTATTACTAATAATTGAGTTGTTAGGCACTCGAGAAATCGGGCTTTCGCTCGAGAGCTCAAGATCCCGTGAAACACCTACCACCACTCACCACTACATCTCCGCGTCTCATCTATACCTGGTCCGTGAGCCACGCCGCTATATGCGTGAGAATGTATGGTAAGTGGTGAGGGAAGATTTCTTGAATCTTCTCTTTCTCCTAAAAGTAGCGTCTATCGGGTCGACTTCGACCACTTGCCCTGAAAAATCTCACTTTTCAGAGTAAGTGCCCTTTCTTTGGCACACGTCACATATGGTTAATTTTCGAAAAGTATAATTGACAGTTTAAAAATTGTTAATTTCTAAATCATTAAATTTACTCAAAGTAATAGAAATTTTTTAAGGTTTGAGTACAAAGAAGTTTTAATAGTACAATACTTCGCGATTAATTTTCTTTAGTTAAAGATCAAGTTCGGATATGTTTAAGTTTCTGGAGTATACATTTTTTCATTTTTTAATATTTCCCATTTAAAATTACTGATAATTTCGAACGTTTTTTTAGAATAATTCAATTTCAAAGGTTCAGAATTGAAAATTTTTCCATTTTGAACGGTGAAAATAAAGCTGAATTTATTTTTTGATTTTAGAAATATTTGCCCAATCAATTTTTATGGTAAGTCATAATTTTTGTAATTTATTAAAAATTTAGATTTCTAGAATTTCAGAAGCTTTTACTTTGAAATATTTAATTTATTTTTCTATTTCAAATTGTCAAATTTTAATCGTTTCGAATTTAAATTTATTAACATTCAAAAGTTTTCACTTTTAAATTACTTGATTCTGAATGCTGTTAATTAGAAATAATACAATTGCCAGTCCTCTGAATTTAAAATGATCTACTTTTGAAAATTCTAATTGGAAAATTTTTAACGTTTTAGTTTGACGGTTTTCAACTTTCAAAGCTTCTGTTTGAAATTTTTTTCAATATAAAATTATCCAATTTTAAACGCTTTTATTCGGAAATTATACAAATTCAATTCCTATTCATTCCATTCGAAATATTGTCTTTGTTCCAAATTTTACCTATCTAAAATATTTTGAATTGGAAAAATTAAATTCAAAATAATTTCATAAATTTTTCTTAATTAACAAACACATTCAATTCGAAATTATCAAGAACAAATTATGGTCCAGCCGGGGTTCTCCGTGTGTGAGAACTAAGTGGCGCTCGACAGCTAACTTAACCGTGAATCTAATCTGCTCTCTATTAATAATATATAAAAAAGGCCTAGTTCAAAAATTAGCGGGTAAATGTCTAAAATTATCCACAATAAAAAAATACTCAATATTGAAAGCACTAACTGAAAGACTGGCCATAAGACTGAACTGTAAGACTTAAAAACTGTAACATCAAATTTAAAAGGATCCAAAAAGTCCCAGATCCAGCTCACTCAGAAAAAGGTTTCTTTACAAATTATGAAATCTTTATAAATTATGTGTCATATAAAGCACAATTTTTATTTGATTCAAACCGAGTTTAATTTAGTCAAGTATTTGAAGCAAATTACAGAATGCATCTTACTATAATGTTCCCAGAGGGATGTCAAATTGATTTCTTGATCAATTTTCATAAAATAATATAATTCTACAATGTTCGTACAATAAAACAAATCAATTTCATTTTTTTTCCAAAAAAATTAAATATCCGAAATTTTTAGAAAAACAGTCTTAGGGATATAGATATCATATTTCTCACAATTGAACTGTTGGATGGAATAACACCTATTTTGCACTTTTATAACTCACTTGTTTTTCATTAGTGCTTCATTAAGTTACCTGCCGTACAAAACAAGAAAGCGGTAACTACATTCGGGTTTCGTCACCCGATTCGCAATTGTTTTCTATTTGAATATACTATAAACAAATGTGAATCGGAGGCCAAATCCAAAATGTACATACCGCTTTCTTACTTTGCACTGCAGTTATTTGCAAAACAAATGAAAAATAAGTGACTTCTAAAAAGGGACGATAGTTATTGTACCCAACCGCTTGATTCAATGAGTTTTTTTTAAATTACAGTTTAGAGGAGGAAAAAATAAAAAATATTTCTTTTTTAAAACCGACTTTTAATTTTATGCTCAATGAATTTGTCGCGAAAAATGACTAGAGAAATATATTTGTGATCCTTTTACCACCAGAACATGATGTATTCGAAAATTAGACTGAAGTGGAATTGGAAACTGACACTTGGGCGCTACCCAAGATGTGCACGAAATGATCAGAGGGGAGTTTGTAACTTCGCTTCGCTTCTATGTCGGAAGTTAACAGTCGTTCAGAAAAATTTTAAGCATTTGACTATTTTACTTATGAAATTTTTAATCAGTGCTTACCCAGGTGCAAAAATCGACGTGGAATTACACGTGGTAAATCTACGTGGAATTCCACGTGAAATACGTGTGATAAATTGAAACAATCCACGTGGGATTTGACACGCATACTATATTACTATGTAAGTCTCGTTCCATAATTCTAGAGGTGGTTTTAATTGGAATTCCACGTAGTGTTCCACCTAGAATTCTACGTAGAGTTCGACGTAGAAATCTACGCTGCTAAAAATATTGTGAGTTCGTGGAGGTGAATGTATAAGATATTTGACTAGATAAAAAATAGTAGTGAAGATTAAAACTTTGAGGGTCATTGTCCAAACCTCTAATCAGGGGCCATTCATAAATTACCTAACACTTTTTTTCTTTGGAGGGGTCTAGCCTAGTGTTGCACATGGCGAGAAACTACACAGAAAAGTAGGAAAAATCTTTACACTAGGGGGTTGGGGGGATCAAGATGGTCGGAACATTGCGTTACGTAATTTATGGATGGCCCCTCATTAGTGACGTTGTTTTCTAAAAAGAAGATATGTAAAACATAAATTTTAACAAACTGATTAAAAATATTGCGTATTTTAAATGTCAGAATTTGAGAAACCACAGTTGTTTAAATAATTCGAATATTAAAGATTCACTTTTGACGCGATGTGGCAATTATTTTCATGATTTTCAGGACCACCGTACTCCACAAATTAGTTGCCTGGGACTAATAAACCGCAATTACAATATTAATTTATATATTAATGTTCAATAATATATAATTAAATACTATTTTAACCCTAAAATCTACTGGCACCATTTTTTATTTTGAAAATCTGACTTCGAATCCGCTTTCAGTGACTCAAAAAGCATTAAAGAAGGAAATCTTTGATCTCTTTTAAACGATGCTTTTTCCCAGATACAACGGACCATGGGGAATTCATACCAGAGCATTCGCCGGAGATATTCGCGGCATTTTAAGTCCCCGGGGCTTTTTTGAAGGTAGACCTTCGCAAACCCGCTTTTCAACAAAGAAGGATCTAAAGTTTGCAAGTGTCATAAGCGCGCGTGTTACAATTGTTCTTTTAACATAAAATATACCTACTTTCAGTTGCTTCCGAGACATCAGTATAGTGCCGGTAGATTCAGTATAGGTCCTGGTATCATCCCTAACTAAACCCGAAAATAATTAATTTGACTCCGAATTAGAAAATCGCGAATATCCTCTAAACTATAACCAGTCATAAGGGCTCTTTTCGTGTGAAGGCCCACATTTAATCATTTAATTTCACGCACTGGTTGCCCGTACACTGTTTTCGATTGATTTCGAAATTATTTCGGCTATTTAAAGAAAGATAAAAAGTAAAATCGCTTAAATTTGTTGACATGACCTTCCAGATAAGATGGAGATTCACTTACCTGGAAAATTCTTCACGGTCAACCTAACGTGTTTGTTTCGCAAAGCTGAAAATTTAAAGAACAAAGCACATATCAATGTCTGGTGCTGGGTGCCAGGCCCCTGTGGGGACACCACTGGGTTAATCACAATCAAAACTCTAGTTTTAAATTTAAAAGAAATTAAACGACATTTATCTTAACAAGTTAAAAGAAATTTTAATTAAAATAAATTGACTATTTCGTTCAATTAGCTCAAGGAGAGAGATTTCGCGGCGGGAGGGAGGGGGCGAACACTGAGCAAATTTATGTAAAAGAGAATTATCTGATCATTTTTACAATCAAATGAAATGACTGGTTTAGTGATTCTAACATTGTTAAACAAAAATTAACAGAAATTATCGCAAAGACTTCAGACTAGAAATTAAAATTAATCACTTGAATATGACATTTTTAAAAATAAGATTGGAGCGAAGAGAAAGCCGAAAGAGGGATGAGACATTCCACAAACCTGATTTTCCTTCTTTCTTCAAAGATCAATCGAAAACTCAAATAAAGATACTCCAATTCCAATAATATTTCCAATAATTCTTCTGAAGAAAAGGGCTAATGAATTCGAATGAAGCGAAACTACGATTTCGATGCTCTCGACTCTAAGATGGCCACACGTAATTTGGCGTTCTGGCTCTCCTTCGCGACCGTCTCCCTTCTCAAATTGCAAAGTTCGTCAAAAGCGACATCAAAGCGCCGTCTGTCAATACGGCTGTCGAACCTTGACCGGACTGAGTTGGTAAGAGATGTAGCTCGCTGAGCAATTGTCTTGAGTAATTACAGGTGGTGGTCGGTGGTAGACAATTGTTTACAAGTGGATTTGCCATGAGTAATAATACCAGCTTTCAGAACAACTGGATATATTGTTCTGTTCTATGGATAAGTCCTGTCGCATGTCAATAAATTATTTCGGCCAATAATAATAAAAAAATAAAGATTGAAAAAAACAATAAAGATAAATTCTCAAAATGACATCAATGAAATAAGCATAATACAACTTAACCTAATTGTACAAAAGTTTAAAGTGAGCAGCATACGAAAATCTGAAGAGGAATAACGTGAGACTACGTTAGAGATTGGATCAAAGTAAAACTTCTGTTTTACTTGGTGAAACAAAATTGTCACGTTACAAAACTTCCTTCCAGACAGGTAATACGGGGAGTCAACTTCACCGGATGCCTGCAATTCAATCTTGACTAATCTCTCGCCCTCCAACAGTTAATAGTTCAATTCAGTTTGCCAAGGTGACTTTAAACTTCATATAGTGGCACAACAAGATTAAATCAACAACTAGTGTCAAGAAATGAAGGGGGGTTTCTCATCAGTATTGTTCCCCTTCCGTGCAACGTGCTCAAATGAATTTGCTTCGAAAAAACTAACTTAAAACTACGGCAAAAGGACTTATAAACTACGGGGGGGGAGGGGACTTAATAATTCCAAAATTTATTATTCGGATCCGAACGAATACAAAATATCGAGGGAATTCTACCTATTGTAAATGTATAACGATGCTTCAACTAATACCGTTAAGATGAACTTTAGCAACAAGAAGTTCGGAAGGGTTAACGAGAACCAAAATCAGGAGATCGAAAGACTCCTTTAAAAGAAAGAAACCCCAATAATACGAAGAAGAAACAACAATAATACGTGCTAACCGTCCCTTTGAAATTTATCGATGATGGCTTCCGCCAAAGCCTTTAGTAGCGGACTATCTGGGTCTAAGTCGCGAGTAGCGTCTGATACTCGACCAAGAAACATTCCATCAACTTCCCTACCGGGAAACTCCGTACGCTGACGAATAAGAGGCTAGTGGCTTACCGATAAGAAAAGGAGAGATAGCGAAGTCGGCTGTGGGGTTCCGTCAGGTGGAGGAGGCAAGATCATAGAAGTCACTGTTCTTGGTGGAAGAGCACCTTGACAGCTTTACTGCCAGTATGCCACACCCGAAACAAAAGACATGTTTCTGAAAAGGGCACCTGTTATAATTGTGATCAGGGTGGTGGCAATTAAAACACTCTCCCTCAGAGGGTTGTTGAAGGGGTTCCTACTGTTCCCTCCTGTAGCAGAGTCGCACTGCAGGTGAACAATACCTTGAGCCCGATAATTCATACCGGGTCATCTAAGTCTGATTAGGACCGAAATCGCCTCCCACCTCAGCGGCTCCGAAACAGCCGAACACATTAGGGTCGAAGGCCGGCCCTCTTCAAGCTTTTTGTTCTCCGGCATACTCGGGGACAAGGTCATCGCAAGAGGGGTAAGTTGATCCATCGGCCAGACAAATCCCAATCCTCCTCCAATACCACTTAGGGTAGTGGGTTTCCATGGAGAGGACTGACTGTTCGGCCATGGACACCACCCTCCCCTTCGAAAGTTTTTGAGTGGACGACCCAGTAGGTTAGAAAGGTAAACTAATCGATCGAGTAGATCCCTCCCCTCGCCCAGTACCACTTTAGCGGGCGAAACCTCTTCCCCTTCCAATACCACTTGGCACAGGGGATTCCGATGGAGGGGAGAAGCCTGCCAACCTCAAAGTTCTCGCCCCCTGCCCGGTACCACTTGGAGTAGGGGGTTTGCCCGTAGACTTTGTGAAACCCTTTTCCCATCCAAAACTGGAGGTAGTGGCTTCGAACGGTGACCGGAAATCAATTAAGTCTCCCAGAACCGACCGCTGCTTTATTGCCCCTTTCTCTGAGCCTTCTGCTCCTTCTGAGGATAGGGGAAGTTTCTGCTGTTTCTTCTCCTTCTGCTGCCTCTGCTTCGGCTTCGTACCTGTCGACTTTGTCTCTATTGCGGCAGACAACCCTTCCTGACCGTGGAACGTAAGATTGTCGTGTAAGGTAGGTCCTCTTTGCAGGCCTACCACGTCTTTCGATTCCTGTTCCCGCTTTGGGTTGCTCGTCGCTGGTGGAAGGACGTTTCCCAGTACTACGAAGGACTCTGGCCGCTGGTGGTGGTTGGTCTGATTGGGGCGAGGAGCACACCGGGTTTGCTGGGCTGAGAGACTTTTCCCTTGGGTCTTCCTCTTTTCTGGGGTTAATAAGTTCCCCGTTGGGAGGGCGACTTCTCTTTGTAAAAAGGGATCAAGATGGTCTGACCCGTGATGTAACGAGGTTCCATTCCTTGAGTCCACGTGAACTCTCGGATTACCAGCTTGTCCTTGGTGGGTTGGTGAGGAGTCCTTCCACCTGTCTTCTTCATTTTGGCATGAACCTTTTCTTTATTGCCTGTCGTACCCCTTTTCACATACACAAACGGAGAGAGTACTTCTATAACCTCAAATAGATCGTCGTACTTTAGAGCCAATTTCTTTGTAATAAAATCTGACGCGGAAGATAAAACATGTGTTTACGCCAAACTATGTCCCACACTTTATAGCCTGACGATCTGACGCTATTTCTAAGTGATGGGCGACTAAATCTCGCAATGCGGGTAATCTTCTAGTTGCTGGCGACACACGAGTTAAACTATGCATAGCAAGCAGTGTTGTAAGGAAACCGAAAATTTGGAATATGCTTATCCTAATCTCCATGATCCCTTTCAACAAAGGAAGCCATCATGGTTTTCACCACTCTTTTCACCCGCTACACCGGATTTGCTTGCGCATGATACGGTGGGGTGGTGGAATGACGGGAAAAAGCTACCACGGAGTTCGCATCCAGCCCCTTCACCTGCCGTCGGGGGACTTATTGTTTCGGCGAAGTCGAGTGCTAGCCATACAGTCTTGTTCAACAAGACGCAAGGTTTGCACTGCGAACCCTCTGTATAACCCATAGTCACGATACATTTACGAGGAAAAAGAGAGACACTAGGAAAAGGAAATACAGCTCAGGACTACAATTTGAAATTTAAAGGCTGAATGACGCTTTGAAAATTCGTAATGTCTCATGTACAGTGAAGAGGAGATTCAGCCACTTACAATAACTCTAAAATTTAATTTCCAAAATTTCAAATGATTTCAAATGATTTCCTAAAATTTCGAAAAAGAATTTAAAAAATTTTAAATGTAGATTTTTGAAGATTTGGAAAAAGAATCCATCTAGAATTTTCGAACAGTTTGGAGAGAAAAAAATGATTTTAACATTCCTAGGAAAATTTCAAATTTTAAAAAGGTTTCAAAACATTTCAAAAGATTTCATAAATTATCAAAAAATAACCTAGAAAATTGGAAGGCAATTTTTTCAACTTTGCAGATTTTTTAAAATTTGTTTGAAAAAATTTGAATCATATTAAAGGACATTTAAGAATTTTCAAAGTTTTTGATAAATTGAAAATATTTTAGAACGTAAAAAGATTTTTGAAAAATAAAATATTTGTACATTTCTTTAAAACTTCGAAAAGTCCTCAATATCTTTTAAACTAATTCGAAATTACTGCGAGTTTTTGGTGCTAATTATAATTTTTCTTTTGCGGTTTAAAAAAAATTGGTTCTGATACATAAAATACTATGTTCTTCTGAAAACAATTAGATGTTTACATAATTCGTTTAAACAATTTGTTATTGTTTTTAGCAATTTTCTCTTAGAAAAGAGTTAGAAAGTCGCGGGTTTTTCCGAATTTTTCAAGATATTTTAAACTTTTCAGTTAGATCGAGGGAATAATCGATTAGGTTAAACAGAAATAATTGTTTAAACAATTCATTATTACTAATCATAATATTCCCTTAGAATAATTATATAAATTTGCAGTTTTTTCTAAAATTGTCCACTTCTGGTCTATGAGAGTGAAGTAATAATTAATTTAAGTTGACAAAAATAATTGTTTTAGCGATTTATTATTATTTTAAATAATATTCTCTTTCAATAATGCTAAATAGTTTCGCTTTTTCTGAAAATTTCAACTTTTTGTTTTCTTTTCATCTAGAGTATGAAAATAATTATTATAATTCAACAAATATAATTGTTTAATCAAATTATTATCGTTTGCACCTATCTTCTTCTATAGTCGTGCTAGTTAGTTGCGGTTTTTCCGAAATTTTCCACTTTTTGTCAACTATCTTCTCTTAAATAGTTGCTTGAAATTTGCGATTTTTTCTAAAATTTATAACTTCACTTTGGCTTTTTATTTATGAGCAAATATTATATAAACAATGAAGAGAATTATTTTTTTAACAATCTGTTTCTTTTTTGTGAATTTATTTTTGTGAAATTAAATTTGAAATGTTCTTCAAATTTTCTATGTGAATCATACTAAACGTAAATTTTCCTTAAGGTAATTACTGAGAGCATTTTTGCTTGTTAACTTAAATTGATTATTACCTCACACTAATTGAAAAGCGGTCAAAAAGTGGAAATTTTTTAGAAAAAACTGTAACTTTCTAGCATTATTCCAAGAGAATATTATAATAAATAATAATAAATTGCTCAAACAATTATTTCCTTTGAATTTAATTAATTATTCCCTCGCTTTAACTTAAAAGTTTAAAGTAGTTTAAAAACTCGGAAAACCCGCGACTTTCTAACTCTATTGAAAAAAGTTAAAAACAATAATAAATTGTGTAAACAATTTATGTAAACATATAATTATCAGTAGAAAGTAGTATTTTATGTATTAAAGCAATTTGTATCTAAAAAAAACACAACAAAATCATAATTTGTGCCAGCAACTCGCAAAACCCAATTTTCCACTTATGGTAGCTTTTGGGACCCTATAAAATATACTTACAGGGCGAAATTTAACAAGTACTTATTTACTTGAATATTTTCATTTTATATCTAATTTTGAAGAGAAATGTTGAGTTTTAATGAAATTCACCTGATATTGACGATTCTAAATGAAGTTTACCAAAATTTCTTTTTTCGTATGAGAAATAAGTGTTAATTAAATTTTATTCAGAAAAAAGGTCTTCTCCTTGCACTCCGCTGGGATTCGAACACCAGGTCAATTAATTTTCGGTCAGGTGCTCTAACCACTGAGCTACTAGAGAGATCAGAGGAAAAAATTCTTTTTTCTGAATCAATTTTATTGTGATTCAGAAAAAAGAATTTTTTTCCTCTGATCTCTCTAGTAGCTCAGTGGTTAGAGCACCTGACCGGAAATTAATTGACCTGGTGTTCGAATCCCAGCGGAGTGAAAGGAGAAGATCTTTTTTCGGAATAAAATTTAATTAAAAAGTTTTTAATTTATATTTCCATCTTGTCTGAAATGACGTTAGAATATTTTCTCTATGAGAGAATATAACTTTGGTTGATATTGTAGATTTCCGTTACCTTCTCCGACGATAATACAGATTCCTATTAAAAATTGATATGTTACATCTTGCTTAATAAAGCGTGATTCAGAAAGAAGAATTTTTCCTCTGATCTCTCTAGTAGCTCAGTGGTTAGAGCACCTGACCGGAAATTAGTTGACCTGGTGTTCGAATCCCAATGGAGTGAAAGAAGAAGATCTTTTTTCTGAATACAATTTAAATAAAAAATGAACTATTTTGTTAAAAATTCATTTCCTTTTGTTGAATATTATTTTTCATAATTAAACATTTAACTACACCATTTTTGGTTAAAAATTGATCTTTTTTTATTGAAAATTGAACGTTTTGGTTGAAAATTCTTATATTTTGTTGAAAATTCGTAATTGTTAGTAGAAAATTAATCTTCTTGGTGGAAAATTCATTGTTTTGGTTGAAAATTCAACCATTTGGTGAAAAAATCATTTTTTTATTACAAATTTAACTATTTTGTTAAACTTTTGTAATTTTTGTTGTTGAAAATTTTTTTTTCAATTGAAATTTCAACTATTTTATTTTTGTTGAAATGTTATATTTTTTGGTTAAAAATTCATGTACTTTGTTGAAAATTCGTCTTTTTTGGTACAAAATTAAACTTCTTGGTAAAAAATTTATTTTTTTGATTAAAAATGTAACTATTTTGTTAACATTTTTGTTGTGAAACATTTTTTTAAACTGTAAATTCAAATATAATTTTATTTTTAGTTAACAGTTTATATTTTTTGGTTAAAAATTCATGTTCTTTGTTGAAAATTCGTCTTTTTGGAAGAAAATTAATCTTCTTGGTTGAAAATTAAACAACGTGGTTGAAGATTGACTTATTTTGTTAAAAATTAGTTTTTTTTTGTTGAAAATTAATTTTCTCAATTGAAAATCTAACTACACCATTCTTGTTTAAAAATTGATCATTTTTAGTTGAAAATTCAACTATTTTGTTCAAAAAAAAATTTTTTGTTGTTGTAAATTAATCTCTTTTTTTTCAGTTTAAAATTAAACTTTTTGGTTGAAAATTCTTATACTTTGTTGAAAGTTCGTATTTTTTAGTTGAAAATTAATTTTCTTGGTCGAAAATTCATCTTTTAGGTTGAAAATTCAAGAATTCGGTGAAAAAATCCTTTTTTTTTAGTACAAATTTAACTATTTTGTTACATTTTCCTTTTTTTGTTGATTTTTTTTTTCAACTAAAAATTCAACTATTTTATTTTTATTTGAAAGTTTATATTTTTTGGTTAAAAATTCATGTGCTTTGTTGAAAATTCGTCATTTTTGGAAGAAAATTAATCTTCTTGGTAAAAATTTCAACTACGTGGTTGAAAATTGACTTGTTTTGTTAAAAATTAGTTTTTTTCTGTTGAAAATTAATTTTCTTAGTTGAAAATTTAACCACACCATTTTTGGTAGAAAATTGATCTTTTTTAGATGAAAATTGAACTATTTTGTTAAAAAATTCGTATTTTTTGGTTGAAAATTCATATATTTTTTTGTTAATTTAACTACCTGGTTAAAGATTGAATTAATTGGTTAGAAATTAATTTAAAAAAAAATTAATGTTGTCAATTGAAAAATTAAATATACCGTTTTTGGTTAAAAACTGTCCTTTTTTAGTTGCAAATTCAAAGAGATTGGATCATTTAAAATTACTCATTTCATCAGCTAGTCAAATTGACTGATATGAAAAGTCACTTTTGACTGATTTGCCAGTCATCTCCGTATTATTTGAATCAGTAAAAATTGACTACGAATCAGTCACATTTGACTGATTCCAATTTATAGTGTATGTAATGGACATCTAGTATGAAAATTGTATAATGCAATTAAAAATGTCTATTTTCTGAAAAAAGATCTTTCTGCTTTGATCCGGTGGGGATCGAACCTCACGTCTTGCGATTGCCGGTCAAGTGCTTTAACTACTAAGCTACTAGAGAGATCGAAAGCAGATACTTTTTTCAGATATACGCTTTTCATAGAAAGGTGTTATGTTATGATATTGTTATTGTTGATATTGTTGATTTCCAGTTTTATGGTTCGTTAAAGTTACCTAAATGTGATCGATCGTTACCAAATCCGATGATAATACAGATTTCTTCTAATTTAACTTGTATTGAAGACATAAATCCTTGCTATGAAAAGCGTATATCCGAAAAAGTATCTGCTTTCGATCTCTCTAGTAGCTTAGTGATTAAAGCACCTGACCGGCAATCGGAAGAGGTGAGGTTCGATCCCCACCGGAGCGAAGGAAAAAGATCTTTTTTTCAGAAATAAAAAATTTTCCATTTATAAAGGGATGAATTATCTGCATCCGATCTATCTAGTAGCTTAGTGTTTGAAGCAACTGACCGGCAATTGGAAGAGGTGAGGTTCGATCCCCACCGGAGCAAAGAAAATTTTTTTTTTTGCAGAAATAAACAATTTTCGATTATAAAATGTAAAAATGCAATTTTAGCGTAAAAGGAAGGAAATAAAATTGCTTTTTTCAATCGGATATAGTGCATTATTGAAACATTTGAGAAATATAGTCTTCTCCAGAGAGTTTTAATGAAGTGGAGAAAGCTGTGCAACCCTTTGTTTGCGTAGAACTCTACTCGAACATTAAGGGTTGTCAACGGGATCTGAAATTACTTTTAGGCTAAGCAATCACAGAGGGTGCATTTCGAAGTAGGTACCCCGTAAGGGGTGTCTCGATAATTTCATTCATCTTGTATCCAAAGCAGCCTAGGATGATCCAAAAAAAGGCCTATTTTTATTTTTAAATGGCACCCATAAAAAGTAATTTTTGAGATTTCGAAAAGACCCCTTAGCAGAATTAAAAGAAATATTTAGGGGTCCCCCAATCCGATTTTTATAAATAAAATGCCTAGTTTATTTCAAGTAATCGCTAATAATGGATTTTTTAACTTCAGCACGCTTAGATTGCATTCTTTTTACTCAAATACATCATTCAGATTTTTGGCAGATTGAAAAAAAAGAAATTGGTTCGAATCCACACAAAAAAAAACATTAAAAAAAATGATATTTAGAGGTCGCTCAAGCCCCATGAAGTTTAACAGTTATTCCCCGATTTTTTTTAAATTTTGTGTGCAATTTTCAATTAGACTAAAGTAATAGTTAATTAATGTTGACAAACATAATTATTGAAACAATTTATTATTATTGTTAATAATATTCTCTTAGAATAATGCTGGAAAATTGAAATTTCAAAAAAAAAATTATTTACTTTTTGTCCAATTTCCAATTAGAGTGAGGTCAATAATGATCTAAAGTCAACAAAATGATTTGTTTCAACAATTTATTACTATTGTTAATAATATTTAATTTGAATAATGCTAGAAAGTTGCGGGTTTTTTCTGAATTTTTTAACTTTTGTCCATTTTTCAATTAGAGTGAACTAATAATTTATTCAAGTCAACAAAAATAATTGTTTGAACAATTTATTACTATTGTGAATAATATTCTCTTTGCTTGATGATATGTGACTAGTGGGTCACGTGACCGGCTTCCTACCTTACCGACACTTTTTTAATTTGTAAACTTATTTTCACACAAATAGCCACATCGAGTTGAAAATTTCGAATAATAAATAAGAAGATCTAAGAAACGCGGCTCTGGTCCTAAATTTTTAAATTATGGAAAAAGTTTTTTTTTAAATAATTTGTTGTTGTTGCTTTTTTCATAATTATAAAAATTTAGGACCAGAGCCGAGTTTCTTAGTGCTTCTTATTTATTATCCCAAATTTCCAACTCGATCTGGCTATTCGTGGGAAAATAAGTTTACGAATAAAAAAAGTGTCGGTAAGGTAGGAAGACGGTCACGTGACCCACTCTTCACGTGGCCTTAGTGCTAGAAAATTGCGTTTTTTTTCTAAAATTGTAAACTATTTGTTTATGGTTCACTTCGAGTGACTAAATAATTAAATAAATTTAAGAAAAAATAATTGTTTAAGCAAATTATTATTGCTTATAGCTATCTTCATCTATATTAATGCCAGATAGTTGCGGTTTTTTCTGAAAATTTTAAACATTCGTTGACTTTTCACTTAGTGAGGTAATAATTAATGCAATTTAACAAACATGCTTATTTAAACAATTAATTATTGTTTATAACTATGTTCTCTCAGAGTAATGCTAAAAAGTTGCAGCTTTAGAGTGTTTTCAATTATTTTGTCACTCCAAGTGAAAGATAGACAAATAAATAAAAATTTCAGAAAAAACGATAATTTTCTAGCATGAAGCAAAAAGAATATTATTAACAATAGTAATAACTTGTTTAAACAATCATTTCTATCAACTTAAATTAATTATTACTTCACTCTAAGAAGTAGACAAATAGTTGAAAATTTCGGAAAAAAACTGCAACTTTGTAGCGTTATTCAAATTGAATATTATTAACAATAATAATAAATTGTTACAAAATTTAATTTTTGTAACTTTAGTTAATTATGTACCTCGCTCTAATTGGAAATTGGACAAAGAGTACAAATTTTTTGAAAAAACCACGACTTTCTATCTCTGTTTTAAGAGAAAATGGCTAAGAACAATAATATATCGTGTAAAAAAATCATGTGAATATCTAATTAGCAGTATAAAGTAATGTTTTATATATTAGAAACAATTTTCATTAAGAAAAACACAAAAAAATAATAATTAGCTCAAGAAATTCGCAAAACCCATTTTGTCACTTATGGGGTTTTCTTTGGGACCCAATATAACAGACTTATGGGGGTGATATTTAAAAAGTAATATTTCATTCGTAGTCTACGGCTAATTGTGAAGAGAAATGGACTAAATTCAACTCAATACACCTATTATTGAGTTTTCTGAATACAATTTACGAAAACGTCTTTTTTTCTTATGGGAAATACGTCATAAACTTCATGGGTCTTGAGCGACCTCTAAATATAATTTTTTTTTACAAAAAAAAGGATTTACTTTTATTTGTATTCGAACAAATTTCCAGCGATATACATACAAATTCGAAAAAAATTAGATAGTAATAAGTAATACTATTTAAAAAATCTAAATTCAAAAGAAACCATACAACCCATTAGGGAAATTATGGAACCTTTTTGGACAAATATGCTCACTCGAAACTCTGAGGCGACACCAATTTTTTAAGCACCGGAAAATATCTTGGAAGATTTCTGGAAGCTAATCACTCTAGAGGAAGTGGAAAAGACTAGAGTAAAAACAAAATCAGCTTTTGACCAGATGGCTTAACAGGGAAGGATTATGGAAAGATCCCAAGAGGAGTACTTCTATCTGATCATTTGGACCGAAAAACTTCCAGAAAGTATTTTAGCATCCAGAACCATATTCATATTCATATTCCTTGCCAATAGATTGGAACAAGTGATTCCAATTGACCAAAGA
Organism: Andricus grossulariae; assembly: GCA_011634705.1. Lineage (NCBI taxonomy): Eukaryota > Metazoa > Arthropoda > Insecta > Hymenoptera > Cynipidae > Andricus > Andricus grossulariae. The sequence continues at coordinate 188,757,932 of JAABKJ010007545.1, read as the reverse complement.
GAAAGAGGATTTAGAAGTAAAGTTGACGGTTGTAAAGATAACATCTTTCAACTAGACTTCATATAGAAACAATGTCATCAAAATTTAAAACCGCTTTATATGGCATATGTAGATGTCGCAAGAGCATTTCCTTCTGTCTCACATACGGCGCTAATAGAAGCCTTACGCTCTTTTGGTATACCAGCACAATTCGTTAATTACATAAATAATGTATATCGTAAAGGTTTTACAATTCTCCAGGGACAAGGATGGGTCTCGTTAAATCTACCCGAGAAGAGGTGTGCGATAGGGAGTTCATCGGTCATCACACATGTTTAACATCTTGACGCATAGACTTCTCGAAGCCTGTACCGTGTATGCTTGATCCACTGCGTGTACAAATTGAATATGCCTACCGCTCTTAAATATACATAACTTCTTATAATGTACGGGCAATACCACCCGTTAGAAAGTCATTTCTCGCTGCGAACATCGCACAAGGCAAGCGGGTAGAAGGACCCTTCTCCATCGAGCAGAGTGGGGACTTCCAACCAATAGCGGCATAGCACGCTCAACCCGCACGGAGAGCTAGTTCACTGGAAGACGAGTCACACATCGTTCGTCACTTCGATCTCGACTCTCGTTTGGACGAGGTCGTCTTTGGGTTGACGATCCAGAGGGGAGTGTTCTTACAGAAGGCAAAGAGGTACATATCACACACGACGGGTTCAAGTGTTTCAAATCAACGTCTTTTCATTTAAAATCGAGGATATAGGTGCTTTGTAATCAAATTAGAAGCTTTCCCTGTGATTGTTTCGCCCGTCACTTGGCTCGCCTACGATTTGGATACAAAGCATTTCCAAGCTATCTAAATTTACATCATCCTTTCTTTCTGCAATGTTCGTTCACGCGCATTGTGGCTCGTAAGGTTGTGTGAATGAGGGTAATACTTGCCTTTTCTAAATGCACATTTGTAGCTAGGTATTTAATAATTAAATTGTAAGCTTTTCTTGAGATTGGTTCGCCTGTCTCCTGGCTCACTCAAGATTTCTTTTTTAAATATTTCGGAGCTACTGGAATCCATGATGTACAATCTTTCTACAATGTTCGTTCGCGCGCGTTGTGTCTCGTAAGAGCTAATGGATGAAAGTACAACAAGTGTGCTTTTACACACTTGAATAAAATTAAAGTTCTAAATTTAAGCCTTTAAGGATCAACATTAAAAGAAAGCCAAGGTGCTCAACCACTACTTAAAAGTATTTTCATTTATGAGCAATTTACATAATAACAATAAAATCTCATGAATTTAATTTCAAAGCCAATCAAAGGTTCGGAGCACCGATTTTTCTGCTCATTGCAATGAATGTAAGACTGAGCTTTGCCAGAAAAATAAAAAAAAAATTGAATTTATTTTAAACATAAAACTACTACAAGGTTACTACTTTCAAATCATTCACCCCAAAAAGGCGTGCACACAAATTCTAATAATTCTTTGAACTAGGTTGCTAATATTTTATCCTGTTCTGTTGAAGGAACGAAAATGATTTCAATTTTGAATAACTTCGGGATAATTCCGTGAATTTTGACTTTGTGGAAATTACGTTCGTCTTTATTTTAAACCGTAAGTATATTGGATTCGAAGAGGTTTGAGGATTCCGTCTTCGGGAAACTCAAATAAAAACTTTATACATTTCGCCACGCTATAGTCTCAAAAAAATATATCCAACAATATTTGAGAAAATAGTATAAACTATAAGAACAATAAAGCGCGAAACGTAACAAGCCCTACCAAATGAAGTAGGTGTAAAAATAGGAGACCATATAATCCACGCATCCGCCTTCGTTGATAATATGAACCTTAACGCGACCACACCACGCGGTCTACAAATGTTGCTAGATCATCTGGGTGGGTTTCTTCCTAGGTGTGGTTTATCAATAAATATTGATAAAAGTTTCACGCTTGGTTTCAAACCTTCTCCCAGAGACGAAATTCTATGATGGACTTTAACACCACCTTCAAGTTAGAACAGAGAGAACTAAGAGTAATGAAAAGAATGGATGCATGGACATACCTTGGAATTCCCTTCACACGGGCAGGAAGAAAGAAGATAGTTTTAAACAAAATCCTAGAAAAGGACAAAGAGAACCTTCCAAAGGTCCTCTTAAACCGCAACAACGACTCTTCGCACTTCGAACCTATGTAATGCCCAAATTATATCACCAACCAGCACTGGAGAATTTAATGCTTGGTACTTTGAAAAGTGCCGACAAAAGGGTAAGAAGAACCGATAGAAAATGGCACAACTTACCGCATGACGTACCTAATGAAAACAAAATCAGTCCAGCCGCACCCAGATTTCTTCAAAAGGAAATCGATCTGTGCAATCGGAGGCTTATGGAAAATGGAATTATCTTCATCTCTCACGAGGACATCAATAAATGATGGACCGATAAGCTCCACAAATCTGTGGATAGCGGAGGCCTCACTCATTCTAAAGAAACGCCAGGTCAACAAATGTGGAATCAAGATGGAACTAACTTTCTAAGTGGGAAAGATTTCATAAACTCATGTCCATTTCGTATAAGTGCCATGCCAACACGATCGAGAACCGCCAGAGGAAGATACAAAGATAGAAGTTGCAGAGCAGGTTGCAATGCAACAGAAACTTTGAATCACGTAGTACACCGATGTTTCAGATCTCACGCAAGTTGTATCAGAAGACACAATGCAGTAAGCAGCTAAGTAGCAATGACACTATAAAATCAAGGCCTTGTGGTTAAAGAAGAACAACACATGAAAACTGATGAAGGGCTCAGGAAGCCTGATATTGTGGCTTTCAAAGAGCAAACGGTTCTGATTGTTGATTCGCAGATTGTAAATGAGCAATTCAATTTACGAAGAGCTCATCACAATAAGGCGAATTATTACGGTCGAAATCCTGGAATAGCTGCTTACGTGCATGACATTCTACACTTGCCCAATGCTACCATCACGTATACCACGGCCACGCTCAACTGGAAAGGAATATGGGCAGCCGACGCAGCTGAAGAACTTTACGGATGGGGATTTCAACAAAAAGACCAAAAGATCATCTCTTCAAGGGTGTTAATTGGAGGACTTTCAGCTTTTAGAATGTTTAACAACGTAACATCAACAAAAAGAAGAAGCAGAAAATCAAGAGAAGGCATCGGTTCAAAACAAAAAAAGTTCCAAATACAGCGAAGACAACAAGATCATCGCAGAAAATTGTGTTTGATCAGCAACAACCACCATCAAAATGTTGTCGGCACAAAATATATCTTTCTTCTCTCTCTTCAGATACTATAAAAAAATTGCTGCATCATGAATTGGAAACAGTTGAATTGAAAAACTATGGAATTGCAAGTTATTCTATTTTAAAGATTTACACTTGAAGTGTATGCAATTCGCAGCCTTTTTTTGAGAATTTCTTTTACAGGATTTACAATTGAAAATTCTGCAATCATAGCCATTCATAATTTTAAAGGTATAAGAATCAATCAATTAATTAATTAATATTACCTAATTATATAATATTTTATTTAATTATAATCAATTAAGTTCCTAATTAGTTTATTTGATGCGTAATTATCTGATATCCTTGCATTTGCTTTTGTTTTTCGATAAGGTCCAAGCTAAATCACCCGTCGATAATGAATACACACATTACATTATTACGCGATGAAGACCTGTTAAAATCTTCAAAATTACACAAAAGATTGCTTTATTAAATGTTAATTAGCTGAATGAATTTTCTGATATAAAAAAAAATGAAAGAAAGATGAAGAAAATCGGTCAATGTTGTCAATAATGAAGGTAATCTTAAAGTAAATGTAAAATTACCTAGAATGCAAAATTAATAAATAAATAATCATGATAAATCATAATAATAAATAACCCCCTGGGTTCCAAAATCGTCGAAAAATTTCTCGTTAAGCCTCCTGTGTCCTTCTTGAAACGGGGAGCGCCTGTTTTCGGTTCTTCATGGATACCCTCCCGGTGGCGGGTTGCTTATTCCGATGCGCATTAATCCAGCATATTTTTGATTAATTAAAAAAATAATAAGACCATTTTTCGAAAAAGGGCTCTAAGTGGGATTGTATTTTGCCCTGTAGATTATGTGGTTGAAATATTACGTAAAATAATTCATCCTTGTAGAAGAAAAGTTGTCATTTGTAATACATTTGCTAAAAATCAAGCCCGAGGAAGCACCTTAACGAAGCTGATGTTGAAAGCTTTCTAAGGAATTTGGGTACAATTATTTTTTTTTATTTTTCTTTTATAAGGCTGTTGAGCAGAAGCTCTAACCTCAAAATCAAGCAATGAACGATTGGTTGGAAAAGTGTTTTAATTTTAAACTCATCAATTAGCTGTCAAAAATGATAAATGTTCAATGAAAAAGGACGATTTTCTATCCTAAAAGACGGAAAAAAGAATTGAATTTTCAGACAAAAAGATTAATTTTTAACAAAACCGTTAATTTCCCAAGAATATAATTCAATTTTCCACCAAATAGTAAAATTCATACTGAAGAGAATTAATTTATTAATTAGCTATCAAAAATGATAATTGCTCAATCAAAAAGAACGATTTTCTATCCTAAAAGACGAATTTTTAAGAAAAGTTTCATTTTTAACGAAAAAGATGAATTTTCAACAAAACTGTTAATTTTCCAAGAATGTAATTCAATTTTTCACCAAATACTAGAATTTAGACTAAAGAGAATTAAATTATTAATTAGCTATCAAAAATGATGAATGTTGAATCAAAAAGACAAATTTAAAAATAAATGTTGAATTTAAAAAAAAATATGAATTTTTAACAAAAGCGTTGATTTTTCAAGAATATAATTAAATTTTCAACCAAATAGTAGAGTTTTCAAACAAAGAAAATTAATTCATTAATAAGCTATCAAAAATGATAAATGTTCAATCAAAAAGGACGATTTTCTATCCAAAAAGAGAAATGTTAAAAAAAAAAGTTAAATTTCAAACAAAAGAGATGAATTTTTAACAAAAGCGTCGATTTTTCAAGAATATAATTAAATTTTTGGCCAAATAGTATAATTTTTATACAAAGAACGTTAATTCATTAATTAGCTATCGAAAAGGATAAATGTTCAATCAAAAAGGACGATTTTCTATCTAAAAAGACAAATGTTTTTAAACAAAGTTAAATTTTTAATAAAAGAGTCAATTTTCCAAAAATATTATTAACTCATTAACTTTAAATTAATTTCAAATGATTTATTAACGATTTAAGAAAAATATAATATTGTGTTTTTTAACACATATATTTTCTATCCAAAAAGACAAATGTTTTTAAAAAAAGTTGAATTTTCAACCAAAAAATATGAGTTTTCAACAAAATGGTTTATTTTCCAACAAAATAATTGAATTTCCAACCAAATAGTAAAATTTTTAGGCAAAGAGAATCAACTTATTAATTATCTATTAAAAAGGATAAGTATACAATCAAAAAGGCTGATTTTCCAAAAAAAATTTAAATGTTCCACCAGATAGTAGAATTTTTAACCGATAGAGAATAATTCTGTACCAAAAATACAATAGTCGAATTTTCAATTAAAAACAATGAACTTATAACCGAAAATAGGGAAAAATATCATTTTTTTCTTAACGAAAAGAGGGTAACAGGGTAAAGAATATGAAGTATGTAAATAAAATAAACATTTTATTTACAAAATCTGACTTGGGGACACTTCAATTTTATTTTTGAATAACTTTTTAATGGTCGAATTTGAAGAAAAAAAATCCAACCCCTTTTTTAGACCACATTATAGAAGTAAAAGTCTGTTAAAAATTACCAATTTTCAGAGACATTCGATCAGTAATTAAAACAAGTTACATCAGAAGCTTTAATTTTTTCAATTCATTTCCCATATTAGAGCTGATCCATTAATAAAACCTTTTTTCTGAAATGCTCTCATCATAGCCAAGCACTCGATTTATACTTAATTTATATATTGATTAAATATATGATTTTTAATAATGGAATTGATATTAAAATAAATTCACAGATTGAAAAAAGTGTTTAAACAATTTCAATTATTTGATTTTCAATATTTAAATTAATAAAATCCTTATTATGACTTACGATTTCAGCAAAATTCTTTATTTAATTTCTCACTTCGCGTGTGATTTTCTGTTTTTACACCAACAGGTCGCCGGAAGTTTAATATTTATTCTCACCTTTTGCGAGACACTTATAATTATTAAAGTCAATCCTCAGAGTAATTATCCCTTCTCTATTTATAATTTACAACAGTCTTAAGAGATTCTTGCAAAGATATTTAATAATAGTATATTTTCTGTATCTCGAGGAAAAACACCGAGGTTGTTCTTCAAAAAGCAATTGATATACGAATTAAATATTAGTTTTTAAATAAATAAGAATATATTACAAATGAGTAGCAACGTGAATCTTTATTTTAAAATCTCTATTTTTTACGTGGTGATTAGTTTTGATTTGTGCCTGAGTGGACGGATATCATCTAAGATTGATTTTGGCCCAGATGAAGGACAACGGCAGGAGCCGAATTTAAATAGAAATACAGGACGTGTGAGTTAGGGTGACAATTATTGATTTATTATTCAGTTTATTGGAATTTTGCTACTCTTTTCACCTAATTCGGCCTTTTGTGGATTAAAAAAATCTTTTTTTCTTTGCAAATATTGAATCAGGTTATATGGAAGATGTTCTCCAAGTATTTTTACGCCTGGGAAGTAACTAATAAAAATTTCTTTGAAGAAACCAAAAATTCGCCTTCCATAGTGTAATTGGAGAAGAAATTTCGATGGATGAAGGCAAATGAGTTTAAATGAAATCTTAAAAAATCTACACATTACAGCATTTAATATTATTTTATATATTTTGCAATCTTTCAAATATTAATTCACAATTTTAAATTATTTTTGCCATTATTAAATTGCACTATTTTTGTAACTTTTCTTCAGTTCTCGGTGAAAAAGACAAAAGTGAAGGTAAGTCAGAAAAACTGATATCCAGGTCTAATAGGATTTTTAGCTAGATCGGCCATTTAGAAGTAGTTTTATTTTAGTTTAGAGATTTTCAAACAAAAATTACCTTGTTTATGCGAGAAAAACTTTTTTTATATTCAAAATACAGCAATAAAATATGTTATGTATTTGTTCGCGTCTTCGAGACGCATCGATTGACCTACTGTTAGACCTTTTATGACTCACCAATACCGATTTATGAAGTTTCAAAAAAATGGTTCACTCTGTTTATATGGGAAAAACTTTTTTGAGACTAAAAATACAACAATACGATATCTAGTATTTTTTTTCGCATCTTCGAGTCGCATTCATTGACCTATTCAACCTTTTATGACCCACCAGTACCGATTTATGAAGTTTCAAAAAAATTGGTGTATTCTGTTTATATGGGAAGAACTTTGTTCATATTAGAAATACTGCAGTACTGTACCTTACATGTTTGTTCGCGTCTTTGAGACTCATCGAATGACCTATTGACGAAGCTTTTATAGCCTCTTATCATCTAGAAATACCAATATATAAATTTAAAAAATATATTGTGTGTGTTGTTGATATGAGGAAGATTTTTTTAATATTGGGGATACAATAGTAATTTATATGATATATTTGTTCGCATCCTCGAGACGCATCGATTGCCCAATTAAGGAACCTTTCACGACTTATCATAACCCGTCGATATCGTTTTTAAATTTCTCAAGAAAAATATTTACTTTGGTTTTAAGAGGATTTTTTCTGGAATATGAGAGTATTGTATTTGATGGAATTGTTCGCGTCTTCGAGAAGTTAGGCTTGACCTATGGATGAACTTTCAATTACCATTCTTGATTAATCAATAGCAACTAAGAAAGTTTCAAAAAGAAAAGTTTCATCGCTTATATGGAGAAAACTTTTTTTTTAATTTGGAATATAACACTAACGTAATGTGAAAAGTTGTTTCGTTGGCAGAACATATCGATTTACTTTTTTATAGGCTCTCTGTTTTTCTGAAAATAAGATTTTCTCAAAGATAGATACATAAGTTCGAAAATTATTAAAAGTATTTTTTTTCTTGTTAGAGGAAAACATCCTTCTATGAGGAAGCAAATTTATTTGATACCTATGAAGAAGCCAAATACTCATAAAACGAGCACAAATAAATACACCATTACTGAACACATCCATAGTATATATTATTTAGATATCCTTATATTTCTCATAAACCTGAAGTTTTCAGACTTTTTTTTTAACGGAAAAAATGAAAGCTCCATCCAATATTTTCGAGATAATCTCGATATATAAATCGAAAATGGCGTCACGCACTTTTCGATAATTGGACAGGAATACCAAATCCCGAAAGTATTTTTAGTTAATGATTAAAGTTACTTTACCCTTTTCATACGTCTGTCAAAAGCAGAACTTTTTTTAATTTAAGAAAGACATGTCATGCTCAAAGGAGCGTTCTAACGATAAAAAATACACCTAAATAATAAGTGTCAGTTATGTCAACACCCTTGTACTCGAAAGATTTTTCTGTGAGACTAAGACCGTTGCTGCCTCGCAAGCAAGCAAAGGAGGAAATGTTTTCAACTGAAGCTGGGGGCGTTCGTAAAAACGAGAAATTTTTACTTTAGCCTCTAACGAGTTCGCTTTGAGCCAGACGTCGCCAGAGGATGCCTGCGAAGAAGGAAAAAGTTGGGCTCGGAACGGAGAATCGAGTTTGGGGAATGAGGGTTGAAACCCACCCTTCTCAACTAAAGCGGGAGATGGTTTCAGTGATCCGGTGATTGACAGCTGAGCCCCACTCGACAACCGACATTGCTATACTAAAATGGCGACGAAAGATGGTGTATTTTTAATTGCTCAACTTCCACTACCACTTTCTAAATCGGAATTAGTAAAAATTTAACTAATTATATCAGTACCAAGAATTACAACTGACGAATCAGTTGTTTTTTCATTTCACTGATTGAAACAGTGAAATGCATTGTAACAGTCTCACTGTTTTTGCATATTATCACTATTCATATAGTGATCCGTGCTTGACCGGTTGAATGTTTAAACAATTCGAATAATTTCTAAGTTTAACTCTTTAAACCTTTAAACTTCATCTTCTTTTTTTGAATTTGAAATAACTTCACACATAGTTCAATTTTTCAGGGAAGACAAAAAAGCGTTTCCAACAGGCCAAAATGATCTGAAAATAGACTAAATAAGGAAATTATTCTAAAAAATAAGGGGATGAATTCTTTGAAATAAAATTAATTTGGGTACTATATATTAAACCGAATTTACAGCGCTTAAATTTTCTAACAGTTCGAGTAAAAATATTACTCTTGCAAAACGATAGATGAATTTTTAACCAAGTAGTTAAATTTTCGACAGAAAAGATTAATTTTCAACCAAGAAGATTAATTTTCTACCAAAAATGTCAAATTTTCACCCAAAAAAATGAGTTTTTCAACAAACAGTTTAACTTTTAACTAAAAAGAATTATTTTTCCACAAAAAATCGAATAGATGAATTATCAGTCAAAAACATAATTTTGAACCAAAAAGAATAAATTTGTAACAAAATAGTAGCATCCTCAATGAAAACAAATTAATTGTAATCAAACAGTTGAATTCTCAAGCAAAAGAGGTAAAATTTCTACCAGAAAAGATGAATTTTCAAACTAAAAAGACGAAGTTTCAACTAAAAAAAAATATATCAATTTTCTACCATAACTAGAGTAGTTAAATTTTAATTTTAATTTTATTTTTTCAATTTCAATTTTAATTTGAATTGTAGATCAATAACTGAAAAAAAATTAATTTTTTACCAAGACTGGAATAGTTATATTTTCAGTTAAAAAAGTTAATTTGAAACGAAAAAAAATGAATCTTCAATAAATGATATAAATTTCCAAATAAAATAATGAATCTTTAATAAACAAAAAATGAATTTTTAACAAAGTAATTCAACTTTCAAATGTAAATATTAATTTTTAACCAAGAAGATTAATTTTCTACCAAAAATTTCAAATTTTTAACGAAATAGATGAGTTCTTAACCAAACAGTTTAACTTTTAACTAAAAAGGATTATTTTTCCACCAAAAATAGAATAGTTAAATTTCCAGTTAAAATAATTTTCAACCAAAAAGAACAAATTTATAACAAAATAATGATATCCTGAACGAAAACAAATTAATTTTACTGAAATAGTTGCATTCTCAACCAAAAGAGGTAAAATTTTTACCAAAAGAAATGAATTTTCAAACTAAAAAGACGAAGTTTCAACTAAAAAAAAATCAATTTTCTACCAAAACTGGAATAGTTAAATCTTCAGTTAAAAAAGTTCATATTCAACCAAAAAAAGGAATTTTCAATAAAATCGTTAAATTTTCAAACCAAAAGATGAATCTTCAGCCAAAAAATATAATTTTTAATAAAGTAGATCAAATTTTAACAAAATAATTGAATTTTCAATCGAAAAGGAAGAATTGTCAACGAAAAATGTAATACTTGTTGTTTGAACCAAAAAATATTTTAATTGTAGATCAATAACTGAAAAAGATTAATTTTTTTACCAAAACTGGAATATTTATATATTTAGTTGAAAAAGTTAATTTGTAACGAAAAAAAAATGAATCTTCATTAAAAGAATATAAATTTCCAAATAAAATAATCAATCTTTAACAACAACAAAATTAATTTTTAACAAAACTTTCAACCAAGTAGTTGAATTTTCAACTATACATTTTTTAACCAGAAATGGAATGGTTAGATTTTCAACCAAAATGATTATTTTCAACAACAAAAAAAGAAATTTTCCACAAAATAGTTCGATTTTCCACAAAGTAGTTCAATTTCTAACAAACTAGTTCAATTTTTAATTGAAAAGATGAATTTTCAACCAAAATGATGAATCCGCAACCGAAAAAAAATTATTTTAACAATGCAGATCCATTTTTAACCATGTAGTTCAATTTTCAACTGAAAAAGAGAAAATTGTAACCAAAAGTGAAATAGGAACATTTTCAAAGTAGCAACATTAATTTTTCGCAAAAAAATATAATAGCTGATATTTTTACCACACAACATTTTAATTTTAAACCCAAAATAGTTGAATTCAACCAAAAAGATGAATTATCAACCACAAATACGAATTTTCCCAAAATAGTCAAAACCTCAACCAAAACAGATTCATTTTCAATAAAACGGTAATATTTTCAACCTTAGGAGATAACATTTTTACCAAAAAAAGTGAAATTTTCAACCAAGAAAGATTTTTCAGTGAAGAAGAAAACTAAATTTCCACCAAATTGTTTCTACAAAAGAATTGAATTTTCTACCAAGAAACATTTTTCAGTAAAGAAAGAATGAAAATTTCAACCAAACTATTGAATTCTCAACAAAAAAAGGGTACTTTTCTTACCAAAGAGTTGAATTTTCCATTCAAAAAGACAAATTTAATATAATAACAAAATAACAAATAAAAAAAATTGTTAAATTTTTGACTAAAAAAGATAAATTCTCAACCAAAATAAATATTTTCAAACAAAAAAAAGAAGGAACTTTCCACAAAATAGTTCAATTTTCAACTGAAGAGATGAATCTTCAACTGAAATGATAAGCCTTTAACAAACAAACAAAATTTTAATGAAAAATGTAAAAGCCGATATTTCTACAGAAGAATATTTTAATTTTTAATAAAAAACCGTTGAATTCATCCAAAAATACGAATTTTCAACAAAATAGTTGAAACCTCAACCATAACAGATTCATTTTTAACAAAACAGTTGCATTTTTAATACAAAAAGTTGAAAATTCTACCAAAAAGTTAAATTCTTAACCAAGAAAGATTTTTCGGACTAGAAGAAATAAAAATTTTAACCGAATTGTTAAATTTTCAACAGAAAATTTGAATTTTTCACCAAAAATGACGAATTTTCATAAAAATAGTTTAATTCTTGACCAAATAATAAAATTTTTAACCAGAAAAGATGAATTTTGAATCAAAAATATAATAGTAGTCTATTCATACAAAAATAATTAGCTCAATAAAAAGTATTTGGATTTTCCTATTGCGCTCTTCTAATTCAGTTCGCACGTATGTGGAGAAACCCCAACTGAAAAAAAAGAAGTTAAATATGATAAAAAGTTTTACCGAATGAATTTTTCCACAGGATGTCTAAACGGTTAAAGGTCAAAATTATTCAAATTTTTTCAACTTTCAACTGCTCAAACGCGGAGCAATAATATAATTATGAACTTATGCTCGTCATAAACAGGATAGATGCTGATCCGTTAAAATGAAAAATGATCGAAAATTTTTTTGCGACCGGAGAACCCGGGAAATTACAGTGAATTTTCTTTATAGGGACTTTCTAAAATATTCATCAGAAAAAGCTTTTCAATCACTTTAAATATCACTTTTAGGCATTTTCATTTTTTAATATTAATTTCTAACCGTTAATTTCTTAATTTGAAAATGTTTAAATTCAGTTTTAAAAGCTTGAGCAATTAAAAATTACAAGAGTTGAAATGCAACCATTTTTATAGTAAAACGTTTCGAGTCGGTTAACTGTAACAATAAATTATTAATATGAAAAAAGTTTCGTAACACTGCTCTGACCCAGGTCGCTTGTAAGAGTCCAGTTATTGCGTCAGTCCCACCCAACTTCGGTCAGTTGAGGAGTATAAGGACACAACCAAAGCCGATACTTGACTGTGGGAAAATTTAAGAATAAAGAATCATGCATGTTCAAAATTGAACGATTTTTAAATTGAAACGTTTGAAATGTTTTAAATCGGAAGCTTTGATGGTAAAATAATATAAAAATTCAGATAAAACCTTAATTGAATTTTTGTATTGGAGGTTTTTTACCTGTCATGTGGATTTGCAAGATGTCCTATAGACGAAGCATCTCAAGAAAAGAGACTGCGATGTCAATATATATGCAAAAGCCGACATAACGATCTATCGGTACGTAAATATATAGGGTGAAACTGGAGGGTGGATGGAAAGCGCAAGCAAGGGAGGTTGGGTAAGTCTAAGTGGGCGGGGTAAGCGAGAGAGGAAACTCCAAGCTTAATATAAAACTTCATTTCGCAATCGGTGAAAGACAGAGGAAAATAGAAGACTGTCAGATAGAAGTTCTCCATGTTGACACAAAAAGAGTCAACTTTAAAAAGTTCTTTTCCCATTTCTTGAACTAATTTCCGCTTTCAAACTACAAAGTCAATTTGTGTGTAAAACTTCTGCGTTTCCAGAAACAATCTTACAAGAAAAATTACAGAGTTTACATAACAGAAACACGAAACCTATTTCATATACATTCAATTTTTAACAACGTAACTTTATTTTCTTTTAATGTGTTGATGTTGAATATTAAATAGTGTCGATTATTAATCTATTTTTTTGGAGAAACGAGAAAAAATTGGCCTCAGCCGATCATTTCTTGTTTCTGCTTTTGACACAGTCACTCATGTATAGTGACGTTCCGGGTTCAAATCCGGACTGAGGCAGATTTTTTCTCGTTTCTCCAAAAATAATAGACCATTGGTCGACACAATTTATTATTTACAAAAAAAAATAATCAATGACCTGGTCAAAACAATTACATAATTGTTTAAATTTATTTACTATTCCAGCTATAAAAGAGACAGATGTTTCCTAGTCATATATTGATAATATAATAGAAGAAAACCGTTGTTTTCAATTCGCTAACGACTTTGACAAATACAAACACAAGAATAGCCCAAATAGTTCATAATTATTATATTCTTATATTATAGTATATTATATATATATAATATTATATTATTATTATATTCATATATTATATTTCCTGAAATCTTGTTCAATATGGTACAATTAAATTTATTTCTCATTAATTCTTCAACTTTTCATGAAATAATTTGAATTACCCAGATTTCCTCTAAATTCGCTAAAACTTATTTAGATTCCCTCGATTTTTTTCCCTCTCAATCCATTTGTAAATAATAACTTCTGTATTTAACAAGATGAAAAAATTTCTATTCGATTTATCTTGAATCAGTTGAATTCTACTCGAATCACTTTGAATGAAGTTAAAGTTAGAATTATTGCTTTAAAATCAGTCGAATTTTCCTGAATTTCTTCGAACAATTTTTTCCTGAAATCATTTGAATTTATTTGTAAGTCACTCAATTTTATGACAGATATGATTGTTATAAACAAATTTTATAAACAAGTACTGCGTTCGAGCATAAGAAATTCTCGAAAATCAAGAAGGGAAAAACTGATTGTCAAAACCTGTTTGAATAATTGGTCAGGACTTTTTCAGATTCACCTTTTTTGTTTAAAGTTCAACTATTTTACATATATATATTTAACAACAACTACTACATTTTTTGTTGAGAATTCATCTTTTTGTTGAAAATTACACTTTTCGGATTAAAAATTCAACTGTCTTGTAAAAAATTGGTCTTTTTGGCTTCAAAATTCAAGTATTTCATGGAAAATGCAAATTTTTTTCGTTAAAGTGTGACCTTTTTTTAATAAAAATTCTACCGTTTGGTTGAAAATTTATATTTGTAGGTTGAAAATTCAACTCTTTTTGGTAGAAATTTGAACTATTTTGTTAAAAATTCCTTTCTTTTGCTTTTAAGTTCAACTACTTGGTTACATATGCAACTGTTCTGTTAAAAATTAATATCGCTGTTGTTGAAAAATTGAACTATTTTGTGGAAATTTGATCTTTCTTGATTGAAAATTAACTTTTTTGTTGAACAATCATCTTTCCGGATATAAATTCAACTATTTTCTAAAACATTCGACTTTTTAATTTGAAAATGCATTCGTTGAAGTTCAATCTATCTTGTTTGAAAGTTTATCGTTGTAGGTAAAAAATTTAAATATTTGGTTCAAAATTTAAAAGTTACAACAAAAATTTGTTTAAAAATTTTTGTTGGAAGATTGAACTATTTTATTAAAAATTTTTTTTTTTTAGTTAATCATTAATTTTTTTTATTGAAAATTTAAAAAATCGATTTCTTCAGAAAGTTGGTAGTTTTTATTTGAAAATTTAATTATCAAATTATACGCAACTTGTCATAAGGTTCATCTAATATGTGAATATAGGTATAAAATGATCATTATGACAAGTGGTGTTTTATGCACTGTTGTAGAGGACACTTAAATTTTTGGGTTGAAAATTAATATTTTTTATGGGAAATTCAAGTACTTGGTTAAAAACTCCTCTTTTTGATTGAAAATTCACTTCTTTGGTTGAAAATTTATCTTTAGGGGTTCAAAATTTAACCAAATGGTTGAAAACTATCTTTTTTGTAAATAATTCATATTTTTTGACCTGCAAATTCACCTAGTTCATTTTGGGTTGACAATTGATAGTTTTTCATTTAAAATTCAACTATTTTGTTAAAAATTAACTTTGTTTGTAAAAATACACATTTTCGGGTTGAAAATTCAACTTTTGTACAGAAAATTGGTCTTTTAGCTTGAAAGTTCAACTGTTTTGTTGACACTTTTTTTAAATTAAAAATGCAACTGGTTAAAAATTAATTTTGTTGTTAAAACTAAAAACTAATCATGACCTTTTTATCTCAAAATTTAATTATAACTTTTAATAATGATAAGCGTGGTTTCAATTCGTCTTTTCATAACGAGTCCAAGGATATTTTACATTTAGGATCCTCTTTTCATCATCCAGAGTTTCTTATATCTCCCTGGAATAAAAAGTTGAATTGAACTACAAATTGAACTTTTTGTGTGGAAAAGAAAGTTCCGGGAACGCCACTGTACGGAGCGTTAACCAATTGCGTCACCGAGGCTGTGGGAGATAATTTTTTGTTTCTGTCATCTGTCATGTATAGTGACGTTCCGGGTTCAAATCCGGGCTGAGGCAGATTTTTTTCGCTTCTCCAACAATATTAGATTAGTAATCGAAACTATTTAACATTAATAAATTAATGAATACCCTTGTCAAAAAAATAACATCATTGATATAACTAACTAATTTTTGATAAAAATGCATTTCTTATATTTAGGATCCAGTTTTCATCCTCCAGCGCTTCTTACATCTCCCTCGAATAAAAAGTTGAATTGAACTACAAATGGAACTTTCTGTGTCGAAAAGAAAGTTCCTCTCAGTTTTACTGCTGGAAAGTAAATAAACGTATCAGAATCTATCTCCGGCAGCGTTTGGTCCGGAAGTTGCTCGCTTTCTGTATTTGGAAGGTTTCTTCAAGGCGAAAAGAAAAGGTCGCGCGTCAGGAGCAGTACGAGCGAGAGGTGCGCGGCGCGCGATGAAACTTTTAATAAATGGCAGAGTCGATATGAAGTATAGGACTTTGACATATCGTGTGTCTGTAATGTATAGTTAAATCTGGCAGCAGATGTGGCGGGTGTTCTCTCTGCGCGCCCGACCCGCACCCGCACCCTCTCGACACTCCGTGGGGTGTTTCCACCCTCGCAGCATCCCTGACTCCCTGACTCCCAACCATATCCTCTCCCATCCACTGTGAAATCAAATAATTCACCGCGAAAAAAACGAACTACATTCGAGAGGCAGGTACGCTCCATCGGGAAAAAAGTTCTCCTGTAGTTGTTCGTTTTTATAGCTCAACGATTTAAAGAACACGGAAAAAAGTGTACCCTCCTTCAATTAAAATTTTGATTTGCATACTATTTTTATGAAACAATATTCAGTAGGGTAAGTCGAAAATAAGTACAGCATATACTACTTCCGGAAACTGTCCGTACGACTAACGCGAGTGCTATAAAAAGTCACAGCGAGAAACTTTTTCAAAAAATTTGTTGGAAAGCCTAATCAATTTCGCTTCGAATGACCTTTAACAGAGTTATTTCTGATGTTTTTGGAGAGAACAGACTACGTGAGAATTAAAAAAAAATGCAAGAATTGCTCGAATTCTGTACCTTGACTTTAACTTGTGACATGGCCTAGGAAAATTGAAGCAAAATCCTGAAATTCATACCACACAATCTTTGAAATCTTAGCTTTAATTTGAGCCCATAAAACTTGAAATGTCTTCACGGGTTCTCGAGATACGACTAAAAATGTCTAAGCGCGTCTGCGCCGAGTGCAAGAATTTGTCGAATTTTGTACTTGACTTCAACTTGCGGTATGGCCTAAGAAAATAGTAGAAAAATCTGGAATTGATATCACACAGTCTTTGAGGTCTTATCTTTGATTGAAGCCAATAAAACTTGGAAAAAATCAACGGGTTCTCGAGATACGACTAAAAATATCCAAGCGTATCTGCCCCGAGTTTTAGTAGTCTAAGCAGCGAGCCTGGTCAGCGATAGCGGTGAACGCCGACTGCAACTCGACGCAGACATGCTTAGACGTTTGTTGTCGTATCTTGGGGACCAGTGAATATTTTTGAAGTTTTATCGACCTAAATTAAAGACAAGATTTTAAAGATTATGTCATGTCAATTTCAGCTTTTTCCCATTAGTTTCCAAAGTCACAGCACGAGTTGAAGTTAAAGAACAAAATCTTCAACTCGTGCTGTGACTTAGGAAACTAATGGGAAAAAGCTGAAATTAACAGGACATAATCTTTAAAATCTTGTCTATAATTTGAGTGGATAAAACTTCAAAAATATTGACTGATTCCCATGATACGACAACAAATGTCTAAGAATGTGTGCGTCGATTTTCAGTCGGCGTTCACCGCTGTCGCTGATCAGGCTCGCTGCTTAAGCTACTCAAACTCGGGGCAGATACGATTGGACATTTTTAGTCGTATCTCGAGATCCCGTTGATTTTTTTCAAGTTTCATTGGCTTAAATCTAAGATAAAACCTCCAAGACTGTGTAATATCAATTCCAGATTTTTCTACAATTTTCTTAGGCCATACCGCAAGTTGAAGTCAAGTAAAAAATTCGACAAGTTCTTGCAATTTGTTTTGAACTTCTTAGGTGGTATATTCTCTTCGATAGGTCAAAAATATCTCTATTAGAGGTCATTCCACGCGGAATTTAGTAAACTTTTCAGCGGTTTAAAAAAAAGTTTCTAGCTCCTATTTGGAAGGAGTAATCACGTTTCAAAGTTAGCAGTGATTTTTAATACTACTCGCGCTGGTCGTACCGACAATTTAAACAGTAATTTGTGAAATGAAACTTATTCTAAAAGATATCTAAATGATGAAATTTTTTTAATTAACAAAATTACACAGAAAAGCTCTATAAATTTATCAGTTGGATGAATTTAAAAATTTAGATACCTTTTAGAATTTCTTGGCCTACTTTGATTTCACAAACTATGTTGATTTTGACAATAAAAATGGCACAAGTCATTGAATTTCCCCCAGACTTCCAAAAATCTTTTCTCCAAAGTAGTGCACTGAGAGGATGTGGTTTTAGTGGGTATTGCTGTTTTTGAGGCCGAGTCCCACACTCAATGCGTCAAAACATTTCCACCTTCTCGACAAAAAAAAACTTACAAATAATCAGGGCTGCCTGACAGTTACACTTTTTTTTCTGAAATTATTTTTGAGTCACCTTTTTAATATAAAGTAAATATAATCACTTTTTAAAATAAAAATATCACTTTAGTAGCTTTTCTTTTCATAAATTAACCCATGAGTTAACCACTACTGAATTCTAGTCTATACCTATTTCTGAACTTTCTTAAATTCTTTCGAAATATTTTTGGGTATTTTAAGAGATCTCGAAAAGTTTTTAATAGATTGCAATAATTTAAAGAGATTTCAAAGGATTTTATGATATTCTTAAATATTTCAAGCAATTTTCAAGAGCTTTAAAAAGTGTTAAGGGATTTTGAAAGATTTTAATTTAAAGGTATTTTAAAGGATTTTAGGGTATTTTTAAAACATGTAAGGGATTTTCAAGAGAATTAAACATTTTTAAGATATTTTCAAAGATTCCAAGAGATTTAGTAATATTCTAATGAATTTCAAGAAATTTATTCATAAGATTTGAGAGACTTCGTAGGAGTTCAACGATTTTCAAATATTTTAAAATATTTCTAAGGATTGTAAAGAACTTTAAAGATTTTAAGGATATTTTGAAAGATTCCAAGAAATTTACAAATTATTTCAATTATTTAAAGGGATTCATATTTTCGGCTCAAAAGTACAACAATTTGGTAGAAAATTAGACTTATTGGGTAAAATTTATGTATTTTGTTGAAAATTTGCCTTTTTTGATTGAAAATCAATTGTTTCGGTTAAAAATTAAGCATTTTGGTTGAAAATTAATCTGTTTTAGTAGATGACTCAAGTATTTTGTAGAAAATTTCAATTTTTTGTTGAATCCAACTGTTGATTATTTCAAACTAAAATCTTTTTTTGTTGAAATATAAACTATTACATTTTTTGTTCAAAATACATCTTTTTGGATAACAAATTCTACATCCAAGATGAAAGTTGAACTGCTCTCTTAAAAGTTCAGTTTTTTAATTGAAAATTCATCATTTGAGTTGAAAATTTATTTATTTTTTTAGTTGGAAACTTAATTTTTTAAACTGAAATTCGAGCTATTTTGTTGAAAATTCAACTGTTTTGTGAAAATCCATCTAATTGGTTTGAAAATTCAACAATGTGGTACTAAATTAAACTGTTTTGTAGACAATTGTTTTTATTGAAAATTATTCCTTTTGCTGGAAAATTTAACTACTTAGTTAAAAATGTACGTATTTTATGGAAAATTCATATTTTCTGGTAAAAAATTAATTATCTTGTTTGAAAAATTAACTATTTGGTCAAAAATTCATCTTTCTGTTTGAAAATTTATCTATTTGGTTGAAAATTCCAATTTTTTGTAGAAATCTCATCTTTCTTGTTAAAAATTCAACTTTTCCACTAATAACTAATCTGGCTCAGTTGATGATTGAACTAATTTGTTGGAAATTCTTTTTTTTCAATATAACTGTTTTTAATTAAAAATAAAAATATTTTCTTGATTACAATATCAACCATTTTTTTTTTGTAGAGAATTCATCTTTTTCGTTGAAAATTTGAAAGTAAAACTATGTTATTAATTCATAAGAAACAGTAAAATTTTACCAAAAATTACGTAAAATGAAGGGGGGGTGTAAAATATCAACTCCAAAGAAGGGGGGGTACGTGGTCCAAAATTTTATCAAAAAATTGTACGAAATTTATGAACGGCCCCTAATTAGCCATTGAGACCATTTTTCGGTGTGTTATGATTCGTTGATATAGTGGACATATTATTTTAGCCAATTAGCGAAGAAGTTCAACAAATTTTCAAGGTAAAAGTAAAGAAATAGTGGCATTAGCGGAAAATTTTGAGAAAATAGTCTCTTCAGTGTCATTTTTGTTCAAATAGTAGATATCTGAGATATCCAATTCTTTCAAGAAAAGATATTCGAGTTTTTTTTACTTTTTAATTTTTTTCCATAAGCTTCTATTCAAATAAGGAAGCGATTTTAGTTAATATTTTTCTTCCAGAATGAAAATTTAAGAAAACTGGGGTTTCTATTGAAACCAATTTTTTGTTTCTAAGGAGCTGCAATAAAAAGGACACCTGCTGAAAAGGAACCAGCAACAATTAATTTTTTCCAAAGGAGATTCCAGATGGATCTCCAAAGGAACCCAATCACAATAGAGACTTTTTCAAATTCCGTAAATCCCTAACTTACCAAATCCACTGAGCAAGCGGTGGGTTTGTGAATGCGCCTTCATGTTCTTGATTTCAAGTGGTTGCCAAAGGAACCCTTTCGGGTCTTCGCAGATTTCTATCCGAGTTTAAGTTCTGAAAGATACCAAATTTTATTAAGGCCGCAACTATAGTGTATGCCCGGTTTTTTTGCGAATAATACAACTCTTTTTTTATTTAAATCCAAAAGCGAGTCCAATTTGAATATGAATCTTCTACGAAATGAACAGCCCCCTTTTATTGAGACTTGCTTCGGAGGGCAGGAAGGTCTGAAAATTTTTTTAACCCGTGGTGAAGTTTTCAATCAAATCGGCTGTCCAAATGAGAGCCCCGCCACAAAGCGGATCTGGGTAATCTGTCATCGAAACTGCCTCACGGTTTGTCCCGTCGTGTCTCCGTAACACCAGCCGGCACCCACAGCAGTTTCGACCGTTAATACTACGTCCCGGTTGCATTCGGGGCACACAAACTGTTTTGAAATAAGCTCTTCGTCATGGAGACACAGTTTCGAGTACATAGAGGAAAATTATTCACTGCCGAAATATATATAAAATTAAGTTGCATGAAAAAATGCATGGACGTGAAGGAAGCTAGAGTAGTATGCCAGGACAGGAAAGTTTGGCGACAAATAGTTTATAAAAAGAATGTGAGTAGAGTGAATGAAGCCTGAAACAAAGACCTTGGATACTAATCTTTGCCATTCTTTTTAATTTTTCAATACTTAATACATTGTTCTCTGAAAACGAAGAACAACAAACATAACAGAGGAATGCATGCGAGTTTTGTTATACGGGAATAGAGGAAAGAACATTATAGCAATGAAGAAATTATACAATTTGTACACCACGTGCATAAAGAAATGCACAACCAAATCAGCTCTTTATCCATTGTTCAAATGTTATAATTCACTGCATCCTCAAAAATCCACCGGTTCACTCAAAACTAACCGACACTAAACAAGTAAGGTTATTACGCTTGATTGACTCCGCATGCGCAAGTTCTGATCAGTGTAGTATACATGTAATGGAAACAAGAATGCACGACATGAAATTAAATTTAGTATACCAGCTTACAGTAAATTTAGCATATGCATATACTGAATTTGATATGCACGTACATAAAATTTAATATACGCGTATAATAAATTCAGCATACATGTATACGAAATTTAGTACACGAATGGATTAAATTCAGTATACGCGTTCCGTTTCGCGTGGGTTCCGTCTTCATCATCTGTAAACATAATCAGATGAAAAATGAAATTAAAGAACAAAGTTTTAATTTCCAAATAATCATATGCTCAAGCTACTTTTGCGTTAATAAATTGAACAAATCTTTTAAAGAGAAGACTTCGCAGATCCTCGCAGAAAGAAGCCGAAAATTTTAGCATTCCAAAGAACTCAAGCAAATGCCACCGGCCACATTGCCCGACTCGCGCAAATCAAAACGCGCTTGCGCAGCTGAATATAGTAAACACGTATATGAGTTTTAGTATACAGAGACTATGAAATTCATATACGTGAAAGAAACTTATTGTACACTTGATAAATTTAGTATACATATAACTTCATAAAAGAAATTTGGTATACATAAGTATACTAAAATTACAAAGTGTAATGAATTTAGTCAACATATAGGAAATTTGATATGCCCGTGTATACTAAAAATGCAAACATTTTTAACAGTGTATGATTAATTTGATAAGACTACAAATAAAAATCTGCAAAAGTTTGAGGAGTCGTTTATGACCTCTAGAGATGTGAAAAAACCGATTTCCGCAAAAATATCAGAATTACGAAATCCTAGTTCCTTTCAGACACTTCGCGCACAAACACATTAAGAAAAAAAGTTCCTTGAATCAAGAACACTGTTTTCTTGGATATATGTGAAAAAGTAGCGTATGAGAACCCTGAAAAAATATGACTAATTTGATAGAGCTACAAATAAAAATCTGTAAAAGCATAAGGACTCGTTTATGGCCTCTAGAGATGTGAAAAAACGGAATTCCGCAAAAATATCGGAATTACGAAATCCCAGTTCCTTTCATACACTTTGCGCACAAACACATTAAGAAACAAATTGCCTTAAATCAAAAACACTGTCTTCTTGGATATATGTGAAAAAGTAGCGTATGAGACCCCTAAAAAAATATGACTAATTTGATAAAGCTACGAATAAAAATCTGTAAAAGCATAAGGAGTCGTTTATGGCCTCTATAACGGACTTCCGAAACAATATCAGAATTACGAAATCCTAGTTCCTTTCAGACACTTTGCGCACAAACACATTAGAAAAAAAAATGGATTTTGGTATTTTGATAAAGTATTGGAAAATTCTTGGATATATGTGAAAAAGTAGCGTATGAGAACCCTGAAATAATATGACTAATTTGATAAAGCTACAAATAAAAATCTGTAAAAGCATAAGGAGTCGTGTATGGCCTCTAGAGATGTGACAAAACGGACTTCCGCAAAAATATGAGAATTACGAAATCCCAGTTCCTTTCAGACACTTTGCGCACAAACACATTGAGGAAAAAATTTCCTTGAATCAAAAACACTGTTTTCTTTGATATATGTGAAAAAGTAGCGTATGAGAACCCTGAAAAAATATGACTCATGTGATGAAGCTACAAATAAAAATCTGTAAAAGCATAAGGAGTCGTTTATGGCCTTTATAACGAACTTCCGAAAAAATATCAGAATTACGAAATCCCAGTTCCTTTCAGACACTTTGCGCACTAACACATTAAGAAACAAATTTCCTTGAATCAAAAACACTGTTTTCTTGGATAGATGTGAAAAAGTAGCGTATGAGAACCCTGAAAAGATATGACTAATTTGA
Source organism: Andricus grossulariae (assembly GCA_011634705.1). NCBI lineage: Eukaryota > Metazoa > Arthropoda > Insecta > Hymenoptera > Cynipidae > Andricus > Andricus grossulariae. The sequence continues at coordinate 188,734,424 of JAABKJ010007545.1, read as the reverse complement.
TAAAGCTGCAAATAAAAATCTGTAAAAGCATAAGGAGTCGTTTATGGCCTCTATAACGAACTTCCGAACAAATATCAGAATTACGAAATCCCAGTTCCTTTCAGACACTTTGCGCACTAACACATTAAGAAACAAATTTCCTGGAATCAAAAACACTGTTTTCTTGGATAGATGTGAAAAAGTAGCGTATGAGTACCCTGAAAAAATATGACTAATTTGATAAAGCTACAAATAAAAATCTGTAAAAGCATAAGAAGTCGTTTATGGTCTCTAGAGATGTGAAAAAACGGACTTCCGCAAAAATATCAGAATTACGAAATCCAAGTTTCTTTCAGACACTTTGCGCACTAACACATTAAGAAACAAATTTCCTTGAATCAAAAACACTGTTTTCTTTGATATATATGAAAAAGTAGCGTAAAGACCCTGAAAAAATATGACTAATTTGATGAGGTTGCAAATAAAAATCTGTACTAATTTGAGGAGACGTTTATTGCCTTCAAGAATGTAAAAAAAACTGAATCCCACAAAAATATCAAAATTGAGACATTCCAATTCCTTTCAGACACTTGCACACAGGCACATTCAGAAAAAAAATTTCTTTGATGAAAAACACTGTTTTCTTGGACATACACAATAATTTGGTTAAATAAAATAAATTTTGGTTCATTCCACAAAATACTTGATTGACCCAACAAAATTTTCTTGCTGAATTAGTCAAATACTCCATCTACCAAATATTTTGTTGAAACAACTAAGGATTTAGTTAGGTCAACCAAATATTTTGTTGTTCATATAGTAAACATATTACATGGCTTACCCAACAAACATATTGTTAAATTAACCAAATCGTTTTCAGTCACGAAAGACGAATTTTCTACAAAACAATTGAATTTTCAACCCAAAAATAATCATTATCAACCAAACAATTGCATTTACAACCAAATATTTGAACTTTCAAGCAAAAGAGACAGCTTTTGAAGAAAATAGTTGAATATTTAACCATATAGTTGAATTTTCAACCAAGAAAGATTTTTTAGTCAAGAAAGAAAAAAAAAATCAGCCGAAAAGATGATTTTTCTACAAAAGAATTGAATTTTTAACCCAAAAACCAAATTCAACCAAATGGTTGAATCCTCAACCAAAAAGACGACTTTTCAACGAAGCAGTTGAATATTTAACCAGAAAAATGAAATTTTAGCATAAAAGTTCATTTATGAAAAAATACGAACTTTATACTGAACAGTAAAATTTTCAACCCAAAAATATGAATAATAGACGAAAAAATTCATTTTTGAGAAAAAAGTTGAATTTTTAAACAAGAAAAAAAAATTCTACCAACTTGTTAAATTTCCAAGCCAAAAAGACGAATTTTCTAGAAAACAGTTGAATTTTTGACCCAAAAGTAATAATTTACAACAGAAAGTTAATTTTGAACCAAAAAGTTGAATCTTTAATCAAATATTGAACATGTTTAACAAAATTTGGATATTTCAAACCAAAAAGTTGATTTTTCTACAAAACAGTTGAATTATCAACCGGAAACTATTCATTGGCAACAAAGAAGTTTGTTTTCAACCAAATAGTTGAATTCTCAAACAAAAGAGGAATATTTTTCAAAATAATAGAATTTTCTACAAAAAAGTTCATTTTGAACAAATAGTTCAATTTTCAACTAAATAGTGGAATTTTTTTCCAACCTGTTGAAATTTCAAGCCAAAAAGACGAATGATCTACAAAGCAGTTGAATTTTCAACCCGAAAATAGAAATTTTTAACATACAAATTCATCTTTACCCAAATTGTTGAATTTTCAAAACATAAGACGAATTTCCTCCAGAATAATTCAATTTTCTACAACAACAACAAATAATTTTCAACCAAATAGTTGAATCCTTAAACAAAAGACGAATTTTGTACAAAATAATTGAATTTTCTGCAAAAAAAAGTTATTTTTCAACCGAACATTTGCACTTTCAACCAAAAAGGATGGAATTTCTACCAAAAAGAGACAACGTTTCAACAAAACACATGAATTTGAATATTCAACCAAATATTTGAATTTTTAACTAGAAAGGCATTATTGTCAACCAAAAATGAAATAGTTAAATTTACAAATTTTCAATTAACAAATTTTTCGGTCAATGAGGAAAAGAAGTTTCAACCAAGTTGTGAAATGTTCATGCCAAAAATCAAGTTTTCTACAAAACAGTTGATTTTTGATCCCAAAAATATAAATTTTCAACAAAAAAGTTCATTTTCAACCCAAAGGGATAACTTCTATACCAAAACTGTAATTTCAGAGTTTTTCATTAAAAAGAACTAACTTTCAACAAAAAAATATTAATTTTATTTCAAAAGATTACTTTACAATAAATAAGGATAAATTTTCTATAAAAAAACAACGAATTTTCAACAAAACAGTTGAATTTTCGACCAAAATAGATGACTTTTTAATAAAATTGTTGAATTTTCAATAAAATAATTAAATATACAAAAAACATAGTTACATTTTTCACCAGAGAATAATTTTGAAACAAACAGTTGCATTTTTAATCAAAAGAAATGAATTCTCAACAAACAAAAAAATCTTCAATAAAAAAATGTGAAACAAATTGTGAAATTTTCATGCGGAAAATCGAATTTTCTACAAAAAAGTTTGATTTTAAACCCGAAAATGTGAATTTTCATGAAAAAAGTTATTTTTCAACCAAAAGGGATAAATTCCAAACCAAAAATATAATAGTAGACTTTTTCATAAAACAGAATGAACTTTTTTAAAAAATATATTAATTTTATATCAAAAGATTACTTGTCAATAAATAAGGATACATTTTATGTTTAAAAAAAAAACGAATATTCAACCAAACAGTTGAATTTTCGACCAAAAAAAATTACTTTACAAAAATAGTTGAATTTTCAACAAAATAATTAAATTTTCAAACAAATAGTAGAATTTTTCAATCTGAATTCTAGTTTTGAAGCAAAATATAATAGACTTTTAAATTAAAGAGAATTATAATTCCACAAGATAAATACTGAAAAATCCAATCAACTATCCCAAAATATATCTTAATAAAGTAAAAACGCTTTGAATTCCTGAGATTTCAGGTCGAAATATGTTGCATTTTCAAAGAAAACATTTGAATTTTCAAAAAAAAAAATGTCTACCAAAAAATTTCAACGAAAGAATTAAGTTTTCAAACTAAAAAGTCGAATCTTTACGAAAAAAGTTGACTTTTAAACCTGAAGCGGTGAATTTTCAACAAAAAAGTTAATTTTTAACCAAGCAAGTTGAATTTTTAATGAAATAGTTGAATTTTAAACAACATAACTTAATTTTTCACACAATAGTTGAACTTTCAACCAAATAGTTTATTGAATATTAAACCAAACGGTCGAATTTTTAATAAGAAAGATAAAATTTTAATAAGAAAAAAATTGAATTTGCAACTGAATAGTTAACAATTCAAACGAAAAAGACAAATTTTTTAGAAGACAATTGCATTTGCAACAAAAAAGTCGATTTTTAACCAAAGAAGATGAATTTTCAAACAAAAAAGACGAATTTTCTACCATAAAAGATGAATTTTAAAGCCAAAAGAACGACTTTTCAATAAAACAGTTGAATTTTGGACCAAATCCGATCGCTTCAATAAAATAGTTGAATTTTCAACAGAATTATTGAATTTTCAAGTTAGAAAATTGAATGTTCTAGAAAAAAGTTAACTTTAAAGTACAAAAGAATGAATTTTTAATAAAAAGGTTAATTTACAACAAAAAAAAGATATTTCAACCAAATAGTTAAATTTATACAACAAAATTATTTTCAGCCAAAAAATTGCATTTGAAACCAAACAATTGTTTTTGAAACAAAATATTTAAACTTTTAATCAAAAGAGACAATTTTTCAACAAAATAGTTGCATTAATTATGCAAAATAATTAAATTGTCAACGCGAAAGTTCATTTTTGACCAAAAAAAGATTACTTTTTGAAAAAAAAGTTCATTTTTTGACGAAAACAAAATTCAAATGAAAACAATTGCATTTTCAAAGAAATAGTTGAATTTTTAAGCAAAATAAATTTTTTAAAGTAGATTTTTGAACTTTCAACCGAAAAAGTTGAATTGTTTTAAAAAAAGGTTAATTTTAAATCAAGAAAAGCTACTTTTCTACAACAAATATGAACTTTTATTCCAAAAAGACCAAAAATCCAATTTTCAAGAAAATAATTAAATGCTCTACCAAAATTATTAACCTTAAACCAAAAAAAATGATTTTTTTACAAAATGGTTCAACTTTCAACCAAGTAGTAGAATTTTTAGCGAAAAAATCTGCCTTTTTGGGTGAACAGCCAAAAAATATTCTAATCTGAAATCCGAAACAGTTGAATTCAAACAAAACTGATCTATTTTCTACAAAAAATGACGAATTTTCATCCAAAAACATGAATTTTTAACGAAATAGTTAAGCGTTCAATTGAAGAAGATGATTTTTTAGTGAAAAATATTATTTTTTGAGCGAAAATGAAAAGAGTTACATTTTTAGTTGAAAAATTAATTTACAACAAAAAAGAAATGAATTTTCAGTAGCATAGTTGAATCTTCAGCCAAAATAGGTTAATTTTCAACCAAACAGTTCAATTGTCAACTGAAAAAGATAAATTTTCAACAGATAAGTTAATTTTAAACCAAATAGTTGAATTCCCACTAAAAACGACGAAATTTCAACACAAAAAATGATTTTTGTACAAATATGTTCAATTTTCCAACAAGCGGTTTATATTTCAACCAAAAAATATAAATTCTCAACTAAACATGTAATAGTTGATATTTCAACCAAAAAATAGTTGATGTTTCAACCAGAAAGTATGAATTTCCAATTAAAAATATTAATTTTTAACCAAAAATGAAAAAGTTAATTTAAGTTAAAAAAATTAATTCACAACAAAAACAAAACAAAAAAAACAGTTTTTGAACAAAATAGTTGAATCTTCAACCGAAATAAATGAATTTACAACTAAACATGTAATAGTTAATCTTTTAACTAAATAATACTTTAATTTTCAATTAGATACAATTAAATTCAATAAAAAAATAAAAATGATTAACGAAATAGTTGAATCGTTAACTAAAACAGTTCATTTTCAACCAAGAACGAAAATTATTTATCAAAATACATGCATTTTTAATCAAATAGTTGCAATTTTGATCTAGAAAAGATGAATTTTCAATTAAAAATATCAATTTTAAACCAAAAATGAAGTAGTTCAATTTTCGTTTTAAAAAATCCTGTAAAAACATGTAATAGTTGATATTTCAACTGAAGAATATTTTTATTTCAAATCAAAAACAGTTGAATTCAACTAAAAAAAGGAGCATTTTTACCTAAATAGTTGAATCCCTAACAAACACAGATTATTATTTTCAATCAAACAGTTGCAGTGTCACCGAAAAAAAAATTTATTTTCTACCAAAATAGTTGAACTTTCAACTAAAAATGACGAATTTTCGACCAAGAAAGATGAATGTTGAACAAAGTAGTTTAATTTTCATCAAACGATTTAACTTTTAACCCAAAATAGTTTATTTAAGAATATTTCAAAACAAAGGCAAATTTTGATGAAATAACAATTGAAGAGTTATAAATTTTGAAAAAATTGAAATAACTTTAAGAGATATTTAGAAGTTTTGAAGAAATTAAAAAATAATAATTTAAAACTCGGAATGATGTGAAAAAATATAAAACAAAATGCAGATTTTTGAAGAATTCAAACGAAAAATTTAGAATCTTTTGAAGCATTTTAAAAGGTTTCAAAGTAATGAAAATTTTCATTAAAATTCCTTGAAAAATTAAAAATGATTCTTTATTTTTTTAAATTAATTTCAAGCGAATATTCAAAAAGATTTCAAAAGATTACCAAAACTGTAAAAATAATAAACTAGAAGATTTTAAGGCAATTTGAATAATTTCTTAGGATATATTAAGTTGTAGGAAAAATTCAAATCCCATAAAAAGATATTTAGAAGTTTGAAAAAATTTCCAAAAATAATTTAAAATTTGTAAAGATTCCGAAAATGTAAAAAAATGTAAAAATGTAGATTTTTGAAGATTTTGAAATAAATTTTTGTAAGGTTCCTGGGAAAATTTAAAATGACTTTTTAGTAAAAAATATAGTTTGAAGAGAATTTTCTAAAATATTTTAAGGCCAATTTTGATTTATAAATAACTATTGAACAGTTATTCATTTACAGCAACTTAAAATTTAAATATTTAACTTATAATTGAAAAAGTGTTCAACTTAAAAAAAAATGGTAATCTTTGAATTTTTAATGTTACTAAATAAAAATGGCCTAAAATGATATAATTTATCAAACTTATAAATTTGTTGATTCATTTTTCAATTATCGCGAACGCGAGAAAAATACCTGAAATGATTGCAATTCGCCTCGCTAAGAGCGTGAAAGAAGGCTTGCCAACTTATAAAATTCATATAATCCAGCTGATCAAAACTGACAAAAATGCATTCAAGCAAAAAAAACATAACCTAAAAGATTTACTGTCTTGTTGCCACTCTAAATATTTATATAAACAAGTACTTACGACTCCAGTCAGTTATCAATCCGATTTTACCTTTTTTAACAAGCAGCACCTAACAAGTTTTTTGGCACAATAAACACTTTTAAAATTATTAAATTATTCAAACATTAAAAAAAAACCGTCTGAATCTGCGGCTTATGTGCACGATTACCTTTGATGACCTACGTTACCGACAGTTTCGATGAAATGGAGCAGATGAATTTTATAAGTTGGCAATCCTTCTTTCACGCTCTTTACAAGGCGAAAGTTGCGCTCTCCTCAAGAGTTCTACGTGTCGCTAAACTTCCGCCAAAAATGTGGGTGCTGCCTGTTTAAAAGTGAAATCAGATTGATTACTGACTAAGGTCGTAAGCACTTGTTTATATAAATATTCAGAGTGACAACAAGACAATAAGTCTTTTAGGTTATGTTTGTTTTGTTTGAGTGTATTTTTGAAATGTAAATTTGACAAATATAGTTTGTCCGAACAATAAACTATTTGTAATAGATGATTCGATGAGATGGAGCACATGAATTTTATAAGTTGGCAACCCTTCTTTCGCGCTCTTTGCAAGGCGAAAGTTGCACTCTCCTCAAGAGTTCTACGTGCGTGTAGTTAAACTTCCGCCAAAAAACTTGGATGCTGCCTGTTTAAACGAAAAATCGTATTGATTACTGACTGAAATCGTAAGTACTTTTTTATATAAATAATCAGAGTTGCAACAAGACTGCAAATCTTTTAGGTTATGCTCGTTTTGTTTGAATGCATTCTTGAAATGTAAATTTGACATATCTGATTTGTCTGAACAATAAACTATTTATAAAAGCTGAATCTATCAGCTGGATTACATGAATTTTGTAGGTTGGCAACCCTTGTTTCACGCTCTTTCCGAGGCGAAAGTTTCGCTCCCCCCAACATTTCTATGTGCATGTAGCTAACCTTCAGCTCGTCGGTGTAAAGCCGACCGGTGACAAGTTGGTCACACGTACTGGGTCATGATCCCCATACGTGTTTGCGAAAACTATACTACTCGGTGCAACAAGTGAGTGCATAAACACAGACAAAGAGATGTCAGCAGTAATGACCAAAATGTTGTTAGAAATTTAGAGAACTCGCTCACGGCGAAACTCACTATTTCAAGTTCCTAGCGAACATGTAGCATAATTAATTCCACTACTCAAAGGCAATAGATTCACCCGCAAAGCCAAGCTTAGGTACATCCCTTTGAAAAATTATACTTACACTAAATCACAGAGTGAACATCATTTTCGATCCAAAAACGACATTTTTCGATATAGGAAGCTAAATAAACGAAACTTTTCAGACTTTCCTTTGACGGACAGGCACATTGGAATGTACCTGTATGTTCGAATTAATTCTTATTCAGATATTTAAAAAAAAGTAAGTGAAGAAAGGAAAATGAAACAGAACGTGCACAAAATGGATTAAAATTGTATTTATTAACTAGTTCGCGTATATTAAACAGAAAAAACTAGGGTTTCTAGTAGAAATGATTTCCTGTTCCAGGGAAGCTACAACAAAAAGGAACCCCTCTTACTGAAAAGGAAATCAAAATGATAAATTGTGCCAAAAAGACCCAAAGTATGAGTTTTAATCAGGAGGAAAAACTCTCCTATAAAGGCCTGTAGAATAAATGTGTCATGAGATTTGACCGCGGCCGAGTGGCGGTGCTGGAAGTACATTTAATTATTTAAATGCATGGGGAAAATACAAAATTAATTTATTTTAATTGTTAAAACACGTTTTTTTGCATCAATTTATCTCAACATAATATGTTTTAGTATTTGAAATATCCAATAAATTGTTAAATATTAATAAAAAATGAAGAAAGCATTGTTTTTATGATTAAATACGAATACATTCCTCAGAAAGTCCCAATAACAATTCTACAAAGATAACATTATATTTTTTGCATTGGTATATGTAAATATTGTAAACTATGGAAATATTAAATTCCAAATAAATTTCATTTTCATTTACAATTATAATGATTATTGAAATCAATGCTTAATTGAACTAAATTATAAACTAGCTGTGAATTCGATCTCGAATTTTTCCCCTTTGGTTGTATTATATCCAATTAGGAATAGAGACGAAATAAAAATACATAATTATAAACGAATAAATACTGTTATTCCATACACGGTATTTATATATTATTGTACAATAAGTTGAAAATAGCTGCTTTTTGCCAATTATTGAAACAATTTTTAGAAACAAATGCACATTTTGACTATATTTTCATGAATAGACTTCATTTTCTTTTGCGTAATCAACTATAAACGTCTTGCCAAAGACTTCTTGGTGTCATATTCAAAAAAAAATGTTAATTTTATTAACAATTTTTAAAAACAAATGCACGTTTTAACCATTTTTCCATGAATAGGCTTGATTTTCTTCGGCGAAATCAACTATAAATGTCTTGCTAATGACTCTTTGCTATCATATTTTTCATAATGACAAAAACGGTTCCTTATATAAACAATTTTTCAAAACAAATACACATTTTGACTATTTTTTCATTTTTAGGTATAATTTTTTGCGGAAACAATACAAAATGTCTTGCCAGATAATCTTTGCTATCATATTTTTCATATTAACAAAGATTATCAATTTTATAAACAATTTTCAAAAACAAATGCAAATTCCAACCGTTTTTTCATAAGAATGCTCAATTTTTTTGTAATTGTTATTAAACATTGTTTAAACGATTGGCAAACAGCAGCTATTCTTAACTTATTGTGAGAGCGCATTAATATGTGTCATATTTCATACAAAATCTATGGATTTAAAATAGCTGATCATTGGGAATCACGAAAAAATTACTTTCATTGATTAGTTTCTTTATAACATTGTAAAAAAAATTTGTCTTACTCCAACCAATCGCATACTTTTTTTAGTTCTTCAGTCGCAATTTTGGATCCAAAATTTTGAATTTTGTATACGATATTTGTAATCTGTAACTCAGAAAACTCTTTAAAAATGAGTTTCACACAAATTGCATAACTTTTAAAAACTGTCGTCATATTGAATCCACTATTTTGAATTTCCAACGTTTGATGCGATATTTGGAATCTGTGACCACAAAATCTATTCATAAGTGAGTTTTATACAATACCCATAATTTAAAAAAATACTAGTCACTTTTTTCAGGGATCACACTCCGTCTCCTTTTTCACCTGATCCCCCTTTTATCCTCTTTATCTCTTTATTTTTCATGAATACTAATAAGAAATTCAATTTATTACAAACCAAGACGATTTTGAAGAAGTTCACTTTGATGCTGCCGATTTCAAGTATTTCCTAAACAATTGATTGGCTAATTTTAATAATTTGAAGAACATCGATGGCGAAAAATGGCTAAAAATTTAATCCAGAAACTATACCCGAAAGATAAACCTATTCTATAGTTGGTTGTTTATTATATATATTATATATTATAATTGGTATTCATTCAATTATTAATTAGTTAGATTAAAAAAGATGTTGGAAAGCGATGTTATTTGGCTAGTGATATAATTTATAAAAATACAATGTTAGAGACGGTAAAAATGGCATACTTGAGAGCAAAAAGAATTCATTTGTTAGATCCTTTATTCCAATTCATCGACGTTTCGAAGACTCACAGTTTTCCTCATCAGGATGAAGTTATTAAAAATAGAAGTTTATAAAAATCATCATCAAGTATAAAACAGTCCCAAATTCTCCTGTTCCCATTGTTCTATAAAAAAATTGTGGAAAAAATTGTTTGATTCTAATGTTCTTTAATTCTAGTAGAAAATGATCTACTAGTTTGACCAATATAATATATATTATAATATATATATTACAATATATATATATATATGTATATGTATAATATAACATTTGTCACAATTCAGACGTTGAATTTTATATGCTACAACAGTAAGTCGAAAATTATCTAAAAAATCTTTGCCTAATTTTACAAATTTATCAAGTTTTGAATCAATTCTAAAATTTGTAGTGCTATTAAGATCATTTAAAATCCTTTTAATTTCAAAAGATAACATTCCATGATAAGAAACAGACACTGTTGGTTTAAACATTAAATTTCTAACTATATTTATATTAGTTTGGTTAGATAAAGAATCTTCAATTGTTAAAATTTCATTATTAATATGTGTTTGAATAAAATCTATTGGATAATTACTTAAATAAAGAGCTTTTTGATAAATTCAATATTTGACTTGTGGAATGATTCATGTGATAATTTAAAAGCTGTATCGATAAGATTTTTAACTATAGAAATTTTGTGTTGTATTGGATGGTTAGAGAAAAAATTCAAATATCTACCAGAATAAGTATCTTCACGATACCAATCATCAATATCATCTGAGTCAGTTTTTATAACTTTAAAATTTAAAAAAGAAAGATAATTATTTCTTTCGATTTCATGTGTAAATTTAAGTCGAGGATGATAAAAATTGAATTGATTTATGACATAAAGTATTTTATCTTTCGGTAAAATAATAAAAGTATCGTCTACATATCTTAATTATGTGTGTGAAGAAAAATCTAAATTTTTTATGACATTGGATTCTAAATCTTACATAACTAAATCAGCTATGACTGCAGAAATGGGAGAATCCATAGATGTTCCAAATATTTGTCTATAAAAACTGTTAATAAATTTAAATACTGTTTGTCCCATTAAGTATTTTATTCCTTCTTCAAATTTATCAAGAAATAGCTATTAATTCGCCAAGAATTTAACAGTTCAAATGTTTCATTTTTTAATGCTTTCTCCGGGTTTTCATTCAGTTATTCATATGTTGAAGTATCATTTAATAATTCTTGCATTTTTTAACATATGATTTCTTGTTAAGAACAACAGTAATATTACTTTTACCTGCATGGGTAGTTAGTAATTATTTATTAGAATTGATAAAGGTTTGTGTTTTTCAATATTTTGTGCTAAGACTCTATCAACATAAGTAATTCTATTATTCTGTAAAAGTTGATGTAACGTATTAATCATTCTATATCTGAACAAATCACGATCTTCAGTATTTTTAATCAAACAAATATGTGACTCTATATCTTCAACAATATCTAAAATTATTTTTCGTTTGTTTGTAAAAAAAGATGAACTAAAATTGTTTCCCAACCTTAAAATATCATTAACTTTATCAGGAATAACGACATTACTAAAATTTATAATCCAAGGATCTTTATGATCGGAATTAATTATATTTTTACGTTTGTTTATATTTATTGGTACATGAACCTGTAATATCGTTTTTAAATTTGTTAACAAAATTATTTACCTTATTTATAAGAGGATTTTTTTATATTGGGAATATAAGAGTACTGCATTGTATGTAATTGTTCGCGTCTTCGAGACGCGCGAATTGATTTATTGACGAACTTTCGATAAATGCTTGATTAATCAATAGCGACTTAGAAAGTTCACAAAAAAAAGTTACATTGTTTCAATGAAGAAAAATTTGGTTTTAATTTGGAATACAACACTGCCGTAAGTTAAAAAGTTGTTCATTGTAGCAAAACACATCGATTGATATTTTGGTGGGCTTCTCTAAATTTCTGAAAATAAGATTTTCGGTTAGACAGGAACATAAGCTTGAAAAATATTGAAAGTATTAATTTCTTTCTTGCATTAGGGAAAAATCACTCTCTATGAGAAAACAAATTCATTTGATCCCCACACTGTTAGAAATGTTTGCAATTTTAGTATACATGGGCATATTAAATTTCCTATATGTTTACTAAATTCATTACACACTTTGTAGAAAATTCGTCTTTTTGGATTGAAAATTCAACAATTGGTAATAAAATTTAACTATTTGGTTGAAAATTCTTAATTCTATCAAAAATTCGACTACTATGTTAAGAATTAAACTATTTTGATAATGCTTGAAAGTTCAATAGTTACATATTTAATTCAGTATGGTATTTACATTTGACCAAAAAAGTGTAAAAGAGTGTCAATAGTGGCGTTCGTACAAGGCATTATTCATCATTAAGTACTGAATGGATATTTCCTACTGCGAAAGAATTTTCTGAAAAGATTATTTTGAATTTTGTCTCGAATCTCGTCTCGAATCTCGTCCTGAAGCTTGTCTCGAAACTTGAATCTCGTCTCGAGTCACTTCTCGAATCTTGTTTCGAATCTCGGCTCTAATCTCGTCTCGATTGTCGTCTCGAATCTTGAATCTCGTCTTGAATCTTGAATATCGTGTCGAAGCTTGAATCACGTCTCGAGTGACGTCTCGATTCTTGTCTTAAATCTCGAGTTGAATCAAGTGTTGAATCTCGAATCTCGTCTCGAATATCGTCTTGATTTTCGTCTTGAACATTCTCTCGAATCTCGTTCCGAATCTCGTCTGAAAATTTTTCTCGAATTTTGTCTCCAATCTCATCTCGAATCGTCTCTCGATTAATGAGGCTTGTGATTTAAAAAAAAAATAAATAAATTACCCGTAAACAATGTTTTTTATGACTCAGAAAACGATATAATTGTTTTAAATTGTCAATAATGATGTTTGTTCAAGGCCTGCAATATTCATCATTAAGTACTGAATGGATATGTCATATTATGAAAGCATTTTCTGAAAAGAGTAATTTTTCACAAATTTATTCTAATTTTCTATTGGAATGGACGATTTTTCACGAAGGGGTTGTTGTCATCCTGCTATATTTGAGTTAAGTAGCTCCAGCGTTCCATAAAGGATCGATTTATATAGATTGTCCTTACACTTTCTTTTGTACCTCGTCGCACAGCTCGCTGCTACTTAAACCCTGACAGGCCAAAAAGATAAAAAAGGAAGGAAACCTGGAAATTCAAGAACGACCTTTCTCTTGCAGACCTGAGCTGATTCTGCTCTGGAAGTATTAAATTGTGGTGCTCGACCTTTTTCTTCCTGGAAAGTCTCAACCACCCCATCATGTAATCAAATTACTGAGATTTTATATAAACCCTTCCTCAGATATCGCCGTTCCATTTAAATTTTACTATAACACAACTTAAATTACTACTTTTATCCGGAGTTAAATTAGCAGGAATCTGTATTATCATCGGAGTTGATAACGATCTATCCTGCGTAAATAACTTTCACGAACTGTGAAACTGGAAATCAACAATATCGATCTAAGGTAATTCCTTGAGTAACAGAAATTCTTACCGTCATTTCGGACTAGATGAAGTTTGAAAATTTATAAATTAAAATTGTTTAAATTCTGAAAAAAATCTTGCTTCTTCGCTCCGCTGGGAATCGAACCTCACGTGTTTCGATTGCGGGTCGGGTGCTTCGACAACTAAGCTACTAGAGAGATCGAAGACAGGCAGTAGGGTTATGCCAGTGCCACTTCACTTCCCAACAGATGGCGCCATTGTCGCTAGTTACCGACACCAACAGATGGCACCACCGACAAAAGTATGGTTCTGTTCCGTGCTAAGATACCCGCAATCGGTAAAACAGTGAGGTTGGTAATGCAGATACCTGCTGTGATAGCATTGTACCATCGCTCGGTAAACAGAAATGTCGGTAATTTTAAGGTTCTGTTCCATGATAAGTAGGTAAAACAGTGAGATTGGTAATGGATATTTCTGCTAAGTTGACATTATGAGGTTCTGTTCTGTGCTGAATGACCATGGATCGGTAAAACAGTTTAGTACCATCAGTCGGTAAGAAAAGGCAAGTGGGTAATTTTTTATATTATCATTACACTATCGGTCGGTAAGGTAGGCGACAATGTTACCATCAATCAGTAAAACAGGGAGGTCGGTAACTTTTTATATTATCATTTTGAATACAAGTTAAATTAGAAGGAATGTTTATTATCATCGGAGTTGGTAACGATCGATCATATGTAGATGACTTTCACGAACTGTGAAAGTGGAAATCAACAATATCGATCGAAGCTAACTCCTTAAATAACATAAATACGCTCTTCATAGCAAGAATTTATGTTTTCAATACAAGTTAAATAAGAAGGAATCTGTATTATCATCAGAGTCGGTAATGATCGATTATATCTAGATGACTTTCACGAACTGTGAAACTGGAAATAAAAGTTATTAAGTCCTCCTGAATCCTTTCCAATCAGTAAGCTTTTTTTTAATGTAAATCCAAATGAATTTGGTATCATACTGAATAAATCCAAATGAATCCGACACCAAACCGAATAAATGCGACACTCACACAAACAAACTTTCATTCCTTCTCAATCCTTTGTCCAATCCGAATGAATCTGAGATCATTTCGCACGACTTTCAATCCTTTTCAATCTGCAACCGAAAACAAATTCAATCCGAAGCAATCCCAATATCTAATCCAAAGATACTTTTCAATTCATGACCCTAATTCGAATCAATCCGAACGAATTTCAATTATTCCTAATAAGTGTCCCCAATTTGAATGAATCCGAAATCAATCCATAGTTACCTTGCAATTCTCATCAATCCGTGCACTCAATCATAATTAATCGGAAATCAGTCGGAGCGACTTTCAATCCTTTCTTATCCGTAACCCCAATCCGAATGAATCCGAAATCAATCCGAACTCACATTTTAATCATTTTCAATCTATCTTCCCAATTTGAATGTATCCGAACCCACGACACGTTTCAATCTTCATTCAGAATCCACACAAAAATAAATCCATTTCTTTTCAAGAAAAAATGATATTTAGAGGTGGCGCAAACCCCATAAAGATAGACACGTATTTACCATTAGAAAAAAGACGTTTTTGTGAATTTTATTCAGAATCATCAGTATTAGCTGAATCGCGTTGAAACTCAACTATTTTCTTCACAATTAGCCATAGAATACGAATAAAGTATTAATTTTTAAATATAGCCCTTATGAGTCTGTTTTGTAGAGTGCCAAAGAAACCCCATAAGTGAAAAAATGGGTTTTGCAATTTTCTCTTAGAATAGAGTTAGAAAGTCGCGGTATTTAAAATTTTTTTACATATTTCGTCCAGTTTTCAATTAGAATTAGTTCGTGCTCAATTATTGTTAACAAAAATGAATAATTGTTTAAACAATTTGTTATCGTTTTTAGAAATTTTCTCTCAGTATAGAGTTAGAAAGTCGCGTTTTTTTTCAAATTTTCCACTTTTTGTCAAATTCTCAATTAGAGTAAGGTAAATAGTTATTCAAAATTGAAGAAATTAATTGTTTAACCAGCTTATTATTATTGATAATATAATTCAATTTGAATAATGCTAGAACGTTGCGCTTTATTCTTAAATTTTCATTTTTGATTTGGCTTCTTAGTTATGAAAAAATGATAAATAAACAATAGAGATAATCATTTTTGAAAAAATCTGTTTCTTGTTTGTGATTACATTTTTCTGAAATAAAACAGATATTTAAAATATTCTTCAAAATTTTCTATATTGATTATAATTAAAGCAAATTTTCCTTGAAGGTGTTACTTGGAGCGTTTTTGTTCAAATTTATAATAATATTTATTATCTATTTCTGATTAAAAAACAATTATGTTTGTTAAGTGGCATTAATTATGACCTCATCAAGTAAAAACTGAACAAAATCTTTAAAATTACACAAAAACCCGCGATTATCTAGAATTACTCTAGAAGATAGTTACAAAAAATACTAATTTGTTTGAACAATTATTTTTGCAAAATACATTTAATTATTACCTCGCTCTCAGTGAGAGGTGGACAAAAAGTTGAATATTTGATAAA
This sequence comes from Andricus grossulariae, assembly GCA_011634705.1. Lineage (NCBI taxonomy): Eukaryota > Metazoa > Arthropoda > Insecta > Hymenoptera > Cynipidae > Andricus > Andricus grossulariae. The sequence continues at coordinate 188,718,128 of JAABKJ010007545.1, read as the reverse complement.
AAATCGCAACTTTCTAGCATTATTCAAAGAGAATATTATTGAAAATAATAATGAATGATTTAAACCATTATTTTTGTCAAGACTAATTGAGTATAATTAATTAAGTTAAATTAAGTACCTCAGTCTAATTGAAACTTGGACAAAAAGTGTAACGTTTTTGAAAAAACCACGACTTTCTAACTCTATTCTAAGAGAAAATTGCTAAAAACAATAATAAATTATTGAATTATTTCATGTTAACATTCAATTTGTAGCATCTAGTAGTATTTCATATATTAAAAATGATTTGCATTAAAAAAACCGCAAAAAAAATCATAATTAGCGCCAAAAACTCGTAAAACCCATTTTTTCACTTATGGGGTTTTTTTGGGACCCTATAAAGTAGACTTATGGGGGTGATATTTGGAACGTACTTTTTTGTTCGTATTTTATGGTTAATTTTGGAAAGAAATATGTAATTTCAACTCGATTCAGCTAATATTCACGACTCTGAATAAAATTTACAAAAAATTTTACAATGTCAGGAATTTTATTTTTTGGGATTTTTCAGTCATCCCTTCAAGATATTTCACATGATTTCCTAAAATTTCGAGGGAGTCTTGAAAATTTTGAAACAAAATGTTTCAATTTGGGAAGATTGAAATTTTTTTTTAAAACCGAGTGAATTTAAGAGATATTTAGAATATTTGAAAATATTCAAAAATAATTTAAGACTTGAAAAGGTTATGAAAAATATAAATTTTTAAACTTTCAACCGTAAACTTTAGTAGCTTCAAAAGATGTTTGGAAGATTATGAATGAATAAAAATGTTACCTCAAAATTCCTGGGAAAATTATACATAATTTTTTTTTAATTAACTTTTAAAGAAAACTTTTCAAAACTTAAAAACATTTCCAAAGATTTCTGAAAATATAAAAAAAAATCTGAAAGATTTTTAATCAATTTTTGGAATTTTTCATCTTATCTCGAAATTGCTTTCGTGTCTAGTCTTGTCTCGGATATCGTCTCGAATATTGACTCTTCTTGTCTCGAATTTTGAATCTTGTCTCGAATCACGTCTCAAATCTTGTATTGAATCTGGTTTCGAATCTCGTCTCAAATATCGTCTTGAATCTTGTCTCCAATCTCGTATCGAATCTTATCTCGAATATTGTCTCCTCTTGCCTCAAATCTCGAATCTCGTCTTAAATCTCGTCTCGAATATTGTCTCTTCTTGTCTCGAATCTCGAATATAGTATCGAGCCTCCTCATGAATCTCGAATCTCGAATCTTGAATCTCGTCTCGAATCACGTCTCTAATCTTGTATTAAATCTTGTCTTGGATCTCGTCTGAAATCTCGGCTAGAATCATCAATCTTGTCTTGAATCTCGTCTTGAATCTTGTCTTGAATATTGTCTCGAATCTTGTCTCGAATCTCGTCTCTAATTTCGTGTTGAATCTTGTCTTGAATCTCGTCTCGATTTTTGTCTTGAATTTTTTCTCGAATCTCATCTCCAATCGTCTCTCTCGATTAATGAGGCTAGTGAATTAAAACAAAAATTATGTAACCCAAAAACAATGTTTTTTTCTATTACTCAGAAAAGAATATAATTGTTTTAAATTTGCTAAACCCCATTCAGTGAAAATAATTCAGCTTATCCAACAGCTTAACATGTTGGTAATGATCGCTTAAAATTAAAATGTAGATTATATCGTCACTAGAATGGTACAAAATGATTCGTGAATAGAGCCATACGTATGAGTCATATAAATAATTAAGTTTGTTGGTGTGCAGACTCGCCACGTTAATTTCACAGCTATGCGGGTAGATATAGAGAGAATGAGAGAGGTGGTAGCAAGGGGTGTAGGAGTATGGGGGGAGGGGGTGGAAGTCGTTTATAGCGATTAGTATAATTGCGCGAATACAAATCGAGTATCAGTAGAATATAGAAGCCTTTGGTATGGGTAGTATGCGTATTTCACGAATTGCAGTAATTCTCTAAGTATTGAAATCAATTTTGTAGGTGAATCGAAAATATGGGAAAGCAATGCATAACACGAGGGACATATAAATTTCGCGCGATATCCGAGAGTCGTAATTAGGGATTGCTAAATCGCACTACTAATTAGGTTTGTCGACCCCTAACTCGGAAACATGATTGCTATAATTGATTCGAATTTGACTGTAATCTAATACCTGCAGTTCGGTTTAATCGATAACCGATTACGGAAGGTGAAAAGACAAAAGCCAAAACGGGAGGCATATTGGCTTTGTCGCATTGATGATATAATTATATAACAATTACATTTTTTGCATTTTACGGTAGAGTAATTCTTAGAGGTCGTGCATAAATTACGTAAACTTTTTTTTATTCTGAACCCTCCATTGTTAGGGCTCGTAAGTTATGGGATCTGGTTTCAAACAGTTCAATTGTACTGCAAAAGAACATTTTTCAACAATCTTGGTGAATCCTCAAACAAAACATATTCGTTTTGAAACAAATAGTTGCATTTTTAACCAAAACAGATCACATTTCTACCAAAAAGATGAATTTTCAACAAAACACATACAATTTTTAATTTTTCGAATCGAAAAAAGAGAGAAAAAAGTAAAAAGACTCGAGACGAGACTCGAGACAAGATTCAAGATTCAAGACGAGATTTGAGACGAGATTCAAGACAAGGGTCGCGACAAGATTCGAGACAAGATTCAAGATTCGAGACGATATTCAAGAATCGAGATGAGAGTCGAGATTCAAGAGGTGAGTCGAGACGTGATTCGAGATTCGAGACAAGAAGAGACAATATTCGAGGCGAGATCCGAGACGAGACTAGACACGAAATCAGATTAGGGATAAGATGAGGTGTAAATGAGGGTGGAAAGGTGTAGAGGGGACGAGATTTAAATTTTTTTAATTTTGAACCCAGTAGATTAATTTTCTACCGAAAAAGACGAATTTTCAACAAATAAGATCAATTCTCAACTACGTCGTTGAATTTTTAAAATAAGAAAGATACATTTTTAAGAAAAAATGGTATGGTTAAATCTTCATTAAAAAAAAACAATAAATTTCCAATTAGAAAAACAAATTCTCTATGAAACAGATCAATTTTCTACCAAGTAGTTGAATTTTCAAGCCAGCACAACGAATTTTCAACCTAAAACGAGGAATATTCAATAAAAAATGTAATATTTCAGTCAAAAAAGTTTTTAGTTCAAAATCATCAACAATTAAAGTAAACCATAAAAAGATGAATTTTCAATCAAATCCTTAAATACTCAACTGCTAAAACACATTAATTAAAAAAAAACTGTTGCAATTTAAACAAGCAAAAAATTGATTTTCTCCCAAAAAAGACGAATTCTTGACAAAATACATAAATTTTCAACCTAATAATTATACTTTCAACCAAGAAGATTAATTTTCTACTAAAAAAGATAAATTTTCAACAAAAAAATGAAATAGTTAAATTTCCAGTAAAAAAAATTAATTTCAAAGAAAAGAAGAATGCATTTTCAACGAAATAGTTAAATTTTCTACCAAAAAATTACTTTTCACCAGAAAGTTGCATTTTTAACCTCAATACATTAGATTTCTACAAAAATATATGATTTTCTAAACCATGAAAAAAAATTCAATAAAATAGTAGAATTTTCAGTCAGAAAAAAAAACATTTTAGAAAGAGAAAAATATTGCAATCAAATATTTTAATTTTTAAGTCAAAAAGACGAATTCCCAACAAAATAATTGAATTTCTAACCCAAATAGATTACATTTAAAGTAGATAATTACATTTTTCACTAGAAAATACATTGTTAAATTAATAAAAAACAAATTTTCAACAAAGTATGTGAATCCAAAATGAAAAAGATGAATTTCCAAACAATAAAATTAATGTTCTGCAAAAAAATATAAATTTTCCACAAAATAGTTACATTTTCAACCAAAGAGATTAATTTTGAACTAAAATTTGAGTCTTCAAACAAACGAATGCATTTTTAACAAAGTTGTTTATCTTTCAACCAAGTAGTTGAATTTTCAAAAGAATAAATAAATTCTTAACGAAAAATATAATAGTTGATATTAAAACTGAAAAGTGTTCTAATTTTATGTCAAAAAGAATTGAATTCATCCAAAAAGTCGAATTTCCGACAAAATAGTTGAATCCTTCACCCAAAGAAGCTTAATTTTCGCCCAATTATATTTTCAACCAAAAAAGTTTGATTTTTTAAACCGATAATGTGAATTTTCATCTATTTGTATTTTTAACAAAAAAAGATTAAATAGTTTCCAAAAAAGATGAATTTGTTACGAAATAGATCAATTTTTTGAACCAATGATATAAATTTTTAACAAAAAAGTTCATTTTTAACCTAATAGTTTAATTTTCAACTAAATACATGAATTTTCTATTTAGAATATTATATTCCCACCAATGAAGACGAATTTTCTACTTAAATTATTAATCTTGAACCATAAAATGACTTTTCAATAAAGTAGTTCAATTTTCAAACACAAAAGATAAATTCTCAACTAAAAATTGAATAGTTGATTTTTCAATCCAAAAATATATTTTTTCCAAGTTAAAAACAGATTATTCCATAAAAAAAGGACTTTTCAACAAGATAGTTGAATCCTCGCCCAAAAAGATGAATTTTCAAGCAAGAAAATTAATTTTTAATCAACAAAGATGAATTCTAAACGAAAAATGTTATAGTTGATATTAAAAATAAAAAACATTTCTATTTTAGGACAAAAAGAATGTGAATTCATCCAAAAAGAATAATTCTAAACGAAAAATGTAATAATTGATATTAAAACTATAAACATTTTAATTTTCAGACAAAGAGAGTTGAATTTGTTCAAAAAGACAAATTTTCATCAAAATATTGGAATCGCCAACTCAAAAAGATTTTAATTTCAATAAAAAACGATTACATTTTTACCAAAAGTTGCACTTTCATCAAAAAAAGATTTTTCAGTCAAAAGAGAAGAGAACATTCAGGCAAATTATAATCTGCAGGGAAAAATAATTTTCTAAAAAAAATAAAAATACTGAATGACTTTTTATTTTTGAAGTTTCTCTGTTGATTTGCTTTAAGCCTATATTATATGCTATATAACATGATGTGAAGTATTCAAAGCTTAAAATTAATCTTTTAAAATAAAAACCTAAATTATTATAAATTTTTCCAGAAATCTTATTATCGATACCGGTCATTTCTTTGTTAATAATTTAATTTTCCTCTTCTCGTTCAAAGTGGAAAAAAGTTTATAAATTATAGTGTAGTAGCAAAATTTTAACAACAGAATTATTTCCCAATCTTGAAAAATATTTACAGTTGAAATTTTCTCTTTTATTAATAATGTTTAGAAACGAAATCAAGAACAGAATTGTTGCTTTCATTATAAAAACATAATTGACAAGTTAAATTTTCTCTTTTAAAAATAAATTTGTGGAATTGAAAATCCTCATTTGAAAATTGCAATTTACAAAATTTGATCAAATAAATAAGAAGTAATAAGGAAAATATATGCATTATTTTATGGACTAACCGCAATTAATGTATTAAAAATTAAGAATTGACAAAATTTTAATTTAATTACGAGAGTCGACTAAATCAAAGTGATTCAATTATTCATTCCAAGCTTGTGTTCGAGTGAAGTTAAACAGAATTTAACAGAAAGTCAAAGGTGTCTTGACACGAAAGGATGGAAAGTAGTTCTTAGCTTGTTCCTTCGGGAACCTTCCGCTTTATCAAACTTCTGAAAGCCCTCGAAATTAATATTTTAATAGGTTTTATCCCGGGCTGTGATTTTCTGCATTTTATTTCTCATCACCCCCTCCCCTTCCCCGTCTATAACTCCTCTCCACACATATCACTCCTCTGATACTTTCCCTCCCCCACTCCCCTCCCGCTTAACTATTTACGAACCCTTCCCACTCATCACTTCACCTACCATTCCCTATTCTCGTAACCTAATACACAACCCCTACCACCCCTCACTCCCCACTACTCCTACCCCTTCTCTCCATTCATCTACTCTACCTCCTCTTCCTCTCTCCTAACTTCCCTTCACTCTTCTGTCCTGGTTCTTGTCCCATCCACCACTTCCCATCTACTTTATTTCCTTTTTCCCCCAACCTTACTTCTGCTCCCCTCACCCGCTTTCTCACTCTTCTTACATATACCACTCCGATATCTCCTGAATTCTCACCTCTTACCCACTCGTAAATTTACTTCACCTTAATCGCTTCCTTTCCCTCTCCTTCCTCTCTAGCACTTGTTCTCTTCTCTACTGTTTCCTCTGCCCACACTCCACTACTCTCCCTCCTCTCACTCCCTACTTCTTCTTCCCTCAGTCCCTACTTCTTCCTCTATTTTTCTCATACAACTTTTCCTCCCACACTCCCCTTCCACTTCACAACTTACGAACCTTTCCCATCCATCACTTCCCCTACCATTCCCTATTCCCCTAACTTAATACACAACTCCTACCACCCCTCACTTCCTACTACTTCTACCTATCCTCTCCATTCATATCCCCTATCTCCTCTTTCTCTCTTTTAACTTCCTCTCATCCCCCTGTCCTAGTTCCTGTCCCATCCACCACTTCCCACCTCCTTTAATCTCTACTTCCCCCAACCTCACTTCTGCTCCCCTCACCTACTTCCCTTTTCCTCTCATATCTAACCATCTGTTATCTCCTGAATTCCTAACCCCTACTCACTCGTAACCTCACTTCACCTCAATCGCTTCCTTTCCCCCTACTTCCTCTCTAACACTTGTTCTCTTCTCTACTGTTTCGTCGCCCCACTCTCCACTACACTCCCTCCCTACTTCCTCTTCACCCATTTTTCCTATACTACTTTCACTCCCCTCTCCACTCATATATCTTTCCTCCCCTACTTTCTCCACTCCCATCCTGCCCCTCTTCAACCTGGAACATGTACGACGGACAAAGGCATTTAAGGAATTATAAATTATTATTAAAGGTAGTGTCTGTACGGAAAGTACCATTAATTCTCAATATTATAAAAAATAATAAATTTTTTAAACAATAAGAAGTAACGTAAAAGAAGTAAGATGTAGGCTTAAATAAATTGTTTAAATAATAAATAGACAATCAAAATAAAAATACAACCTCTTCTAGTTTATTAGATAGACCATAGTATTCATAAAATACCCTTAATTGGTGATATTCTATAGAAATAAAATTGTTCAGATAAACAAAAAATTGTTCAAACAATAAAAAATTAATTGAATAAAATATTTTGATGTATTTGAACCAGAAATATCACTTTCATATAAAAAAAGATGAATTTTCAACCAAGAAGATTAATTTTCTACAAAAAAACGCATATCTATCAAAATTCATGAAATTTTCAACGAAATAGTTGAATTCTCAATTCAATTGATGAATTTTCAACAAAAACGACTCACTTTCAAAATTCATCTTTCTTGTTTAAAAATTAACTTTCTTGATAAGAAAAACCCTAAATGAGGAATTTTCAAGAAACAGAATGAATTTTTTAAATAGTTGAATTATTACCTTATTAGGGAAAAATTTTCAAACAAAAATGGAACAGCTACATTTTCAGATAAAGAAATTAATTTTGAGGTAACAAAAAAAATTATTTCGAAAAAATAAGTTAAGTTTGTCAAATAATACTGTCATTTTTGATCAATTTAAATTTTAAATTAAAATTTATCATAATGAATCATCGTGAAAGCATCAAATCGATTATAACTGTTATTTTTAACTAAGTAGTTTAATTTTCCACCGAAGTGGTTAAATTTTCAACCAGAAGAATGAATTTTCAACAAAAAAGTTAATTTTCAACCAAATTGTTGGAGTTGCAACTGAAAATATAAATCTTGAAAAAACAAAAAAAAATGTACATAGTAGTAATAGTTAATATTGCAACCAAAATTTTTAATTTTTAATGATTGATTTACCAAAAAAATTAATTTTCTACTATAAAAATAATTTTCAACAAATTGCATGAATTCCTGAAGACAAAAGATGAATTTCCAACCAAAAATGGAATAATTACATTTTCTATATGAAACGAATTTTCAACAAAGTAATTTAAAAAACAATAGTTTAACTTTCATGCAACTAGTTAAATTTTTAACAAAACAAGATGAATTTTTTAACAAAATAGATCCACTTTCAACAAAGTGAGTTATTGATAAGTCGAAGTTAAGAAACAATAATTATCCAAATAAATTCTTATTGTTTATAAAAATCTTCTCCTACAGTAATTTTAGATAATTGCGGTTTTTTTAATGAAATTCTTAACTTTCTTTTTACTTAGTAAGATAATAGTAGCGGGTTTATATGAAATTTTGAGCTTCGCTCTGATTTTTCAGTTAAAAACAAATAATCAGTATTAATAATTATTCAAAGAAAGAGGCTGTCGGTACCTACTTTGAGGAAAATTTACATTTAATATGATCCATATAGAAAATTTGAAGAATATTTCAAATGTATGTTCTATTTCAGAAAAATGTTTTCACAAAAAAAGGAAAAGGTTTTTTAGAAAGAGATAATTTTCTCTGATGTTCATTTGTTTAGAAAATTAGGTTTGTTAAATTGCATTAATTATTATCTCACTCCAACTGAAAAGTTGAAAAATTTGGAAAAGCTTGCGACTTTCTATCTCTATACTAAGAGAAAATTGTTAGAAAAAATAATAAATTGTTCTAACAATTCATATATACATTTGATTATCAATAGACAGTAGAACGTTGTGTGTTTTAAACAATTTACATTTAAAAATAGGGGAAAAATAATCCTAATTCCAAAAAATAGAAAAAACTAAATTTTTCACTAATGGGTTTTTTTTGGGACCCTATAAAATAGACTCATGGTGGTGGTATTTAAAAAATAACTTCTGATTTATATTCTATGGTTAGTTTTCAAGAAAAATGTTGAGTTTCAACTCGATTCAGCTAATATTTACGATCCTGAATAAATGTACAATTTCTTATGGGTAATTCGTTTGAAACTTCATTCGGCTTGCGGTACTTCAAAATATCACTTAAGAAGAAAATGCATTTAGTTTTTCGTGGTTTTGAACAAATTATTCTTTGACATTATTTGAAATTTATTATATTTATAAAAAATGTGATAGAATTAGTATAGCTCTTTCAGAATACAATGTTTTTTTTAGAGGGACCTAAAATGTTGAGATTCCTCAAAAATAAAAATTTGATAACGTTATAAAATAAAGAAATATTCTAACAGTAAATTGTCCCTAGGCGATATCGTGATATTCCCATGCGTCTCATAAAACTCGGGAATGCAATAACAGAATTATAGGTTTCAGCTTAAATATTTATGATTTCGCGGCGATTTATTGGCATGTTGGTTGCAGACCACTCATATAGTCCTATTAAACCTCAATAAAGGATTGATTAACAGTTTTACACTATCCGCAAGTACGGGAATATCGGACATTTATTTTGATAGGAGCGTACCTATCTACCGAGAATGCGATACCACATCCAATTTAATATTGATAAAACCCGCATTGGCGAGGAACGTAAAATGTTATCAATTTCTTCCTTTGTACATTTTCTCAAAGTTTAATCTAAAAATTGGTATCAATATTGTTCTATAAAAACATTTTCGTCGAGTTTAGATTGACATAAATGTCCATATCGATTGGCGTGTGACAGTGGTCCGCATGGCAGAAGTGAAGCTTTGATGGAATGAATTTGAAATTTTTCGTGAGAAATCATCATGAGCTTTGAGGAGATCGCATAGTAAGAAAGTGCAGAGAGCAAATTCAAAAATATTAAATATTGTTCTCTAAACATATTTTCGTCGAGTTTATATTAATATTAATATCAATATCAATATCGATTGGTGTGTGGCAGTGGGGCCACATGTCAGGAGTGAAGCTTTAATGGATTAGCTTTAATATTTTCTGTGAGGAATCATCATGAGTTTTGAGGAGATCGCATGGTAAGAGAATGCAGAGAGCAAATTCAAAAATATTAAATATTGATCTATAAAAACATTTTCGTCGAGTTTATATTAATATCAATATCAATATCGATCGACGTGTGGCAGTGGGCCACATGGCAAAAGTGAAGCTTTGATGGAATAACTTCTAAATTTTTCGTGAGGAATCATCGTGAGTTTTGAGGAGATCACATAGTAAGAGAGTGCAGAGAGCAAATTCGAAAATATTAAATATTGTTCTATAAAAACATTTTTGTCGAGTTTATATTAATATCAATATCGATTAGTGTGTGGCAGTGGGGCCATATGGCAGAAGTGCAGCTTTGATGCAATAACTTTGAAATTTTTCGTGAGGAATCATCGTGAGTTTTGAGGAGATCGCATGGTAAGAGAATGCAGAGAGCAAATTCAAAAATATTAAATATTGATCTATAGAAACATTTTCGTCGAGTTTATATTAATATCAATATCCATATCGATCGGCGTGTGGCAGTGGGCCACATGGCAAAAGTGAAGCTTTGATGGAATAACTTCTAAATTTTTCGTAAGGAATCATCGTGAGTTTTGAGGAGATCACATAGTAAGAGAGTGCAGAGAGCAAATTCGAAAATATTAAATATTGTTGGGTAGTCACGTGTCAAGGGTCAGTTTACAATAACGTCTTTCTTTTCAAGTTAACTGTTGGAAATATTGAGTGCTTTGAATCTCTCGAAATCATTTAATAAAATCCCTTAAAATCTTTTTAAATCTCTGCAGGCCTTTTTAAATCCCGTGAAATCATTTGAAATTTTATCAAAGCACTTCAAATTTTCCAAATCCCATTAATTCTTCGATATTTCTTGAAATCCCGTAAAACCAGTCGGAATCTGATTTAACTCCTTAAAATCCCATAAATTCTTGTAAAATCTCCTGATTGATATTTTTTGTAAAATTGTACTGTGTTTCTTCAAGTCCTTGAAATCTTTTGAAATGCCTAAAAGGCTTTGGAAATCTCGTTAAAATCCGTAAAAGTTTGGAAATTCTTTGTAGGAAATGTCTTCATACTCTTGAAATATGTGAAACCTCTCTCGTTATCCTTTGGAATCGTTTGAAATGCCCAAAAATTGTTGAAATCCCTTGAAATCTTTCGAAATTTCGTTTACAGAAAACATAATTTATATATTGAGTAAAAAATATAAAAATCTTACGAATCCTTACAATAGGGGGAAGGGGTCTAAAATTTCAAAAGTCATCCTTACTTTGTGATGGTAAATTGCCGTATAAAAATATGTTATCATTCAGGCCGAGTCTAAAGTGACTCGGTTGGGCTAAAAGTACGGACTGTCCGTACGTTTAGCTCGGCTAGACTAAACGTACGGGCTGTCCGTACGTTTATCTTTGACTACACGTCCGGGCTAAAAGTACAGACTGTCAGTATGTTTAGCTTTTACTACACGGCCGGTCTAAACGTACGGACTGTCGTATGTTTAGGTTTGACTACACGGCCGGGCTAAAAGTACGGACTTAAACATTTCTCTTAATTTGATATTTATTTTCCATTTTGCAAAAGAACGTGGAAACCACTGACTATATCCGCGAATAAGCCAGGCTAAATGTGAATACTTTTAATTTTAGTAAAGTGGGTGGATTTATAATAAATGTGGCTTGGAAAAGGGAATCAAAATTGAAGTTGGAAAAATGATTTTATGCAAGAAAATGAGAGGAAGAAGAAGCAGGCTTGCAAAAACTCAAAAACTGAAAGAATGATCTGACAGATTGAGGTTATGTTTACTCTCGTTTTGTCTTCGAAGATTGTTACTTACCTAAAAACATTTCACAAGCGAAAACATATATTTATAAATCACTAGAATATTCCATTTAGAGAAAGCCGAAATGTGTATATTTTTTAACCACAAAAACGCACGAAACAAATCACATGTGTGCCCCCCCCCCCCCCCCCCCCCCCGGTACCGACAGTGTACACACAGGTCGTGGGAAATCCTTCACGACGATATAAATATGCCGTTAAAAAATAAAATTGGTTAAATAAACGATTTTTATATGTTTAAAATCATTGTCATATTCAAGAATATTTTCTTTTTAAAAAATTTCATAATTAATAATGCATATTTTAAAGAAATCTGATTTTCAAATATAGTAAATAGTAGTTCATTTAGGTCCGTAAGTTAAACCAAACCACATGCAGCTAGGACTAAACGTACGAACTGTCTTTATGTTTAACCTGGCCGTATAGCTGAAAGTAAACGTAGGGACTGTCCGGTCTTATAGACACTACCATAAATTTATCCAAATTGTTCAACTTTGAGCATTTTAATTCTAAATAAACTCTGTTGTATTGTATAGTAGTCACTAAACGTTTTTAGGTTTGAAGGCCTAGAAATAGAAAAGGTTTCTATTTTGGAATTGCACATTCTTTCATTTTTTCATTTTGGGGTTGTGTATATGTATATAATTTTAAAAACTAAGAATTTGAATTTATTGTTTGGCAATAAAATTATTCAACTTAAAAAATTCAAAATTTTGAAATCAGACATAATTATACGCACTGAGAAAACATATTACTTAAACCAAAGAATAATTTTTTCATGTGAAAAATTTTCTTCGGTCAAAACAAAATTTGATTGGACATATTCAGTACTATATTTATGTAATCTAAGTGATCTTTTTTCTAAGTGTACCTTCAAATTTCACGCTTCCTATCATAAAATGCTGTTTTATTAATTGCTTACTATATATATTTTGTTACTGACATTTCCTCAGCAAAATTTGTGTTACTAAAGTATTTTGATCGTGATATGTTTGACAAAAACATCGGAAGTCTTTAAGAAAGATGAAAAAAGCAAAATGCACTTAGATATTTAAAAGGTAGTTTTATTACCCCATGTTTCAGCCATGAGTGATCTACGAAGCGAGACCTGCCTCGATGCACCTCCCACTCGCTGAAATCGAGGCTAAAATGCACTAAAACGTTAATAGTAATTCGGTACCAAGATTTTATCGAGAATATCTTTAAATTGCATTTACTACCCTTTTACGAGCTTATAAATCTGACCACCTTGGGATATCGTGAAAATTTCTATATCTAAATATTAAAAAGCCCATGGCGCCATTTTCGATTGAAGTCGAAATTATTGTTGTCGAAGACCTTGTGTTCATGATTGGATGAAACTGTTTTTTTTTTTATTTACCGATTAAAATAAAGTTTTAAAACTTCAGTCATATAAGAAATGTAAGGTTATCTAAATAATATATTCAACAATAATAATAATCAAGGGAATAAAGGTGTCCAGCACTTTGAAATGCAACAAGGTAATGTGTTCAGTTCAATAAACATAACAAAGAATCCAAGTAATCAAACTTAATTAGTTTAGATACAGTTTTTCAACTGCACTCTTTTAAAAAAAATTCCATATTCTCTTAACCATAGAAAAAGTCAAAATTAAAAAAAATGGTTATTAATTTGTGACGTTGGTTTGGCTATGAAAAATATGGTTTTTATAAACTCGATTAAAATTAAAAACTACATTTTTTATATTTAAATTAACCTATAAAGTTTATATGTTATACAAATATATTATTAAAACAGTACTTGTATTTAGACCAGAGGCCAAAAAAGCCATGGCATAGGGCGGACAATTATTAGACGCGGCACGGCGGTTTAGAATGGTTTTTTATCATTATAGAAAACACGTCTATCGGAAAACTGGACAAGGAGATTTTAAACTTACGGGCGATTTTTGGGGCTGGGAAGAGCTGGAAAAGAGGGCTTTTACACTTAGTAGCGCTTTTTGGAGTTAAGGAGACCTGAAAAAGGTTGTTTTTTCACTTAGTGGTGATTTTTGGGGCTGGGGAGAGCTGTACAAAAGAATTTTAAACTTAAGGGTGATTTTGGGGGTTGGGGAGAGCTGGACAAGGGAATTTGAAACATAAGGGTAATTTTTGAAGCTGTGGAAAGCTAAGGGGAATTTAAAATAAGGGGTGATTTTTGGGGTTGGGAAGAGCTAGGCAGAGATGATTTTCGGGGCTAAGGAGAGCTGGACAGGGTGATTTGACACTTAAGGGTGTTTTCCTGAGCTGGGAGAACTGGAAAAGGGGATTTTAAACATAGGGGTGATTTTTGGAGCTGGGAAGAGCTGGAAAAGTGGTTTTTACACTAGGGGTGATTATTGGGGCTGAGAGATGGACAAGGAGATGTTAAACACAAGGATGATTTTTGAAGCTATAGATAACTGTACAAGGGGATTTTGCAATTAGGGGTTATTTTTGGGCTGGGCAGAGCTGAACAGGGAGATTGGACACTTGCGGGTAATTTCGTGGGCTGGAAAGAGCTGTACTAGACGGTCAATTTTAGGGGGATCTAGGGCGGACTGCGACCTAAATTCGGCTTTGTATTTAAGTAAATAATTTAATTGTTGAAAGTTAAATATTTTAGCATGTTAACAATTAGAACTAGAAATATGCAGTTTTTTGTATAGGTGAGAAAATTATATTTTCAAAATAAATTTCAGGACCTCTATAAATGATCTTAAAACTTTTTTGGTGATTTGGAAACTTTTTCATGTTGAGAATTCATATTTTTGGTTGAGGATTCGAATAACTAGTTGAAAATTTCATTTTTTATGAATTCAACTGTTTTTTATTTTAAATAAAATTATTTTTTGATTGAAATATCAAATATTACATGTATCGTTGAGAGTTCATTTTTGTTGGTTAAAAATTGAACTACTTTGCTAAAAAGTGATTCATTCTTTTGGTTGAAGATTCATCATTTTAGTAGAAAATTCTTATTTTTTTGAAAAATATTGAATCTTTTTTAGTGAATAGCTCGTCTCTAAATTTGAATCAGTGGGAAGTGAGTTACTACTAAATAAAATCAGGAACTGATTTCATTGATCAATCATTTAAAAACCCACTCTGATTGATCAGGAAATCTGTGCCTGAAAAATCAGTCAAATTCGCTGTTTAATCAAAGTGAAACCCGATACTGATTATATGGCAATTATCAAACTGAATCATTTCAGTTTGGACATTTTAAATGGGAGAGAAATATTTTTAATTGAACGATTTTGCATCATTGATTGCATGTTCTACTTTTAAAAATCTTAAATCTGCCATTTAAGCTTCAATTTCATTTTTAAACGTACAAAATTTTAAAACATTGAAAATTAAATATTATTTTCAATCGACGCTTTAAAAACTACCTAATTGAAAGCCTAAAAAATTTACTTTGAAACCTTGATCTTAAATATAAACAATTTTAATTCGAAAGGCGGCCCCTCGTATGTTTCGTTATTTTAGTACGATGACATTTGTTTATTACATTGCCAACTTTATAATTAATGGCAATAAAGAGAAAAAAGTTGAGTGAATGTTTACTTTTTCATATATTTTGCCTATTTAATAAAAAGAAACTTTTTTTGTTTTATTACAATTAGAGTATGAACTACTATTTTCAAAACTCGTGCTAAAAATTAAGAAAAAGAATGAAAGAAGGTATTTGTGGTTCATATTTTATCTAGCAAGGAATTGCAGTGAGTTCAAGCATTTACCTAGCACGTTACATTGTAAATAGGTATTAAATGCTGTCAACAGATGTACCAAGAGTTAACGATGCTTTTCGTAATGTCTGTCATTAACATGCATGTTATATGCACTAAAATGACAATGTTCGTCTACTGAACACATTAACTTATGTTTCTAAAATTAACATAATTTAAAAATGTTGTAATAGAAATATTAAGTAATATGAAGTTACCAAACACATCAAATATTTATGAAATTGAAGAGAATATAAAAAAAAAGTATGTAAACAAAAAATCAGTCAAAAATTGTATTACAGGCAAGTAATGCAAGTGATGTTATAAGAAAAATACAGTCTTATTATCTAAGTATAGGAAAATTTCGCAGAAGCAATAAAAAAATTGCAATTATAATTTGGGGATCTTTTATTAGAACAATTTCAGTGAAAATATAAAAATACTGTACAATTACAAATTAAGGAATGAAGTACTTGTAACATAAACCTAAAGCTTATTACAAAGTAACATTTTGCTTAAATTTATCAATTTTATGTACAAAAAAGTCACGTACGGTCATTGATTTTTTACATACAAATATTCCTCTGAATGATTAAAAAAAAATCTTGATATTTATGTGAAAACCGGGGTGGAGTTCGCGTGACTTTATTTTAATATCGCTATTTTAAGTACGAACTTAAAATGAAAAATTCTTAATGTCAAATATACAATACTATTTTATCAAAAATATACATATCGGATATTAAAATACATATACATTAAATTGTTTAAAAATATGAGTCATACAATATACAAATGTTTCGTCGATAAATCGGAGTTTTAGGTATAAATCTACATTTTACATACAAAAATCATCTTTGGTAGATTTGCTGTATGGCCGAGGCCAATAAAAAGGCACACGAGCTTTAAATAATTTGCATGATTTTTTTCTTTTTCAATATTCAAAAAGATATTTTCTGCTTAGAAAATTTATAAATTGGACCGTTATTCTAAACATAATTTTGTCTATCTAATTTCTACTTAACTAAAAAATGTTCTCGCTCGTTCAACGTTAAATTATTCTGTTTTAAAAACATTATTGGAACTTAATATATAAATAAAATTGTTTTATTTTTGTATTTGTTAATTAATGTTTAAAATATTGGAATTCATAATTAGAGGAGTCGTGAATCCTCAGGCTGAATTGGCCTTGGTTTCTTTTAACGATCCCTTGTCTAGGCCCCCACGAAGTGATGCAGCTGTCACGGTCATTTTGACATTTTTCTTTTGCTGTGACTGCCACACGCAGCATTCTCTTTGTAACGGGTGTTCAAAACTTGATTAGTCAATTAAAAGACCCGTTTTCCTCAAACAACTTTTTCATTTTCTAATTTCCAAGATTTTCAATTTTTAAACAAGTAAGGGCTATTCGAATTTTAATTTAGTCTCTTTATGTAGCCCCTTGTATTTGGTAAATTAAAATGTTTTAGGAAAGTATCTATCATTAATGAAAACATTTGTTGAGTATAAAAAGTTCACTTTTTTTATGAAGTAAAGACTAACTTTTTTTTAAGTTGACATATTTCTCATCTCAAAAACGGGTCGTTTTCCTGTCAAAATTAAAACTCATGAGCGTGAGAATACGATGAGCAGGTTTCTGTTTATGATTCCCGAGGGCAATATTGTCACAAGTGTTCGGAGTCATTTTCAGAAAAATTGACAAAGCGATCGTTCCTCAAAAACAAAAAAGAAAAGAAAATATTGAAGATATCTCGTGTCAATAAAAGTATTGAATTTGTTTTTTTAGGCTCAAATAATTTTTCATTTTTCACTCAAATAAAATTTTAAATATTGTTTTTTTACGAGACATGGGAATTATTTTAACCTCACATTAATGACAAACTGATGCGATTAATTTGATATATTATCCTCTTTCAAGTTTGGGTTTGAGTTTCGGATGCCAAGGTAAAGAAATAATTTTAAAAGTTAGGATCGTCTTTTTTTTTGTTGCGCATGATTTGAATTTGGCGCGACTTTAGCGTAGAAAGATCGGGAGCGTGTGGCGGCACATTCGAAATAGAAAAAAAGAGGCCGCTATGGGGAGGAGATCGGTGTTTTTTCCCGAAGATTCACTACCGCAATAAAGACAGTCCGGGACTTTAACGCAGCGTGTCTTCGTTAAGCGAGTAAAACGCGGGTAGAGTTTGCTTTGGCTGGATTAAAATAACTAACTCCATCCGAAATATTCACACGCTCGCCTTCGCCCGGTTACTGCAGATGTGTGAACGTATATGTGTATGTGTAAACATATATCTTGAAAGACAGCTTTTATAATGCATAATAATTCCAAAATAAGAAAAGGCAGGGTTGTAATTGTTACAGAATTTCGATTTTTAAATTTCAGACCTTTTCCAGCCTGGTTCCAGAAAAGTTATTTCAATTTTGCATGCATTTTCAATCTCACAGCTACTAATGCTTTTTTTATATTGTATATAGGTACAATTTTGAACGATAAACATTTAAAATTGAACCATTTGTGAATATTTCAATTTATAAATACTCAATTTTGAACGCTTTCAAATTGTATTTTTAATTTACAAACATCTCAATTCATTATATTGATTATTTTAAAATTTTTACATTTTTCAAACCTTCAGTTAAATATTTTTGACAAACTTATATATCTCTTGAAATTGTGTACAATTTTCAAAGATATAAATTTGAAAATATTTTTAATATTTCAGTTCAACTCAATGTTGAAAGCCTTCAATTTTATATTTTCCAGACTTGAACGTGTTTAATTAAAATGTCCTTTTCTGTAAACGCTTTCAAATTAAAATTATTAAATTTAAATTCAAGTGCATTAACTTATTTTTCGAGTAGTCAATATAATGCTGCCTTTCAAATGTGAAGTCTGAATTGAAAAACTTGCTTTCAATTCCTTCAATATTCTAACTTTTTTCTTTATAAATTCCAAAATAATGATTTATAAGACTACAATGATAAATTTAACGATTTGAATGTAATTAAAAGAAATAAAATCAGACTAATATCTTTTATATAGGTAGAAATTTAGGTCCCGGGTTTTCCCGCTGGGAAAAACCCAGGTTAGAGCCCGGGATTTAATTCCTAATCCTGAAATCAGCTCGTAGGGCCTGGGCAATAAATGGTCAAAAGCTTCATTGTGGGCGGAAACCAAATTCTGTTGGTCCTACCTTAACGCTTGATATATAATCATAAATCGTAAATTTTACTTTAAGGGGTCTATTTTCCTCTCGAGAGGTTGTCCGCTGAGCTTTTCACTTAAGAATTTGGATACCTGTAGGGGAATACCGGCAGTAATCGGCCATTCATTACTGCCATTGTTACCACGGCTTCTTTGGCCTTCGGCCTATCGGGATTCCCCGAGGCACGCGCTTTATGAACCAGCAATATTCTGAACCATAAGACTGACTGGGCCATTTCTGCACTCTTAAAATTGAAAATTATTAACCCAGCAATGAAAGAAAAAAGGGACCTTATTCCAATTTATAATACAATTTAATTTTAGATTTTAAGGCACTTATTAGAAAAATAACTAAATAATTGAATAATAAGAAGCGATTAACTTGCTATTCTTTTATTTTTAAAAATATATCAACATAGAACGAGCGAGAAAGACTATCCTATAAGATCGCAGATTTTTAATCACGGTACTACTAAAATCGTGCTTTAGTGAATAGTAATTGATCCGCAGTTTAATTTATTATTAAAGAGAAGCACCATTTTCATACTTTCAGATCAAGGAAAGTAGAAGATGGTTCTAAATATCGTTATTTACAAAAAAAAAAGCAATACTAAATATAAATATCAATCTATTAAATTATTTACAAAATACAATATTTAGGTTGGAGACATTCAATGGTTTTCGAACCTGCGAACCCAAAATGTTCCTAAAAAAATCACTGGATCCTGGATTCATCACGCACAGATTACCTGTTTTGTGATGCAGTTTTGTTGGGGATTTCTATAACGTAGCATTCCAGTCGCCTTGCATTCTCCATACACTGAAGGCGTAGGAAAGTTTTTCGTGGGCCATGAAGTTGCAGGAAGCTGATGCTATTTCTCTTGCTGCTAAGTGTACAGCTTTTCTTTGATTGGCGTCTCCTTAAAAAAGAAAAAGTACATTTACATTATTAAATGTTGTTAAACAGGTGTTTCAGTTGGGTCATTCTGTACAGCGATTCTTGTATTTGAGTCATTGAATTGTTTCCTTTTAGCAAAAAAGCAAACTCGTCTTTTTCGGTTATTAAAATTAATATGCCCGTAACGTTTTTTGTTTAGATATTTAGAAAATTGAAATCTTACCCTTAAATTTGATTTGGGTCCATAAATTGTGTTTGTTGTGTTTTTTATAGTTTGTTCGGGAGCACGTAGTTCCGTAAAAATGCACGTTTTAGATCTGAAAAATATAGCGGTATGCTTTTTTACTAAAAGGAACCAATTTCAGATGATCTTTAACATATAATTTGGAATGTTCAGTGTATTTTTAAACCGTTGTAAAATTTAAATATTTTTAATTTAACTCGTTTGAAGGTTGAATAATATGAAGATCAGAATTGGCTTTTATTTAAGGAAAAAATTTAAAAGGAAAAAGGCTGAGATTATTTCTGTTCACGAGATTCGACTTGAATATATAAAATGAACTGTGCCAATAAGAGCCGTCTTCGGGTACTTCGCACTTTCAATATTATCATTATTCAAGTGAAATTACGATAATCGCGTCATTATTTTGAGCTCGCTTGCTTGTACAATGTCAACTCTTGACTGAGATACTGGGGATTATTTAACGAGACGGTGGCCCTGGCACAAATTTATGACGACTCGTTACATGGGAGGTGCATTCAATTTCAATACATACATAAAGAAAATTTAAAGGAAAAGTTTAAAAAACATTTAGAAACTATTCTTAGGCCTAGAAACAGAGAATAATTCATTCTTATAGAATTAACAGTTGATAGGGTGGCCGGAGGACAGGAAAACCCCTGGAAATCAGGGAAAATTCAGGGAATTTTATTGGTCAGGGAAAGTCAGGAAAGAGTTTTTTGTGAATAATCTTGCAAAGTCAAGGAATTTCTATGAGAGGCACTTTCAATAACTGCGAAGGACAATAACTTGTATTTCTAAATTTTTTTTCAACTACTTTGGCAGAAAATTAACTTTTTGTTGAAAATTCAACTATTTTATAAAAATTCGTCTATTTGGATTAAAAATTCATCTGATTTAATAGAAATTTAATATTTTTTGTTAAAAATGCCAACGTTTGGTTGAAAATGGATACTCGTTAAAAATTAATCTTTTTCCATTGAAAAATGAACTACTTTGTTAAAACAATCATTTTATTGTTGAAGATTCACAATCTCAGTTGACAATCCATCTCTTTGGTCGAAAGTTGAATCCAATTTGTTTGAAAATTCGACCATCCCGTTGAAAACGCAAATTTGTTCAAATTTACTTGAAAATTTAACTATTTCAGGCAACTTTGAAAATAAAGTTTTTCGGTCACCAAGGTTATGAACTAGTTTGCCCTCAATGTGTAAAATGAAAATAATTTCTGTCGCAAGCACTATTCAAATTAAATATTTTTTTAGAGCTCAACAAACTTCCTGGACCCAAAAATAGCTTTAAAACTCCATAATTGATAAAGATTAAAAATAGCCTTTATGGAATAATTTATAGAGTTTTATTTGAAGATTCCTGAAAACTTAACTTTTGCTTGAATTTGAAGAGGTAGAGGCCGAAGCAGTAAAAAAAAGTAGACAGAGTGAAGTCTTGGGTTGAAAAAAAGTGGATTTAGGCGCGGGTGCAGAGTAAAGCACTCATGAAGTGCAGATAAGAGTAAAGCGGTTATATGGGCCTGTTCAATCGTCGGGTCCTGGCTTCTAAATTACGAGAATCTACTTCGGGGGTCTTTTTAATTACGTTACACTATAAACATAAAATCCAGTACTGTAAACAGGCTGTGTTTTTGATATCCTCGAGCACATCTTCAAAAAGCTACTGTTTGCAACTGAACAACACTCAAACTCTCTCACGGTGTTAGAAAATTGTATGTAAGCAGTTATTTTTATGGAGGCGTCGACGAAAGAACCCAAAAGAAATATTTTGTCAAAATGTAATTAAAATAAAATGTGAATCAAGAATTTATGTGATAACAGGGAGCCTGATTTTTTGAAAAGAATTCACTCAATACTGTAGCATAAATATTTATAAATTCTACAATGAAACCTTTGGCAATATAAAAAGGTATCATAAAATTACAAACATTGATAAGAGTTAAAATATAAAGCGAAGATAATATTAAATTTACACTTTCGGAAATGTGTATGTCTAATAGTTTTAAAGAAGACCTTAAATTTAGTTTTAATTTATAATACAAAATCAAAAGACATACACAAATTATTTGGATACAAATTTTACTTTCGACTGAACTTTTATTTTATTTCCCAGCATATTTTCAAAAATTTCTGGGCTTCAAAATTTATTTTCAATAATTCGACGATGTTGAGGTGTAGAGGAATCTCTTTCTCGAAATAATAAATTGTCGTTCATTAAAATCGTATTTATTTTAATAATTTTGTATAAGAAACAATGAGATAAAAAGTTGTAAAAATACAATTTTAGAAATGAATAATTTTTGTATGCTCTACGTTTCTTCATAAACGGTACAATCAATAATATAATATTGCATTTTAAATTGTAATATGTCTGTACTGGATAATAAATATATGCGTTCTATATGACAAAGTTAACGAGTGTTTTAGAGAAATTTGGAATAAATTATTTTAATAGTTTTGAGCTAAAAAATATTTGAGGAAATTTTTGAAGGTATTATAAATAATTTGAGTATCTTTTTGAATTGTTTAGAATTAAATATATTTTGCGTCCATAATTCTTAAATTAAAAGGTATTTCAAAGAAGTATTGAGTGTTTTAGAATCATTTGGAACAAACAAATATTTCAAGCTAAGAAATATTAAGGGAAACGATAGTATTTTAAAGAATTTAATTATTTTTTTACTAGGTACTTCATTCGACAAAAATAAAGTCTACAAAAAAAATTTGAGAAAAAATCCAATTACAAAAAATATTATCAAAATAATTATCTATCGTAAGTTTGAAATTTTTTTCATAAAAAATAACTCATTTTCTTTCATAAGATATGACCTAATATTTCAACTCTTAAAATTAAAGAAAATTTTCCACAGACCTCATTTTTTGCACACTGCTTAAGCGGAATTATAATTTATTCCTAATTGAATTTGTTTGGCCTGAAGAATCTTAGGTTCAACAGTTTAAAATTCGATTAATTGTTACCGTAAATAATTAGAAATGTATATTCAAGTTTACAATATAGGAATTTTGAGCAATTTTTCAAATGTCATCTTTAAAAATTGATTTGTATTAAAAATTATAAATCTTACAAATAGTAATTTCAATAATGTTGGGGTACAAACATTCTCAATCAATTTCGGATATGTTTGAGTGAAAAATAATACTTGAAATAGAAAATCTTTTAATTAAAAAGTGCCAATGTAAATTGTACGTGTGGAAAAATGTTAACTTGAAGCTTTCAGTTTGTGATATATATATAAGCTTCAAATCAAAAAACAAGAAGAAAGATATGCAAATAAAGATATAACTCACCATCGTCTAAGCCTTCCAAATTGTCAAGCGGACACTGCAGAACCTGAACCAGGAAGTCGATATACCTCGATGCTAGCCTCAGTGTTTGGATCTTGCTCAGCTTATCACTCGGCATGGTCGGAATTTTCTTCCGAAGGGTAGTAAACGCCTCATTTAAGCTTTGCGTTCTTTGTCTTTCCCTCACATTAGCAATAACCCTCTGATTCTGAATCTCCTCATGACTAGCGCCACTCTTCCGTCGCATCTTGAACCTTGATGAAGAAGATGATGCTGTATCATCATCGGAATCGTTATCCACGCTGTATTTCCTCTTCCTCTTGCCGAAAGAAATCCTCCCCGTCTCGAAACTCTTTGCCGAAGACTGTTCCGACCTCATATTCCTAATATTCTCTTTAAAATCCGCCACTCCATCTTTATAGTTTGGCTCTTCTTTGAAGTCAATAACTTCCGGCTTGAACTCAACTATATTATTCATGTAGGTCTGTTCATGAATTTGTGAGTTCATTTCCTCTCCGGATGAGTACATCTGAGGCGACGGTGATAAGTACAAACTATTTTCATGATCCCTACTGTGATTAGAGAGAATTCCTGGGGAATTATCGTGAAGCCGTCGCTCATAGTCAACTTTGTCGAAAACCAATTTTTCATTTTGATTCTGGTACAAGCGTTTGTTTTCCATGTTCTCGTAGACGAGGTAAGAAGATGGGGGTTGATAGTGTGGATTGTGATGGTGATGATGATGGTGCAGATTCGGGAGGTTTCTTTGATCCTGAGGGTTGCTCAGATCCATCAGGTGAGTTGGAGGTGAAAATCTCTCGTAGTGGTTTGGCGAATTGCTCGCCGAACTTCCGCCACTATGTGGAATTCCCGAACTGTCGTTCACCATAACATACACACTCGGTACGTTGCACTGCAGGTTCGCGGATTGGGCCTGCATCATATTTGCAGATTTCTTCAGTTATTCGCAAAAAATCGAGGTGATTAATAATAATGTTTGTAAAAAGAAGAAATACACGAGGTGGTTGAAATCGAAGTATCGAGATGTCAACTTTTGCTAGAGAAGTGCTAGGTTGAACTACACGACGCGAAGTGTCAGGGGTGAGACTTGTTTGAAGGAATGACCCTGTCTTCTCTGGGATGTCAGTTGAGGAAACCCGCCTCTTCGAGATACGTTCCTCCTCTACCCCCACTCCAACACCCCCACTACGAAGGTTTCTTTTATCTGAACTGTCAGTTAATCCCCACCCACGCTTTGGTTGGATGCCCTTGCTGCATATTCCTATGTCCATGCCTTGCCGTTAGTACTCTCATGATCGGAGGAAGAAGGGATGCTTGCCGATCCACGAGGGTTGAGAGGGGACAAGAGAGCGCAAATTATGGACGGTGGAAGAAAAAGAGAGAGGGAATTGAGGAAAAAGGAAGAGAGGATAGAGTGAGAGGCAAATATGGAAAGAAGGAAAGAGGGATGGATGTTTGTATCTAGATTTGCAATTTGCAGAAGAATAAGGGATCTGGACTCCGTTTTTCACATTTTTATGAAAAATACTGTCTACCTGAGCGGGATTTTTTTCTCAGGGGAAAACCCGGGAAAATGGCCGGGAATGTGATTCAGTAACCGGAATCTTTCGAATGTACTAACATGCAAATTAAAAGTGTTTTCATATATTTTATTACTCTAATGTTGAGCTGGAACAGGGAATTCATCAAAAAATCATAATTTTACACTGGAAATAGGGAATTTTCCAAAAGAATTAAAATTTATAATTAAATTCAGAATTCGCGACAATTTGAATCTTTTCTCTTTCAAATTTTGGAAAAAGCGAGTTACTATACTTCTGAATTATAATAAAAAATGTTGTAAATAAATATTATTATTATTATTATTATATCATTAAGCCGTTTCCCTTTCGGGGTAGGCGTGAATTGCTCGGTTGGATAGTAATTTTCCAGTTCGGGAATTTTATTATTCGGGAAATTTCCATTCCGCGAATTGCGTTATTCGGAAATTTTATTATTGGGGAATTTTCCAATTCAGATATTTTATTATTCGGGAATTTTATTATTCGAGAATTTTCCATTTCATGAATTGTGTTATTCGGAAATTTTATTATTCGGGAATTTTCCAATTCGGGAATTTTAATTTTCGCAAATTTTCCTTTTCGGGAATTTTATTATTCGGAAATTTTATTATTCGGAAATTTTATTATTGGGGAATTTTCCAATTCAGATATTTTATTATTCGGGAATTTATTATTCGAGAATTTTCCATTCCATGAATTGTGTTATGCGGAAATTTTATTATGCGAGAATTTTCCAGTTCGGGAATTTTATTGATCAGGAATTTTATTATTCGGGATTTTCCCATTCCGTGAATTGTGTTATTCGGAAATTTTATTATTCGGGAATTTTCCAATTCGGTAATATTAAAAACTATTCGGGTATTTTATTATTCGGGAAATTTCCACTTCAGGAATTCCATTATTCGGGAATTTTCCATCTCGGGAGTCTTATTATTGGGAATTTTCCAATTCGGGAATTTTATTATTCGGGAAATTTTCATTTCGGGAATTTCATTATTCGGGAATTTTCCATCTCGGGAGACTTATTATTGGGAATTTTCCAGTTCGGGAATTTTATTATTCGGGAAATTTCCATTCCGCGAATTGCGTTATTCGGAAATTTTATTATTGGCGAATTTTCCAATTCGGTATAATAATGTATAAAATTGTTCAATATATTTTTTTCTTTATTTTCAAACGCTTTTAATTTGAAATTTTTAATGATCAATTATTGTTTCAATAATTTTAAAAACTTAATGTATAAGAATTTGTTCAAAAATGAATTTTTAAATTGTTCATGTTTTTAAGGGTAATAAAAAAAATGTGAACGCGCGCTTAGCGCTCTTTTTGATTAACTTGATTAGAATTCCAACTGCACTTTGCAATTGTTGAATTAAAAATTTTATCATTTTTTCACTTAAAAGATCCTTAGTTCTAAAATAGGTCGAGTATTTCCTTCCGGTAAAATAAAACGTATTTTATTTTTCTCTTCGGGCATATGTTGCCGGATTTTAATTTTCTCTTCCGGCATATTTCATTATCAACGGAATTTCCTTTTGGGTGGGATTCTAAACAATCTCAAAGAATTTCTGATGAATTTCAAAGAATTCAAGGTTAATTCTAATAAGCATAACAATTTATGTTCGGAAAAATATGCCAGAATAGAAAATTGAAGGTTGGATACTCCTCTATACGGAAGAAAAAAAATATTCCGGAAGAGAAAAATATGCCAGAAGAGAAAATATGCCAGATGAGAAAATATGCCAGAAGAGAAAATATGCCGGAAGAGAAAATGAAAATCTGGCAAAATCTGCCGGAAGAGAATACACAAATTAAAAATATTTAATTTTGAAAGTTATCAAAAATTGTGAACTTTTAAATACTTTATTTTTTATAAAATTAGGTTCAGAGCCGAATCAAAAACCTGGACCTCAAAATACTGTTTATAATTTTCGACGACGCCAACATCGGGCTGAACAACCACGCCAAGAGCCTGTTCGTGAAGTTCAACATGAAGCAGTTTCAGAAGGCGTCAGAATTGTTGTTGTTGATACTTCTGAACCCCCTAATACATCTAGACCCAATGTAGGACCTACCGCGCCTAGGCCACCACCAAATCAATAATATTTATTGAAAAAATATTGTGAATATGAAAACTGTATAAAATTCCTCAATAAATATATTTTTTTCTGAAAATTACTCTTGATTAATTTTATTCATTTTAATTTTAAATTTACTTAAACTAGAATATGTGACAATAGTGAAAAATAGAGAAATAGTAAAAAATTCCAGAAAAAACCGCAAATTTCTACCATTAAGCAGGTGAAGGTTCGTGTGCAGAATCGTGTGCAGAAACATGTCCAGGATCCTCCGAGGTTCCTGGACGAAAATTTTCGGCTAGGTTGAAAGCACGCTGTCGGTTAATTACACACTAATTACCCTTTCTTTAGGAAAAAACTCGGTTTATTTTCACAAAATGTGACTCGCCGCGTGTGAAATTATCCGACGCGCGCTTTTAACCCAACTGAAAATTCCTGTCCAGAAACCTCGGAGGATCCTGGACATGTTTCTGATCGCGATTCTGCACACGAACCTGCACCTGTTTAGTGGTAGAAATTTGCGATTTTTATTCTGAAATTTGTAACTATTTGTCTATTTTCCACTTAGAGTGACTTAATTGTTATTGAAATTGTGCAAAAATAATTTTTTGAACAAATGATTATTGTTAATAACTATCTTAATCTATATGAATACAAGATAGTTGCGGGTTTTTCTAAAATTTTCAACTTTTCGTCGATTTTTCACTTAGTGAGATAATAATAAAGGCACTTGAACAAAAATAATTGTTTAAACAATTCATTATTGTTTATAACTATCTCTTTTTAGATAAGTGCTAGAAAGTTGGGGTTTTTTCTGAAGTTTTGAGCTTTTCTTGGACTTTTTAGTCAGGAAGAAATAATGAATATTAATATCGATTTCAGCAACAAGGCCTTACCATGTTAGTTATGAACAAATAATAAATAAACATTAGAAAGAATGATAATTTAAACAATCTCTTTCTTTTTTGTAAATATATATTTTTTTCTGAAAAAAAACAAATATTTGAAATATTTTTTTAATTTTTTATATGGCTCATATTAAATGTAAATTTTCCTTGAAATAGTTACTAAGATCCTTTTTGCTCAAATTAATATTGATAATGTTATGACCCATAATAAATTGTTGAAACAATTATCTTTGTTGAATTGCACGATTTATTACTTTAATAAGTGAAAATTGGATAAAAAAACTAAAAAGTTAAAAATTTCAGAAAAAACCTCTACTATCTAGCATTAATGAAGAAAAATATAGTTATAAACAATAATAATTTGTTAAAAAAATTATTTTTGCTAAATTGAATCGATCATTAACTCACTCCAATTGAAGAGTAGACACATTTCTAGCACTATTCAAATTAAATATTATTAACAATAATGATAAATTGTTTGAACAATTAGTTTTCTCAACTTTAATTAATTATTTACATCAATCTGATTGGAAATTGGACAAAAAGTGGAAAATTTTGGAACAAACTGAAATTTTCTAGCAATTTTCGATTCTAAGAGAATATTATTGACAATAATAATAAATCATTGAAAAAATTATGTTTGTTAACATTAATGAAGTATTACCTCACTCTAATTAAAAATTGGACAAAGAGTGGAAAATTTTCGAAAAAACCGCGACTTTCTAACTCTATTCTAATTTGTAATTTATTTCCACTATTGAGCAAAATATAGCTATTAACAATAATAATTTGTTTAAACAATTATTTTTGCTAAGTTGAATTAAATATTAACTCACTTCAAGTGAAAAGTCGACAAAAACTTCAAAATTTCAGAAAAAACCACAATTTCTACATTTCTAGCGTTATTCAAAGAGAATATTATTAACAATCTATTCAAACAATTATGTTTGTTAACATTAATTTACTTATACTTCACTCTAATTGAAAATTGGACAAAAAGTGAATCATTTTTGAAAAAATCGCGACTTTCTAACTCTATTCTGAGAGAAAATGGTTAAAAAAAATAATAAATTGTTTAAACAATTTATAAAAATATCTCATTATCAGTATAAAGTAGTATTTGATTTATTGAAAACAATCAGCATTTTATAACCGCCAAAAAATTGTAATTAGATCCAAAAACTCGCAAAACCCTTTTTTTTGCTCTTATGGGGTTTCTTTGGGACCCTGTATAACAGACTCATGGGGGTGATATTTAAAAAGTAATATTTTATTCGTATTCTATGGCTAATTGTGAAGAGAAATGTCGAGTTTTAACTCAATTCAGCTAATATTGACGATTCTGAATAAAATTTACAAAAACGTCTCTTTTTCTTATGGGAAATACATGTTAAACCTCATGGCACTTGCGCCATCTCTAAATATCATTTTTTCAAAAACAAAAAAAATGGATCTATGTTTTTGTGTATTCGAAGAAATTTCCGGGCGATATGCATAAAAATTCAAGAAAAAAAATCTTGGTGATCGCTCTGGAGTGTACACTCAACGGACCAAAGTTCGAATCCTGCTGGGATTTTTTTTTTTTTTTTTTTTGAGAATTCAACCATTTGGTTGAAAATGCATCTTTGTAAGTTGTACAATAAATTAGACTAAATGGTTAAGGATTCAACAATTTAGGTAACAATTTAATTATTTTGTTAAAAATTCAACTATTTGATAAAGTAATTTTTTTATCGAAAATTCAACATTTTTATTGAGAAGCTTGCTGAATATTCTTAATTGGGTGCAAAAGTTTCTTAGAGGACTTATTTTAAATTTATTACTGTAATTCTGTGTTATCAGATAGAGGTTTATCAGTGATTGCGCACGTTATTGTAAAAAATAAATTTTTAGTTGCAAAGGTTTCTTAGCTTTTTATATAATTATATTTATAAATCTGATTCTTACATTAATTCTTTTTATTAATTTCAAATTTCAGTATGTATATATATATATATATATAATTTTTTAACATTTTCAATAAAAATTTGTTTAACTAGTAATTCCATATGGGATCACTCAGTTTCACATTTTTTTTGCAATGAAAAAAATGTTTAAAATAGAATAACAAAAAGAAAATTATAGGTCACAAGGTTCAGAATTTTTGCATTCGAAATAATTGTTTACTCTTTCAATAGTTTTCACTTTTAATTCTTAATTTTTAAAGATTATTAGCATAAAATATTTGAAATGTAAAAAATGTCAGTGGCTGTTCTTAGGTTATTAAAAATATTTCGAAAAAGATTCTGGAAGATGCTCACTAATAACGCTTCCTTTTAGAAAAAAACAGTTTGTGATAGTGGGGCCACATGGCAGAAGTGAAACTTTGATGGATTAACTTTGGAATTTTTCGCGAGGAATCATGAGTTTCAAGATCGAGAGGGACAGGGAGATGGAGAGGGAGCAAACAAATGAGAGGGAGAAGGAGCAAATGAAGAAGGAGAAGGAGAAGACCAAGAAGGAGAAGGAGCAGAAGGAGAGGGAGCAAACAAATGAGAGGGAGAAGGAGAAAATGAAGAAGGAGAAGGAGCAGGCCAAGAAGGAGAAGGAGAAGGAGCAGAAGGAGAGGCAGAAGGAGCAGAAGGAGAGGAAGAGGGAAAGGGAGCAAACAAATGAGAGGGAGAGGGAGCAAATGA
Organism: Andricus grossulariae; assembly: GCA_011634705.1. Lineage (NCBI taxonomy): Eukaryota > Metazoa > Arthropoda > Insecta > Hymenoptera > Cynipidae > Andricus > Andricus grossulariae. Next base: position 188,687,725 of record JAABKJ010007545.1, on the reverse strand, counting down.
AGAAGGAGAAGGAGCAGACCAAGGAGGAGAAGGAAAAGGAGCAGGAGAGGCAGAAGGAGCAGAAGGAGAGGGAGCAAACAAATGAGAGGGAGAAGGAGCAAATGAAGAAGGAGAAGGAGCAGACCAAGAAGGAGAAGGAGAAGGAGTGGCAGAAGGAGAGGGAGAGGGAGCAAACAAATGAGAGGGAGAAGGAGCAAATAAAGAAGGAGAAGGAGCAGAAGGAGAGGCAGAAGGAGCAGAATGAGAGGGAGAGGGAAAGCATATACAGGTTTTGCTTAGCGTGGCCGTAGTGGGGATACCGGTCGGTCGTTTTTTTTTCAATTCTCTCCCGTCCTAAAAGAAGTTCAAGATAGAATTAAATTCGATTAATTTCGTTGAAAATTCATGTATTTTGTTAAAAATTATTCTTTTTGGTTCAAAATTCATTTCTGTGGTTGAAAAATAGAATTTTATATTGCAAATTAATTTTTTGAACTACAAAATTTAACTAAACTTTTTGTCGATTTTTTTCTAGATATTTAATCTTTTTGGTAGAAAATACACTTTTTGGTTAAAAATTGAACTATTTCGTTAAAAATTTATTTTGTTTGCTTAAAAACTTACTTATCTAACTGATAATGATATTTTTGTTCAAAATTGATTTTTTCTAGATGAAAATTCATCAATTCTATTGTGTTGAAAATTGGTCTTTGTTTGGTAGCAGATAAACCTTTTTGTTTGACAATTCCATTTAAAATTAAAATATTTGGTTAAAAATTCTTATATATTGTTAAAAATGATTCTTTTTTGGTAGAAAATTCATTTCTTCGATTGAAAATTAATTTTTTTAAATGGAAGATTAATTTTTTTAACTAAAAATTTAACTAAACTGGTTGTCGAAATTTTTTCTAGTTATTTAATCCTTTTGATTGAAAATTCATTTGTTTGCTTGAAAATTTAACTATTTCGTTGAAAATTTATTTTATATAATCAAAAACTTATTTCTCTAACTTAAAATTACAATTTTTTGTTTGTTGGTTAAAAGTTTATCGTTTTTAGTTGAAAATTCATCAATTTTGTTAGACATTTGTCTTCTCTTGGTAGCAAATTAACGTTTTTGTTTAAAAATGCCATTGAAAATGAAAATATTTGTTTAAAAATAGACAAGGTATTAAAAAAAATTCCTAAGATTTCTGGGAAATTTTTTAATGATTCCTTATTTCAGAAAAAAAAAATTCAAAATGATATTCTAAAATTTCGAAACAGAATGTACACGATTTCAAAGCCAAATTTTTCTATTTTGCAACAATACAATATTTAAAAAAAAATTGGACCAAGTTTAAGAGATATTTATAACTTTTGAAAAGATTAAAAAATAATGTTAAATTCAAAAAGATAATAAAAATTTGTTAATAAAATGCAGATTTTTTAAGATTTCGAAAAAATAAGTTTCTTGAGAATTTGAATAGGTTACGAGATATTAAAAAAATGTCTTAAGATTCCCGGGAAAATTTTTAATGATTTTTCAATTTAGAAAATGTATTTTAGGAGAAATTTGAAAAAGATTTCAAAAAATCTCAGAAGTTTTGAAAATTGAAAAAAATCAAACTTGAAATGATGAAAAATAGATTAAAAATAGGTTAGTAGATTTTTGAAGATTTTTTAGTTTCGAAAATTAATTTTTGAAGAAAATTTAAAAATATTTCATGGCAAATTAAAAAAAAAACTGAAAATGTAATAATAATCTGGTATTTTTTAAGAAACTTTTTTAAATTTTGCAAGATTTTTCAAAATTTTTCGGAAAAATTTCAATAATTTTAAAAGATATTTAGAAGTTTTGAACAAATTTTGAAAATAATATAATATTCCAAAAAATTTTATAAATAAATTCAGGTTTTTCAAGATTTCGGAATAAACATTTCCCGGGAACATTACAAATCGATTTTTATTCTGAAAAATTATTTTTAGGAGAATATTCAAAAAGATTTCCGAAAAAAAAAAATTTAAACGAAATGTACATTTTTCAAGAATTTGAAATAAAATTTTGAAGCTTCTTAATGATTTTGAAAGGATTCAAAATGATAAACAAATTTTTTTTTTAGATTCACGGGAAAATTTTATATGATTTTTTATGCTGAAAAAATAATTTTAAGAGAATATTTGAGGAGGTTTTCAAACATTTAAAAATATTTCCAAAATTGACAAAAAAAAATCCGGACGATTTTAAGGCAATTTTGTTTTTCATTTTGCAGGAATTCGATAAAATTTTCGGAAAAATTAAAATTATTTCTAAACATTTTCAAAAGTTTCAAACAAATTTCAAAAATAATCTAAAATTTGAGAATATTTAAAAATTTTGTAAACAAAATCTTTTTGAAATAAAAATTTGACAGGTTTCAAGATAATAAAAAATTGTCTCAAGATTTCTGTGGAAATTTAAAATGATTTTTTTTTAAATATTTTGAAAGATTACCAAAATTGTACAAAAATAATCTGAAAGATTTTAAAGCAATTTTTTCAATTTTTCAGAATGTATAAAAATGCAGGAAAAAATTTGAAGGATTTTGAAAGGATTCAAAATAATAAACAAATTTTCTTCAGATTCACGGGAAAATTTTCAATGATTTTTTATTTTGACAAAATAATTTTTAAAGAGTTACAGAGATTGTCAAACATTTGAAAAAAATTTCAAAAAAGAATAGGGAACATTTTAAGTCAATTTTCTTCATTTTGCAGAATTAAAAAAAAAATTCAAATCATTTTGAAATATATTTAGAGTATTTGAACAAATTTCAAAAATAATCTTAAATTTGAAAATATTAAAAAAAAAAATAAAACAAAATGTAGATTTTTAAAGATTTCGAATTGAAATTTAGAAGCTTTTTAATAATTATGAAAGGTTTCAAGATAATAACAAAAATTCTTAAAATTCCGGGGTAAATTTTCAAATAATAATTGAAATAAAATATTTAAAATTTAAAAAGATTCCAAAAAATTTGAAACAAAATGTAAATGATAATTTTAGGAATAATTTGAGTCAGTTTCAAAGCTGTTCGAAAATCTATTTATTTTGGTAAAATTTTCCAATTTGGATGCTTTCAAATTATGTGGAATTAAAATAAAAAATCAGTAAATTGATTCCAAATTTGATTAAAACCCGGATTTTCATTATAGATGAAATGCATAATTTCTCTAATTGTTATAAACAATATAAAATTCAACTATATAAATCGTTAATTTTTAAAACAATTAAAAAAAATTGGACCAATTGGGCATTTTTTAATATAAAATATTTTTTTCTTCCATCGAATCACATTTTTTTTAATATCAAGAATGACTCTTTTAAATAATGCCTATAACCTTGTTTTTTCTCGCAACACGTATTAACACTTTTGAAGGTTTTACTGATAAAAAAAGCCAGCTTATTGCTGGTATGTGTATCGTATCACTTACTACGAAATTTAATTTAATAATACGCAAAAAAAAAATCAGACAATTTTGATCATTGCCCCCCCCCCCCCACTTATATAATCATCCGTAATAATTATGAATTGTACCTGATTTTTAAAAGTATTATAATATAATTTAAATATTAAGAGGAGTTTAAAATTTAAAACAAAATGTAGATTTTTGAAGATTCAAAAAAACTTAAAAATTTTTAAAAATAAAATGTATATATTTGAAGATTCGTGAAGAAAAAGTTTAAAAGCTATTTGAGGATTTATAAAAATTTAGAGATAATAAAAAATTGTTTTAAGAATCCTGGGAAAAATTCAAATGATTTTTCATTTTTTTAAATTAATTTTCGAAGGAATTTCAAAAATATTTCCAATTTAGGAAAGATTGGAATGATTTTAAAAGATATTCAGAAGTTTTGAAATTTTTTTTAGAGATTTCAAATTTTTTGAAAATAGGTTGAGATTTTTAAAGATTTCGACATAAAATGTTGAGGCTTTTTTGAATCATAAGATTCGCGGGAAAATTTGAAAAGAATTTTTATTCGGAAAAATTAATTTTAAGAGAATATTCAAAAAGATAATTTTGATTTATCATTGATAATATCCCCTCCACTCATATAAGCATCCGTGAGAATTTTGAATTGTACTTGAGATTTTATAAGCCCCTCCTTCAGACCTTTGAAAAAAAGTGAAGTGTCAGAATTAACTCCCCCCAAGACAATTTTTTTCGTAATGCTTCATTAGTATAAAAACGGAAGAAAAATTTAATTATCATCAGTCACCGTTGACGAAATTCTACAAAAATCTTTATCAGCCTTTACTTTATATAAAAAAAAAAATTATGAAGAAGGCCACTGGGATTCTGCTCTTTACATTTATTATTTCGATTAATTTCAAATGTAAGTATATTATTAATTTTTTAAAATATTCAAAAATACTAATTATTGAAAATCACTATTCATATTTAAATAATTAAAGTTTGAAATATTTGAATTTTTTTGAAATCGTTGATTTTGAAATCTGCAAAATTTTGAGAGATTCTTGAAATACCTTAAAATACCTTGAAATGTTTCGAATCGATAGCAATTCCTTGAAATTTCGTTATATGTAATTTATTTTGTAACGTTCTCTAGAAATCCCTTAAAATCGAGTTTATAATTTTTGGAAATCCTATACAATTCTTTGCAATTCCTTGAAATTTTGGAAATATTTTTAAATTCTTTGAAATGTGTTAAGAGAGATAAAAGTTTTTGAAAATCCTGTAAAACCTTTGATATAATTTGAGGTCTTATAAAAATACCGAAAAACAAAATTTCCCAATGATAAACTTCCCGAATTGGAAAATTTTCGGATAATAAAATTCCCGAATTGGAAAATTCCGAATAATGAAATTATCGAATTGGAAAGTTCCGAATAATGAAATTTCCAAATATTGAAATTTCCGAATTGGAAAATTCTCGAATAATAAAATTCCCGAATTATAAAATTCCCGAATAATAAAATTTTCAAATTGGAAAATTTCGGAAAAATAAAATTCCCGCATAATAAAATTCTAGAAATGAAAAAGTTCCGCAAAATAAAATTCCCGAATTGGAAAATTTCCGACCAATAAAACTCCCGAATTATAAATTTCGGGAATAATAAAATTTCCGAATTGGAAAATTTCCGAAATATAAAATTCGCGAATTGGACAATTTCCGAAAAATAAAATTCACAAATATTAAAATTCCCGAATTGGAAAATCCCCTTATAATAATATTTCCGAATTGGAAAATTCCCGAATAATAAAATTCTCTACAGTTTATAATATTACGACTTAAAAATCTCGAACAATAAAATTTCCGAATAATGAAATTCCCGAATAATAAAATTCTCAAATTGGAAAATTTCGGAAAAATAAAATTCCCGCATAATAAAATTCTAGAATTGAAAAAGTTCCGCATAATAAAATTCCCGATGTAGAAAATTTCTGAACAATAAAACTCCCGAATTATAAATTTCGCGAACAATAACATTTCCGAAGTGGAAAATTTCCGAAATATAAAATTCTCGAATAATAAAATTCCCGAATTTGACAATATCCGAATAATAAAATTCCCGAATTGGAAAATTCCGAATAATGAAATTCTCGAATTCAAAAAATCCCGAAAAATAAAATTTCCAAATATTGAAATTTTCGAATTGGAAAATTCTTGAATAATAAAATTCCTGAATAATAAAATTCCCGAATTGGAAAATTTCCAAACAATAAAACTCCCGAATTATAAATTTCGCGAATAATAAAATTTCCGAATTGGAAAATTTCCGAAATATAAAATTCGCGAATTGGACAATTTCCGAATAATAAAATTTCCGAATTTGAAAATTCGTGAATAATAAAATTCCCTACAATTTATAATATTACGACTGAAAGATCTCGAACAATAAAATTTCCGAATAATGAAATTCCCGAATTATAAAATTCGCGAATAATAAAATTTTCCAATTGGAAAATTTCCGAAATATGAAATTCCCGAATTGGAAAATTTTCGAATAATAAAATTCTCGAATTGGAAAATTCCGAACCATAAAATTCCTGAATTGGAACAATTCCGAAAAATAAAATTCACAAATATTAAACTTCCCGAATTGGAAAATTCCCGAATAATAAAATTCTAGAATTGAAAAAGTTCCGCAAAATAAAATTCCCGAATTGGGAAATTTCTGAATAATAAAATTCCCGAATTATAAAATTCGCGAATAATAAAATTTCCGAATTGGAAAATTTCCGAAATATAAAATTCCCGAATAATAAAATTCCCTACAGTTTATAATATTACGACTGAAAAATCCCGAACAATAATATTTCCGAATAATGAAATTCCCGAATTATAAAATTCGCGAATAATAAAATTTCCCAGTTGGAAAATTTCCGAAATGTGAAAAACCCGAATTGGACAATTTCCGAGTAATAAAATTCTCGAATTGGAAAATTCCGAAGCATAAAATTCCCGATTTATAAAATTCGCGAATAATCAAATTTCCGAACCATATAATTCCCGAATAATAAAATTCCCAACAGTTTATAATATTAACGAATTTGAAAACTACCAAATAATAAAATTCCGACAGAAAATTTCCGAATTATAAAATTCACGAAAACTAAAATTCCCGAATAGAAAAATTTCAGAAAAATGAAATTTCGGAATCATAAAATTCCTAAATTATACAATTCCCGAAAAATAACATTTCCGAATAATGAAATTCCCGAGTCACAAAATTCATGAATAATAAAATTCTCTAATTGAAAAATTTCCGCGAAATGAATTTCCCAAATTGGAAAATTTTCGAATAATAAAATTTCCGAATTGGAAAATTTCCGAATTACAAAATTCCCAAAAAATAAAATTCCTGACACTGTAAAATCCCCGAACAACAAAATTCCAAAATAATCAAATTTCCAAACAATAAAATTCCCGAATAATAAAATTCCGGAATTGGAAAATTCCTGAATAATAAAATTCCCACCAGTTTATAATATTACCGTATTTGAAAATTTCCGAATGATAAAATTCCAAAATTATAAAATTCCCGAAAACGAAAATTCCCGGATTTGTAAATGTCCGAATAATAAAATTCCCGAATTGCAAAATATCCGAATAATAAAAATCCCGAAAAAAATTCCTGACACTGTAAAATTCCCGAAAAATAAAATTCCCAAATAATAAAATTTATAATATTACGACTGAAAAATCCCGAAAAATAACATTTCCGAATAACAAAATTCATGAGTTATAAAATTCCCGAACTAGAAAATTTTCGAAAAATAAATTCTCGAATTGGAAAATTTCCGAATAATAAAATTCCCGAATTGGAAAATTTCCGAATGATAAGAATCCGGATGAAAAAGTCATGACACTTTGTTTGGAAAAATTCAAATTATTCTAAAAGATGTTAAAACGTTTTGAAAAATTAAAAAATAATCTTAAATTGGCAAAGATTAAAAAGAAAATTTTTAAGTTTAGATTTTTGAAGATTTCAAAATAAAACTTCGAAGGTTTTCAATTCTTTTAGAAGGTTTCCAGATTTGTTTCGTTTTCTGGATAAAAATTAATTTTTTTTTATCTGAAAATTTCAGGATTCCATTTTTTGTCAGAAATTAATGCTTTATAAGCTGAAAATTCACGTATTTTGTTGAAAAATCGTCTTTGCCAGTATTCAAAACAAAAAGATGAATTTTCGACAATATAGTTGAATTTACTACCAAATAGTTTAATTTTTTAACTAAATATATTAATTTTCTACAAAATAGTTAAATTTTCTAGAAAATAGTGGAATTTCTTACAAAATATTTGAATTTTCCACTGAATATTTGAATTTTCTACCAAATAGTTGAATTTCTTACAAAACAGTTCAATTTTCTACTAAATAATTGAATTTTCCACCAAATAGTTGAATTTTCTACAAAATAGTTGAATTTCTTACAAAATAGTTGAATTTTCTACTAAATAGTTGAATTTTCTACCAAATAGTTGAATTTTCTACCAAATAGTTGAATTTTCTACAAAATAGTTGAATTTCTTAGAAAATAGTTGAACTTTCTACTAAATAGTTGAATTTTCCACCAAATAGTTGAATTTTCTACAAAATAGTTGAATTTCTTACAAAATAGTTGCATTTTCTACTAAATAGTTAAATTTTCTACCAAATAGTTGAATTTTCTACAAAATAGTTGAATTTATTACAAAATAGTTGAATTTTCTACTAAATAGTTGAATTTTCTACAAAATAGTTGAATTTCATACAGAATAGTTGAATTTTCTACTAAATAGTTGAATTTTCTACTAAATAGTTGAATTTTCTACAAAATAGTTCAATGTACATTTTTCAAGATTTCGAAATAAAATTTCAAAGTTGTTCAAGGATTTTGAAAGGTAATTTTTCATTCTGAAAAAATAATCTTAAGAAAGTATTTGAAGAGATTTTCATAAATTTTAGAATTACAAAAACATCAAATCATTTTAAAAGATGTTTAAAAGTTTTGAAAAATTAAAAAATAATCCTAAATTTGCAAAGATTGCAAAAAAATAAACAAAAAATTTAGATTTTTTAAGATTTCAAAATAAAACTTTGATGCTTTTAAATGATTTTTAAAAGTTTCCAGATTGGTTTCTTTTTCTGGGTAAAACTTAATTTTTTTTATCAGAAAATTTCAAAATTACGTAAAACCGCATTTTCTTTTTAAAAAAATTAGGTGGTAAGTCGATGCAGAATACTGAAGAAATAAATAATGATCACCATACGTTTGAACCGATTCAACATCCGGCTGAACCAGTGGACGGAAAACCAATTTATTACCCATTCGACAAATGGTCACAACCTCGGACGCCACGCCGACCCATACGTCAACCCACAGTAACTTTTCCTCAACCATACCCAGAGCCTTTTCGTACAGGTCCTGTTTTTCTTAGTGCACCAGCTGGCAACGTATATTCTTCCACTTCCACTTCACCTACAACACCTCGTAGACCAATTAAAATTCCTAGGATCAATAGTCCACCAACAAAACAACCACTAACAAAACAGTAAGATTCAATGAGAAAAACAATGTGTATACAAAATTATGTAATATTCCCGAATAAACATATTTTTCTCTGAAAAATTACTATTTATCAACTTTATTTAATGATATAAATATTTTTCATTCAATAAATTAACCATGCTTTAATAACACTGGTTTACAAAAAAAAAGGTGAGGACTATTTGACAAGACCACTTTATCCTTATGTATTTTGACGCGCTGATTTCAACTAAAACCTATTTTAATTTTCTTTCAATAATAGTTAAATTCAAGCAAAAAAATAATCGATTTTAGACAATAAAAAAAATTAATTTTTAACAAAGTAGTTCAACTATAAGCCAAGTAATTGAATTTTCAACTAAAAAATATAAACTTTCAACCAAAAATGGAATTGTTAAATTTGCAACAAAAAAGATTAATTTTCAATAAAAATATGAATATGAATTTTCAACTAATAGTTGAATTTTCTAACAGAAGAATCTTAAAAAAAAACATTTTATATTTCAACCAAAAATGATAACTTTTTAATAAAATTGTTTATTTTTCATGAAAATAACTAATTGTTTAACCAAATAGTTGTATTTTTAGCCAAAGAAGATCAATTTTTATCCAAAGAGATGAATTTTTAACAAAAGAGTTGAATTTTCAACCATGAAAAATTTTTCAGTCAAGAAAGAAAAAAAATTTCAACTTAATTGATGAATTTAAAAAAAAAAAGTTAATTTTTAAGAAAATTGTTGAACTTTTCAAACAAAAATATAAATTTTCAACAAAAAATTATAACTTTTTAATAAAATTGTCGCACTTTCATCAAAATAATTAATTTTTCAACCAAACAGATGCATTTTTAACCAAAAGAAGATCAAGTTTCTATCCAAAGAAATAAATTTTCAAAAAAAGAGTTGAATTTTCAACCAAGAAATATTTCTCCGTCAAAAAAAGAAAAAAATTTGAACCTAATTGTCAAATTTTCAACAAAAAAGTTAATTTTAAAAAAAATTGTTGATTTTTCTACCATAGTATTTGAATTTCCAATTTTCATCAAAATAATTAATTTTTAAATCAAACATTTGCATTATTATCCCAAAAATATCAAATTTTTATCCAAAGAAATTAATTGTCTATGAAAACGTTGAATTTTCAACCAAGAAACATTTTTCAGTCAAGAAACAAAAAAAAATTTAACCTAACTGTTGTATTTTCAACCAAATTGTTTAATTTTCATTCCAGAAAGGCGAAATTTTAACAAAATTTTTTATTTTTTGGCTAAAAAGCACTTTTTGATTAGGTTGTTTGATTTTCATAAAAATAATTAATTTTTCAACCAAGCAGTAACATTTTTAACCAAAAAGTTGAGTTTTCAACCAAAAAACATTTCTAAGTCTAAACATTTCTAAACAAATTTCAACTTAATTCTTGAATTTTTTACAAAAAAGTCAATTTTCAAGAAAACTGTTGAATTCTCAAAACAAAAGTATAAATTTTCAACCAATAGTTGAATTTTCTACCGAAAAATTTTTTCAACAAAACAGTTGAATTTCCAACCAAAAATTATTACTTTTGATTAAAATATTGTTGAATTTTCAACAAAAAAGTTAATTTTCAACAAGAAATAATACATTTTTAATAAAATTGTTGTATTTTCATAAAAATACTTAATTTTTCAATAAACAGTTGCATTTCTAACCAACAAAGATCAAATTTCCATCCAAAGATATGAATTTTCATAAAAAAAGTTGAATTTTCAGCCAAAAAAACACTTTTCCAGTCGAAAAAGAAAAAAAATTTCAATTCAATTGTTCAATTTGTAACAAAAAAGTTAATTTAAAAAAAAGTTGTTGGATTTTCAAAACTAAAGTAGGAATTTGCGACCAATAGTTGAATTTTCTAACTAAATAGTTAAATTTTCATCTCAAAAAGAATTTTCAACAAAACTTTTAAATTGTCAATCAAAAATTATAACTTTTTAATAATATTGCTGAATTTTCAGCCAAAAAAGAGGATTTTTCAACAAAACATTTGAATTTTCAACCCAAAAAGACGTATTTTCAACAAAATATTTGAATTTTCAACCAAAAAGGATAACTTTTTAACAAAATTGTTGCATTTTTGTAAAAATAATTAAATTTTCAGCCAAATAATAACATTTTTGATGAAAAAATATGCATTTTTAAACAAAGATATAATAGTAGACTATTCAAACCAAAAAAATTAGATCAAATAAAATAGTTTGATTTTCTTGTTGGGCGCTATTAACTTAGTTCGAATTTAAATGGAAAAACGACAAAAAAGGGAAAAGGGGAAGAGAAGAATTTTTTTTACAATCTACAGACTAAAGAATAATACTTTAAGTAAAAATTGAAGTTCAATTTTAATACCTTTTGAATATTAAGTTAGAAAAACAAAATTTTTGCTCAAAAAATAAAGTGAGTTTAATAAAAAAAAAAAAAAGTTGAAAATTGCTCCTTACTCAGTGTTCATTCTCATCTCTTTATTTAAATTGGACACATTGTGACAGCGTTGGATTATTTACACTTCCATCCTATTTCTTTTTCTACGTCTCATTTATTTCCCTTTGACGTAAGAAAAATCCCCATTTATATGAAAAGCAATTTGTCACTACCAATCCATAAAAACCATTATTCAAAGCTCCTTTACTTTCTCTGACACATTTACATCCCTTTTCTTATTTTTGTAAATTGAGGTGAAGATGAAAGCAAAATAAATGGTACCATTTGTTTCGATGTTCCAGTAGTATGAATATCCCTCGGGACTCTGAGCTTCGTACCAACGTTTCGTAATTCCCTTATTTCCTTCCTGAGCAGTATTACTTTTCTGTTTTTTGTTTTGTTTGCTTTGGCCTCCTCCATTAGGATTACCTTTCGGATGCGAAGGTGGTTTTTGTTTCTTTCTCGAATCGAAGGGATCCACATTGTGCGAAAACTGAAAAAAAAAATAGTTAAGAAAATGGTTTCGTAGCCTATTAAGACCTTAATTAAGTCGTTGAAGCCTCCCCCTCCTATAATTTCCCTACTTTCCCTACTTTCCCCTCAAAACTCTTACATCCTCACCAATAACTTCACCCTTCTCTAACCACCCTTCCTCGAATTGTTCCTCCTCTACTTCACCCTCTCCTCTCTTCCTCAAGTAACACTCACCTTTCCCCAATTTCCTTCCCCAACCGATATTTCCCCTCCCCCTCCACCACTCACACGTAATACCCTACTAGCCCTCCCTTCACTTCCATTTATTTCCCTTTACCTCCTCTCCCTAATTTTCCCTCACTTCCTCTACTGCACCCCCTCCACATCCCCCACGTACCAATCGCTTATTTCCTCTTCACTCCCTTACTCACCCTCCATTATTTCCTCTCATTTTTCCTACTTCCCCATCCCTAATATCACCATCACTTCCGCTAGTTCACATCCCTTATTTACTCTACTTCTCCATTCTCACTTCTCCTGTTCCACTCCTTTTACTTCACCATCACTTCGCTTACTTCATCTTCCCTCATGTACCCTTGATCGCCCTAATTCCCCTACTCCCCGTCATGACCTTCCCCTCATTTTTTTTCACCTCCTATACTAACCCTACCCTTACTTTTCCACGCTTCCCATACGTTCGCTCACCGAATTTTCCCTACTTCCGCACACCTCATTTACCCTACTACCCTCACTCTCTTTTGCCTTGCTTTCCATCCTCACAGTTTCCCTACTACACATCCCCTCATTTCCCCTACTACCCATCCCTTCATTTCCCCTCGCTTCTCATACTCCCGCCCTCATTTCCCTCACTACCCCTACGTCCTCTACTTTTCCAGTCTTCATTTCCCTTCACTTCCTATACTACCCCTACGCTTCCCATAATTTCCCTCTTCGAATTTCCCATACTTTCTCACCCATCATTTCTCCTACTACACCTACCCTCTTTTACCCTCGCTACTACGCCTACAGTTCCCCTACTCTCCACCCCCTCTTTTCCCCTCGCTTCCCCACCCTCATTTCCACTATTATCAATCCCCTCATTTCCCCAAGCTTCTCATACTCCCGCCCTAATTTCCCTCACTCTCACTAATTCCCCAATCCTCATTTCTCCTCGTGTTCCCAACTTCCTTACCTTTATTTCCTCTCACATCATCTGATACTCCACCCGTTATTTTCCTACACCTCCTATACTACCTATAGCCTTATTTCCCTACGCTTTCCACACCTTCCCTTTTCGCATTTCCTCACCCTTTGTTTCCCTTGATACCAAAAACCCTCTTTCCCTCGCTTCCCACCCCCACAGTTTCCTTACTACCCATCCCCTCATTTCCCCTACTACCCATTTCCTCATTTTCCCTACTACCCATCCATTTATTTCCCCTCGCTTCTCATACTCCCGCCCTCATTTCCCTCACTAACCCTACATCCTCTACTTCTTCACCCCTCATTTCCCTTCACTTCCTATACTACCCCTACGCTTTCCGTACTTTTTTTCTTCACATTTTCCCTACTTCCTCATCCCTCGTTTCCCATACTACCCTCACCCTCTTTTCCCTCGCTTCCCATCTCCACAGTTCCCCAAATACACATCCCCTCTTTTCCCCCAGCTTCCCTACCCTCATTTCCCCTATTACCAATCCCTTCAGTACCCCTCGCTTCTCATACTCCCGTCCTCATTTCCCTCACTCCCACTACTTCTCCAATCCTCATTTCTTCTCGCATCCCTCACTTCCCCGCATTCATTTCCCCTCGCATCATCTACTACTCCACCCCTTATTTTCATGCAACTCCTATACTACCTCTACCCTTATTTTCCCCATTTCCTCACCCCTCATTTCCCCTACGAACCCGAACCTCTTTTCCCTCGCTTCCAAACCTCACAGTTTCCCTAGTACTCATCCCCTCATTTCCCCTACTACCTATTCCCTCATTTCCCCTACTACCCATCTCTTCATTTCCCCTCGCTTCTCATACTCCCGCCCTCATTTCCCTCACTACCCCTACATCCTCTACTTCTCGACCCCTCATTTCCCTTCACTTCCTGTACTACCCCTACGCTTATTTCCCTACGCTTCGACATACTTTCCCTCTCCGAATTTCCCCTACTTCCTCATCTCTATTTCCCATTCTACCCCGACCTTCTTTTCCCTCGCTTCCCATCTCTACAGTTCCCTTACTACATATCCCCTCTTTTCCCCCAGCTTCCCCACCCTCATTTCCCCTACTACCAATCCCCTCATTACGCCTCGCTTCCCACACTCCCGCCCTCATTTCCCTCACTCTCACTAATTCCCCAATCCTCATGTCTCCTCGCATCCCCCACTTCCCTACCTTCATTTCCCCTTAAATCCTCTACTACTCCTTCCCTAATAACTCTTCCTTCTTTTACCCTCGCTTCCCCTCGTGCAGTTCCCCTACTACCCACCCCATCTTTTCACCTCGCCTGCCCAACCTAATTTCCCCTACTCCCACCCCCTCATCACCCCTTGCTTCTCATATTCCCACCCCCATTTCCCTCAATCCCACTACTTCCCCAATCCTCATTTCTCCTCGCGTCTCTACTTCTTCACCCCTCATATCCCTTCACGACGCCACTTCCTTAACCCTTATTTCCACACGCTTTCCATACTTTCCCTAACCGTGTTTCATCTACTTCCTGACCCCTCATTTTCCCTACTACTCAAACCCTCTTTTCCCCTCTTCCCCTCCAATAGTTCCCGTTATTTCCCCTTTCTTTCCCACCATGATTTCCCCTACTACCCTTTCCCTCATTTCCTCTCGCTTCTCATACACCCGCCTTCATTTCCCTCACTTCCCATACTTCCCCAATCCTCATTTATCCTCGCGTCTCCCACTTCCCCACCATAATTTCCCCTCACACCCTCTACTTCTCTACTCCTCATTTCCCTTCACTTCCTATACTACCCCTACCCTTTTTCCCTACGCTTCTCACACCTTCCCTCTTCGCGTTTCCCCATACCCTCATCCCTAATTTCCCCTACTACCCCTACCCTCTTTTACCCTTGCTTCCCCTCACACGGTCCACTCACTACCCATCGCCTCTTTTCCCCTCGCGTGCCCGCCCTCATTTCCCCTGCTATCCATCCCCTCATTTCCCCTCGCTTCTCATACTCCCGCCCTTATTTCCCTCACTCCCCCTACTTCCTCAATCCTCATTTCTTCTCGCGTCCCCCCATCCCCCACCCTCTTTGCCCCTCACATCCTCTACTTCTTCCCCCTCGTATCCCCTCACCCCCCCACTTCCCTAACACTCATTTTCCCACGCTGCCCATACTCTCCCTCACAGCATTTCATCTACTTCCTGACCCCTTATTTCCCCTACTAATCAGAATCTCTTTTCGCCTTGCTTCCCCACCCAATAGCTCCCATTATTTCCCCTCGCTTCCCCACCATAATTTCCCCTACTACCCATCTGCTCATTTCCTCTCGCTTCTCATACTCCCGCCCTCATTTCCCCTACTCCCCCAATCCACAGTTCTCCTCGTACCCCCCCCCCCAGTACCCCCTCATTTCCCCTTACTTTCCCTACTCCTCCTCCCCTCATTTACCATCACATCCCTCGCATCCCTACTCCTTATTTCCCCTTATTTGCTACAAAACTATTATCGCCCAGGGCTACGAAAACTTCGAAATTAAGATAATTGTAAAATTAATCTAGTATAAATTAAAAAATTAAAATTGTTTAATAGGGTGAACAATAAGGTGGTGCAAAAACGCATTTCAAATTTTCTTTCTCGAAATTTTCATGCCCCCTGCCCCCATTATATTCAAAAAATAATAAGTATTTGTTTTTTTTTTCTTAAATTAATATGTAGACGTCCTACAAACCTCATGATGTTTAACACGTATTTCCCATAAGAAACAAAAACGTTTTTATAAATTTTGGATTGAAGCGTCAATATCAGGCGTATCGAGGTGTCCCTAGAAAATTATCTTAAAAATTAGCTATAGAATACAAATCAGAAATTACTTTTTTAATTGCATCCCCTTGAACCTGTTTTATATAGTCTCTAAAAACCCCATAAGTGAAAAAATGTGTTTTTAAATTTCTGGCGCTAATTCTTATTTTTTTGTGATTTTTTTAGTACAAGTTGTTCATAATACATAAAATCTTACTGTCTGCTGTTAATTACGTCTTTCAAAAAATTTTTTAAACAATTTATTATTTTTTATAGCAATTTTCTCTTAGAATAGCGGTAGAAAGTCGCGTTTTTATAGAATTTTTTCAACATTTCAGTTAAAGCAAAGAAATAATTAATAAAAATTAACAAAAATTATTCTTTGAACAATTTATTATTATTAATAACTATCTTCTCCAATAGTAATGCAGGAAATTTGCGGTTTTTTTCAATTTCCAACTTTTGTCAACTTTTCACTTAGAGCGAGGTAATAATTAATCCAAGTGAACAGAAAGAATTGTTTAAACAATTTTTTATAGATGACAATATACGTGTATAAAGAAATTTAAGAGGTATTATTCGAATAGTTAATTGATATAGAGTTTAACGTGAAATAAGAGGTAAATAAATAATTTTTAAGTTTTTTACCTCAGAAGAAAATTTCCACAAAAGAAAAAAAATTCTTTAACAGAATGATTCTCTTTGATATTTATTTCTTATTTATTCATATCTAAGAAGTAAAATAAAAGTGAAACATTTAAGAAAAAGCTGCATCTTTCCAGCATTATTCTATGAAAAAATAGTTATAAATAATAATGAATTATTTTTAAAAAAAATTTATTAACTTGTATTAATTATTACCTAACTCTAATTAAAGAGTTGACAGAAAGTTGGAAATTTCAGAAAAAACCGAAACTTTCTAACATTATTCTGAAAGAATATTATTATTATAAATAATATTGAATTTCTCAAACAAAATTATTTGTTAACTTTGATCAATTTTGACCTAATTGTAGTGAAAGTTGAAAAAAGTCCGAAATTTCAGGAAAATCGTCATTTTTTTAGCATGACTCTAAGAGGAGATAGCTTTAAATAATAATAAATCATTTAAACAAATAATTTGTGAACTTTCATTAATTATTACTTCACTCTAACTGAAGTGGGCAAAAAGTTGGAAATTTCGGAAAAAACCGCAACTTTCTAGCATAAATCTCAATCAAGATATCTATAAACAATGATAAATTGTTTAAACTATTATTTTTGTTAAATTTAATTAATTATTACCTCGCTCTGAGTGAAAAGTTGACAAAAACTTGCAGATTTAAAAAAAATTACAACTTTCTAACATTACTCCTAGAGAAAATAGCTACAAACAAAAATAATTTGTTTAAACAATTATTCATATTAACTTTGACTATTTGTTACCTCGCTCTAAGTGAAAAAATGACCAAAAGTTGGAAATTTCAGAAAAAAATCGAAATTTTCTAACATTAATCTAAGAGAAGACAATTATAAACAATAATAAATTGTTTAAACAATAACTTAATTGAGTTTTATTTACAAATAACTCATTTTAAGCAAACAGTTTGAAAAATGTTCGGAATTTTAGAAAACACCGCAAATTTCTAGTGTTACTATAAGAGAATATTGTCATAAACAATAAAAAATTGTTTGAACAATATTTTTGTTAACTTTAATTATTGATTTCCTCTTTGTAACTGAAAATTGCAAAAGAAGTTAGAAAATTGAGAAAAACCCACGACTTTCTACCGCTTTTCAAACAGAAAGTTGCTGTAAACAATGATAAATTGTTTAAACAATTTAAAAACAATCTGATTATCGGAAAAAAATTATATTATAAATATGTATCAAAAACCATTTTTATGAAAACAAACAGCAAAAAAAATTTTTTATTTGATAAAAAATCAATTTTCTTAAACTTTTCACTTCCGTCAATTTTTTAAAGATTTTTAAGTTTAAAAAACTGGTCTTCAATCAGTTTATTAACTATACAGAAATAGTTTATGAGTTGAAGAAAAATAATTTTTTTATAATGTTATAAAGAAATTAATAAACAAGAGTCATTTTTTTTCAATGATTAGTTGTTGAAATTCATAGTTTTCGCATAAAATATGAGAAAATTGTTATACGATTACACTTAGTTAAAAAGAAAAGCTCTTTTGAAATTTTTGAAACAATTTTTCTATTTATATTTAATTATAAAAATTTATTAAATAAATAACAGTTTTCGTCGCTTGAAAAACATGACAGCAACTTTCTTAGTTAATTCCGTAAAAAAAGTAGCCTATTTATGGAAAAAATGTTAAAATAAATATTTATTTATAAGAATTTTTCAAATAATTAACATTTGATGTTAATAAAAAAAATATTACAACTAGAAATTATTTTTAGTTTATTTTACGAAAAAATTGAGCCTATTATTTCAGATACTTTCAAATTGTTACTAATTTTAGCTAATATTAGCTACTTTTCCAAATTATTTTTAGCTACATTTTAGCTACTTTTAACTGATATACTGATTTAAGGCCTGTTTTATTGAATTTAAAAATATTTAAAACAAAGGCATACTTGAAAAGTTCGATAAAAAAATTAAAATTGATTTGTTATTAAATAAAAAAATGTTACTGTTGCTCTTTAACTTTTTGGTTCGCTGTGATGTGATCCAAAAAAGGCTTTACTTCTTTTTCTCAAATGGAACTTCTAGAAAATTGTACTTTTTGTACTCTCGTTTCGTGCTTCGTCTCGAGCCTTGTGTAGAATCTCGCCTCTAACAACGCCTCAAATCTCGTCTCGAGTCTCGTGTAGATTTTCAACTCGAATCATGTCTCGATTCTCGTCTCGAGCATCGCTTCGAATCTCGTCTCGAATATCGCCTCGAATTTTATCTTGAATCGTCTCAAGCGTTGTCTCAAGCCTTGTTTAGAACCTCGTCTCGATAATCGCCTCGAATCTCGTCTCGAGTCTCATGTAGATTCACTACTCGAATCGTGTTTCGAATCTCGTCTCAAACATCGCCTTGAATATTGTCTCGAATATCGCCTCGAATTTTATCTTGAATCTCGTCTCGAACATCGCCTTGAATCTCAATCTCGAGTCTCATCTAGATTCTCTACTCGAATCGTGTCTCGAATCTCGTCTAGAGCATTGCCTCGAAACTCGTCTCGAGTCTCATGTAGATACTCTACTCGAATTGTGTCTCTAATATCGCCTAGAATTTTAACTTGAATCTCGTCTCGATCCTTGTGTAAAATCTCGTCTCGAATATCGTCTCGAGTTTCGTGTAGAAACTCGAATAAAATCTCGTCTCGAATATCGCCTTAAATTTTAACTTGAATATTGTCTCGAGCCTTGTGTAGAATCTTGTTTGAAGCATCGCCTTGACTCTCGTCTCGAGTCTCATGTACATTCTCTACTCGAATCGTGTCTCGAATCTCGTCTCAAGCATCGCCTCGAATCTCGTCTCGAGTCTCATTTAAATACTCTACTCGAATCGTGTCTTGAATATCGCCTCGAATTTTATCTTGGATCTCGCCTCAAGCCTTATGTGAAATATCGTCTCGAGCATCGCCTTGAATCTCGTCTCGAATATCGCCTTGAATTATATCCTGAATCTCGTCTCGAACCTGGTGTAAAATCTCGTCTCCAGCATCGCCTCGAATCTCTTTTCAAATATCGCCTTGAAATTTATCTGGAATCTCGCCTCGAGCTTCGTATCGTATCTCGTCTCGAGTTTCGTGTAGAAACTCAACTAAAATCTCGTCTGGAATATCGCCTTGAACTTTTCTTGAATCTTTTCTCGAATCTCGTCTCGAAACTCGGCCTCGTCTCGAATCCCGTCTCGAATATCGCCTCGATTTTTTTTTAATTCTACCAAAAATCAGGGCTCTTTTATTCATTTTCACATTAAAAGGAGCACTTTTTAGGAGCGTCATTTGAGAAAAGAGCCTTATTTGGATCACACTATTATTTAACTAAAATAAAAACTTTTCTTACATTTCTGCCAACGGTATTTTGAAACCTTGGATTGGTTTCTGCTGAAGCAGACGGCATTTGGTTCGGATTTGTTTCTGCCTTAAAAAAAATCATATTTTCTATTTAATTTTGGTAAAGTATAATATTTTTCCATTTGCAAAAATTGGTGTAAAACTTACTTTGCTAGTATCGGGCTTTAATTCCTTTTGACGAATTATCGATTCTGCTGTTAAATCTTTCGTGTTATTTTCTACGTCTTTGAGATAAGCAGCCATTGCAGCCTGAACAAAATTTCCATGAATTAATTAATTTAATTTAATCAATAATTAAGACAGTTTGTGTTAATAACTGAAAATTATAAATAATTATTTTAGGTATCTACTGTAGGGTGGTCTCCCCCATACAAAATGAAATCTGGACTCACGTTTTCCATTTTTTGGATGTCATCTTCGAATTTTTTTTGTTGCTTAGCTTGTTTTGTGCTATTTTTTCGAATTTCCTTAAGTTTTTTTTCCACATTTTCTTTATGTTTTTTGCCCCCTTCATGGAATTCGATACTTGGCTTATTATCGGCGAGCCAACATTTGCAAAAATCGCAAAATTTGCGACCTTGTGATTTCCAGTAATCAGCCCTAAAACAGAAAACATTATGAAAATTATAAATAAATAAAAAATGTAGGTGAGACCATTAGAATGGCAAAACTCACGAAAATTGAAAGTGAACCAAAATTTTTGTTTGAAAATGAAATGAAAATAAAATGATGGCGTGTTACTCTAATTTAAAACAAATAAGTTTCAGGTAAAAAAAATTTTAACTTTTTAAAATGAATGTTAATCAAGCGGAATAAAAAAAAATTATTTATTCTTAATTAAAATTGAATTACTGTATTCACAGGAAAAATTTTGTGATCATCTTTAATTATCGAAGAAAAAAATTACTTTTTTGGAAATGACATAAGATATTTTGTTAAAAATTCAACATTTTTTTTCAAATTAAACATTTTTGTTAAAAATTAAACAATTTTGCTAAAAATTAAACAATTTTGTTAAAAAGTAATTCTTTCTGGGTTAAAAATTAATTGCTTTTTTGTAAATTCGTATTTTTGGCTTAAAAATTCAGCAATTTGATTCACATTTTTTTTTTTTTTGACTAAACTATTTTTTTTTACTACAAATTTAACAATTTTGTTGAAAATTCAACTATTTGGTCGCAAGTTGAACTACTTTATTGAAAATTAATTTTTTTGGTTGTAAATGGAACTATTCCTATTTTTTGTTAAAAATTTATCTTTTTCAGTAGAAAATTCATGTATTTTGTTTTAAAAAATTGTATTTTTTGGTAGAAAATTAATCCTTCTGGTTGAAAATGTGACTATCTTGTAGAAAAATCATCTTCTTTGGTAAAAAATTAATCCTTTTGGTTGAAAATGTAACTATTTTGTCGCAAATTTATGTATTTTGTTGAAAATTCGTCTTCTTTTTTTATTTAATTTTCTTAAATGAAAATTTAATTATTCAATTTTTGATTGAAAATTTATCATTTTTAGTAGAAAATCCACGTATTTTGTTAAAAAATCGTCTTTTTTAGTAGAAAATAATTCTTTTTGGTTGAAAATGTTACTAGCTTGTTTAAAATGTATGTATTTTATTGAAAATTCTTTCTCTTCGGTAAAAAATTAATCCCTTTGGTTCAAAATATTATTATTTAATATAACTATATTATTATTATTATTAATTATTATCCAATTCGAAAATGAAAAATAAATTAATATTAATATTATTAATAATAACTATCTTGTGGAAAATTGATTTATTCTGCTGAAAATTAATCTTTTTTTTTAAATTAATTTTCTGAAATGAAAATTTAATTATTTCATTTTTGGTTGAAAATTTATCATTTTTAGTAGAAAATTCATATATTTTGTTAAAAATTCGTCTTTTTTGTTAGAAAATTAATCCATTTGGTTGAAAATTTGACTAACTTCTTGAAGATTTATGTATTTTGTTGAAAACTTGTCTATTTTGTATTGTTCTCTGTTGAAGTTTAATTTTCTTAAATGAAAATTTATAATTTTTAGTAAAAATTTCATGTATTTTCTTGAAAATTCGTCATTTTTTTCTTTGTTAAAATTTAATTTGTCGAAAAGAAAATATAATTATATCATTTTTGGTTGAAAATTTATCATTTTTAGTAGAAAATTCATGTCTTTTGTTTAAAAAATCGTCTTTTTTTATGGAAAATTAATCCTTTTGATTGAAAATGTGACTAGCTTGTTGAAAATTCATGTATTTTGTTGAAAATTCATTCTCTTTGATAGAAAATTAATCCTTTTGGTTGAAAATATTTAATATGACTATATTATTATTATTAATATATATTATCAATTTAAAAATTTCTAACTAAATTAATATTAATATTAATATTATTAATAATAACTATCTTGTGCAAAATCTATTTATTCTGCTTAAAATTCGTCTTTTTTTAAATTTAATTTTCTTGAATGAAAATTTATTTATTACATTTTTGGCTGAAAATTTATCATTTTTAGTAGAAAATTCATGTATTTTGTTGAAAATTCGTCTTTTTGGTAAAAAATTAATCCTTTTGGTAGAAAATATTAATATTTATCATAACTATGTTATTATTGTTAATATTAATGATTATTATCAAATTAAAAAATTAAAACTATAATCATGTAAATAATGTAATGTAAATTAAAAACTAATTAATATTAATATTATTAATAATAACTATCTTGTTGAAAATTTATTTATTTTGTTGAAAAATGTTTTTTTTTTTTATGAAAATCTAACTATTTCATTTTTGGCTGAAAATTAATGTAATTTGTTAAAAATTCGTCTTATTTGGCAGAACGTTAATCCTTTCGGTTGAAAATATTAATATTTGATATAACTATATTATTATTATCAATAATTATTATCAAATTAAAAAATTAAAAGTAAATTAATATTAATATTAATATTATTAATAATAACTATATTGTTGAAAATTTATTTATTTTGTTGAAAATTCGTCTTTTTTATACATTTAATTTTCTTGCATGAAAATTTAACTATTACATTTTTAGTTGAAAATTTATCATTTTTGGTAAAAAGTTCACGTATTTTGTTAAAAAATCGTCTTTTTGGTAGAAAATTGATCCTTTTGGTTGAAAATATTAATATTTGATATAACTATATTATTAATATTAATCATTCTTATTAAATTAAAAAATTTAAACTAAACTAATATTAATATTATCAATAATTATCTTGTTGAAAATTTATTTATTCTGCTGAAAATTCCTTTTTGTTTTAAATTTAATTTTCTTAAATGAAAACTTAATTATTACATTTTTAGTTAAAAATTTGTCATTTGTAGTAGAAAATTCATGTATTTTGTTAAATATTCTTGTTTTTTGGTAGAAAATTAATCCTTTTGGTTGAAAATATTAATATTTATTATAACTATGTTATTAATATTATTATTAATAATAATTATGAAATTGAATAATTAAAACTAATAACGTAAATAATGTAATGTAAATTTAAAACTAATTAATTAATTAATTAATTATATTTATTAATATTACTAATAATAACTATCTTTTTGAAAAATTATTTACTTTGTTGCAAATTCGTATTTTTTATAAATTTAATTTTCTTGAATGAAAATTTAATTATTACATTATTCCTTTCGGTTGAAAATATTAATATTTAATATATCTAGATTATTAATATTAATACTTATTAACGAATTAAAAAATTAAAACTAAATAATTATTAATGATATATTATTATTAATAATATTATTAGTAATATTATATATATATATATTATTAATATGTTCACGTGTGCGAGTTTCAATGCATCTCTCTGTTTCTCCAATGTATGAAGAATCACAATCCTTACAATCATATTTATAAACACCAGATAATTTACCTTTAGGTGAAGGATCTTTTAGGTTATTGAAAAAGTAGAAAAAACTATTGATAGGTTTATAGATGGCTTGTATATTGTAAGAACTTAAGATGTGTTGAATTTTTTCTGAGAAATTTTTGATATATGGACAGACAGTAAAATCAATGTACTTTTTTGAATTATTACCATTCTTCTGAGTTTGAAAACATTCAGAATTGTAAAACTTGTTAGTTTCTGTTTTTAAACAGAGATCAATGAGAGATTTAGGGTAGCCATTGTTAATTAAAGTTTGTTCAATCAGATGATTATTTTTAGTTCTAATAGCAATGTCCGAAATGCAAAACATTCTAAAAAATAGGCCAGTAGCAATGCTAGTTTTATGATTGTAAGGCTGTGCAGAATAAAAATTCAAATATCTCCCAGACCAGGATTGCTTTCGAAACCAATCGATTTTTAGAGAATTATCCATCCTTATGATGCATGTGCCTGAAAAGCAAATTTGCGAATTATTTTCAACTTTAATTGTAAATTTAATATTGGAGTGTTAAGAGTTGAATAAGTTATGGATAAAGTCCAATTTATCAAGCGGAGCGGCAGTTTTGTATCATCGACATGCCAGAAGAAAAACGGAATAGCAAAAGGTAACGATGACAAACAATAAGATATTAATTTTTCATAACTAAGTTCGCAGCTGAAGGGGAAAGTGGAGAACCGATAGCTAATCCTGAGACCTGTTTATAGGTTACTTAATTGAATTTGAAATATGTGGAATTTCAGTACATTTTAACCCATTCAATAAACTTCTCCAAAGGAATGGAAGCATGTCTACTGATATCCGGCCACTTTAACTCAATACAGTCTAAAACTTTAGAGATAGGAATGTTATTGAACATAGAGACCACATCCATGGAAACTAAAACATAATTAAATGGAATCTTTTGAAATTTTATTATTTGTACAAAAGAGAGACTATCAGTGATATGGTGTGGTGTTTTCCTAATAATATCGTTTCAGATTTTGGATATAAATTTAGAGAGATTATAAGTAGGACCATTAATCGTCGAAACAATTAATCTGAGTGGATTATTTTGTTTATGGATCTTGGGCAAACCTTAAGCTCTAGGAGTGATTGCAGAATAAGTTCTCAATTATTTAGCCTCTATGTGTTCAGTAAAGCCATTTGATTCCAAATTTGCAATTAATTTATCACACTTATCTTGTAAAGTGGCTGTGCATTCAAATTTAGAGATGGAATATAAATTTTTCTCTTGAAGTAATCAATTCATGTTATTAATATAATCAGATTTGGAAATCATAACTGTAACATCACCTTTATCAGCATTTACAAACATTATATCAAGGTTTTCCAGTTTGAACCTTCTAATACGATTAGTATAAAAAATTTTTTCAAAACGTAGCCTGTTTCAAATTTAATCTGCGCAACATGGTGAGAAATGTTTTGGGTAAAGCGATTGCGTATAGCGTGTTTATCATTTAAGTATAATTAGTAAATTCCTGTTTCCATGGATGAGATCAAATTTTGAACTTGAAAATCATTAACATAAAATGTATTGAAAGACAATTTTTGGATCCAATGAAACGAGGTTTATAACGTCGTCAGGAATATCAGTAGTGGTAAGGTTTTTGAACCATTTATTCTGAAGAGTGATAATATTATTATAAATTTTATTGAAACGTAATCTTTCAAATTTTTTAATGGATAAGAGTTTTCTGGAAAATTCCTATTTGACCTTGCAAAAAGTGACTCATTGGATACATAGTTATGTTTATTCACTTTTCTCATTTTTCTCCAAATTGATATTTTAGTGGTGAGGCCCCTTTTCGACTAACGGCTTCAATTAGAAAAGAAAACTGAAATGGATATAATTTCGAGAGGTATTATCAAATTGATTTGGTCAGATGTTAGCGAATTTCCTTGATAACACAGCCATATATGAAGTGTATAGAGTATAGACGCTTGTTGGAATTTGATATTGCCCTAACATTTGCAGAAGGGTACATTTCGAGCATGCGTTGGCCTATCTGAAACTCACAGGCTCAGAGGGACGATTGTGTTGCATCAAGGAGACAGATAGTGTTGGTGTAAATGAGGCCATAGCTTATGTGGTGTCAAATCTGATGCTCTCTGAGGCTGACATTAATTACTGCATCTCAAATTGCACATGTATGCCCTTAGGGCTTTGGAAGTGTAGTCGAACTTAACCCATATCGATGATCAGAAGAATCGCTCTGCATACTCATATTCCTCAAAGTCCTTTTGATATTCAAACTGCCATACTACGATTCACAGTGGAATAATTGCGTGCATTATAACCGATTCAAAATTCAAATTCTTCTCAAATTGTGAGCTGTAATTGTTCCAAGTTGATAAGGTTTAACTTGATGGCTTATAAGAATGAACAGTTCTCATTTTCAATAATGGACGATTTTAAACTAAAGGCCATTTAGGAATGGCACGGCTAGCCTCGATTGAACTTAATCGAAAGGTGTTGATTTTTTCTTTTTTTTTTTCTTATCTGGTATGCTTTACAACTTATTTGAGGCAAAAAAGAAAAAAGCGCTATAACAATTTTTAAGAAAACTTTACCGTGATTTGAGCCTAATTGAAGATTCTTTATAGTCAGATTTTTGTTGTTGGTTCCCGAATATTTCAGGATAATTTTTAAACTAAAATGAATAAATAATACTTAATATAATTTGAAAAATGTTTTCTGTTTTGGAAAATAGGGGTTTATAAGAATTTAGAACAGTTTGCACATGAGAAAATAATTCGTTTATTGAAATTGTTCTTGTTAACCTTGCATTGATTCCACACACTTGTGAAATCAAATTGGACTAACCAATTATCAGGTAAAAATATTGAAAACAGACGAAAGTTCATTTTCATTTTTGGAAATTTTATTCCATAAATACTTCTTTCTTGCAACAAAATGATTTAAATACTTGGAAACCATATTTAAAAAAAAGATAAGATTTTTCAAACAAATTGAGCATTAGTTTTGCATTCTAGTATTAAAATAGTCTTAGCATATTTGAAAAACAAAAAGATGGACTTTAAAGTATCTTCAATTGAGGTGATTTAAAAGGTAATTCTAAGCAATTATAAATTAATTGTTCAATATTTACCAACTTTTAATTGAAAGCGTTCGAAGTTAAAGAATGATCAATTGGTGGTTTTTAAAAAACTGTCTCATGTTGAATGTTGAAGATTTATTTTTAACTATTTCAAATTTAAAATGTTTGATTTGAAATTCGATATCCTAAATATTAAACAAATAAAACATTTTATTGAAATCAGTTTCTAATTTTGATCGTCGAGGAAGTACAAATTTTAATTTTGAAGTGTTAGAAACAGCGCAGAAGTTAACTAAATGAACAAAATTGAGCAACATGAATTTGAAAAAATTAGAGTCTGACAAGTTACAAATTGTATTTTCAATGGAAAATGTGGAAAAATATTAAAGTTTTTTCAAACTAATTTCACCATTTTTAATCTAAAACTTTAAAAATAGAACAATATTAAATTTGAGAAATTCCTAGCTAGAAACGTTTGAAAGTAAAAAGTTTACCTTTGCTGTTGTAAGAAATTAAAAAAAAATGTTGTCTAATAAGAACTTTGTAATGAGAATCACAATAACTTGAAAAATTTCAAATTGAAAAGGAAAAATTACACAATTTGAAAGTGGAAAGAATACAAAGTTGAAAAATTTCAAACTAAACCGATAACAACTACACAATTTCAAAATCGAATGTTTAAAATTAAGCAGATTAAATATTATTTAAGGCTTCAAAATAAAATAATTGATTACAAAAATAATTTATAATTCCAAAGTTTTAGATTGACAATTTTGAAACTGGGAGGAATTATATTTTCATTTTCAATTTGAAAATTCATATACCCTGTGAATAATCTTAATGAACTTAATGAAAAAATAGTTTATTATGATATCGTTATAATATACATTGAAATAAAAAACAAACCCACTTTTTTAAACACTAGGAGCAAAGAATTAATAATTATTTATGAAGGGCGTCTAGCGTTTCTTTAGGAAAAATTCAAGGGCTTTTACAGGTTTTCCAGGACAAAAAAGGTAATTTTTCCAGGTACCTTTATTTCACAGTAAAAAAATACTTTTCACGAAATGTAATAAAATTTGTAAGTCTAGTAGAACTAAAAAAAAGTTTCATATGCGAAATTTCTTTTACAGCCTCAAACTCTGTGATTTGAGTTTAGTTTCGAATTAAATAATTAAATTTTCAACGAAAATTATTAATTTTCTACCAAAAAAGACAAATTTTCAATAAAACACTTGAATTTTTAAATAAAACAGATGAATTTTCAACCAACTAGGTGAACTTTTGAATAACAAAAATTTTTTAACCAAAAATGGAATAGTTAAATCTCCAGTTTAAAAAATTAACTTTATGGAAAAAAAACTAATTTTCATCAAAGTAGTTAAATTTTTCACTAAAGTGGTGAATTTTGAACTAAAATGGTGAATCTTCAACTGGAATAGTTGAATTTTCAACTGCGGAAGAGATGAATAAATTTTCAACTAAAATTATGGAATATTCAACTGGATTTCTTAAATTATCAGTTTAGAAAAATTAATTTCTAATCCAACAAAAAAACGAATTTTCAACAAAGTACATACATTTTTGGTTCAAAAATTTAATTTAAAAAAATTCAATCTTCAAAAAAAAAAAAAAATGAATTTTTAAGAAAGGATTTTAAGTGGAAATCAAGTAATTGAATTTTCAACCAAAATCATTAATTTTCTACCAAAATGGGCAAATTTTCAACAAAACACTTGAATTTTCAAATAAAAAAGATAAATTTTAAACTAACTAGGTAAATTTTTGATATAAAATGTCATACTTATATATCTAGTTTAAAAAACTAATTTTACAACAAGATAAAAACGAATTTCTCTCAAAATAGTCAAACTTTCAACCAAAATAATGAATTTTAAACTAAAATGGTGAACCTCCAACTGGAATAGTTGAATTTTCAAAAGGAGAGATGAAGTTTCAACTAAAATTGTGAAATATTCAACTGGATTGCTTGAATTATCAGTTAAAAAAAAATTAATTTGTAACCAAACAAATAAGTAAATTTAGAATCGAAGAGATTATTTTTTAATTAAAATGATGAATCTTGAAAAAATGTATGTTTAATAAAGGAGTTTAATTTTCAATCAAGTGATTGAATTTTCAACCAAAATCATTAATTCTCCGCGCAAAATTAAAAAGTTAATATTTCCGCCAAACAAAATGAATTTTCAACAAAATAGGTGAATTTTCAACCAAAGAGTTGAATTTTCAACAAAATACAATAATTTTCAAATCAATAGTTGCATTTTTAACTAAAAAAGAAAATGAAAACATATTGATATTCAATTTTATATTAAAATTACACAAAAAATTAGTCATGCTCGCGAAAAACAAATTGCCTGACTTTAAACAAAAATTCCCTAACATTTTTAGGGTTTTCCACGTGAGTAGACACCCTGATTATTATACACATGCATTTCGAAAAAAACGATTCAGCAGTCTTTTTTTTGTTTAGCAGAGAACGCGTTTGAAAACAAATTGTTTTTTCTTTAAGGGAATGAACATTCCAGGAGCATGAGCAAAATTCAAGGACTTTTCTAGGTTTTTTCCAGGCAGAGAAAAATTCAAGGATTTTTCGAGGTTCTCAAGGATTTCCAGGACGCTAGACACCCAGATATATGACACTGCAACTTACCGATATAACATATTATATTATTAATACAAAGTATACTTTATTATGAGCCTCAAGTGTTATAAAATATACAGTCGAACCTGGATTTAGCGCCTGTTTTGGGGCTGACCTTGAACATAAATCCAGAGACTCGGAACTAATTTGTCTCTCTCCTGTTTCATCTCTCTCCTGTTTCTCTCTCCGTTTTTCACGCCTGAGTGCACACCGCACATCCCCCCGCAAACACCTCTAACGCATTCCCACGGCGCGGCGTCAATTCTCGGAAGGGTACAATCCAGGGGAGCTAAATCCGGGTGTCACTGTGATTAAATGGATATAACAACTTCTTCTGTGATAAAGAATAGTTTTCTTTAGATTTGCATTGCATGTGTCACGTACACTTCATTAGCCTATTCATCTGTTCCTCTGAAAATGAGTGGAATCGTTAAGCCAATTGTTGAGCGTGCTAGTATTTAAATGACTCTCATTTGTAAGATACTCGTTAAGCAAAAAAAGATCCTTTTTCAATGCAGGTTCCAGCCAGTATTCGGATTTCCAATTGCCTCTCATTTAAATAACCTAATTCAATTTACCCGACTCTAATTCACATTCTCGAATTTCTTTACACCTTGCGGCACGTGAACATTTTATTAAATTTCCTATAGTTCGGAATGGGGAAAAGGAAGCCAATGGCTGCACTATTTTGCATCACAATCCAAATCTAAAAGGAACATCCGTTTTTTAGAGTAAAATTTTACTGAAAACCATGTTGTTCGGTTAAAAATTAGGTTAACTAATCTAAAAAAAGTGCTGTAACGAAATTATCGGAAATCTCGCACTTATTATTGTTACATACCTGATTAATTGCATACTGCGTTTTGAATTTGTTCTTTCAAATTTTCTGGAACTTTTTGAATCACAATTTACAAATAAGGAATTTTACTTCTAAACATTCATTTATAAAAGAGAAAATTTAATTTGCCAATGATTCTTTGAAAATAATGGCAACGATTCTGTTCTGAACTTTTTGACCAAATGTTTTGAAAATGAGAAATGATGCTATTCCTAGCCCCTCGGCCATATTAAATGAGATTATATGTATTTATCTCTTGACAAAGATAAAGAATTTTCTACCACATCATTCAATAAATTAAAATTTCCAAGTAATTTCATTTGATGATATAATTTACCCTTAAATGCGTCCCATCATTATTGATAAAAGAGAACGTCCTTTTAATTGTAAATGTTTTTCAATTTTGAAGAATAAATATGTTCTGAACATTTTGCTCTCCTACTATAATTTGTAAAATTATTCACACGTTCAAAGAGACGAGAAAAATAAAATTATTGACGAAAATTTAGAATATCGTAATTTACGAAGAGTATACATTGTCGGTACCGGTAAAAAAATTACCTGTGCTGACAGTGAAATTTTTGGAAAAATTGAAAACGATTTAGATTTCATTCTCGGTTTTATTCAAAAACATTAATTTTAATCTTTAAAAATTTAAAAATATGTTGAAAAAGTGTCTGAAAGATTTTAAATATTCAGAAATATTCAGAAGATTCAAAAATTCGAACAAATTGTAGGTTATGAGAGCGTTTTAAACCACTAACTTGTATTTTAAACCAATAATACTATTTGTACCAAAATTCAAACAAGATTCAAAATCTTGGAACAATTTTTGATTATGTTTGTGTTTTCCGTCGGAGATTGGTGTTTTTAATTCTTAAGAAAGATTTATAAGAAGATTTACAACTTTTCAAAAATTTCATGTTATGTTAACCTGTTTTACCAGAACTTGTTAATTTTAAACAAAAAACATCCAGCTCAAAAGATGATTACCAATCTTAAACAACATTTTGTTATATTAGTATGCTTCGTCTGAAATTTCAACTGTCAGAGAAAAATCATTAGATTTCAAAGACTATTCACAATGCTAACTCTGAAGTTGAAATATCAATTTACGTCAATTATCAAAAATATTTTCCTTGTCTTACGTTTCTATTATTTTAGATGATATGAAATACAAAAATTTTCTACTAATATTGAATCTATATTTCAATTTAAAAATTGTGGGAGACAAAAAACTGATGAACAATTTGTTGAACTTCGTACACCCAGAACTAAATTGTCAAAGTTTATTTGTAGTGGCATTGTAGATTGTTGATATTTAGAATTTAATTGTAGAATTAACATCCCAACCGGATGTTTACAGCGCATTACACGTTTAAGCTAGTACCCGGTTTCAATTTCAGTCAACGCTGCAGTCCTATTTTGATTATTCAGCTTGTCAGCTTGTCAGCAAATAATTCCTATAGTCTCCCAATATGAATTTTACGTGAAAATAGTATTTTTAAAAAGAAATTTTAAAGTATATTGCAAACTGAAAAAAATTTTACAATAAAATATGAATAATTTATAGATCTCTTTTGAATTTCCTGTTCTATTACCATTTCTGAAATTAAATTTTATTTATACTTATGATGGACTCCTTTGATCACATTTTAGAGCACAATCTCTAACAGGAGAAATAACCTAGACTAAATTTAAATATTTAGTGATGAGCGACACACTAAAACAAATTTAGAAAAAAATCAGATTTTTTAATTTCATTTCCATCAAGATGTACAACTAATTTGTTATAAATTTCGTAAATTCTTGAAACAAATATCAGTTTTCATATATATGTATAATTGTACAATCAAACGTTGAAAAAGTCAGTTTAAATGAGTCAGTAAATAAAAAAAATTATTAAAACCAATTAAGATTGTTTAAATAATGGAAAATAAGTTTAATAGTACTCATATGTGTCATTTTTGCGCAAAATTGTGAATTTCACAAATGGGAGGCATGCCGTCTATTAATCCTCTATAATTTCTTACTGCAAATATCTTTAAAAAATTAAACAATTTCAAATTACAACTTGGCCCATTTATTTAATATAAAGCTTAAACCAAGTACGAGCATAATTACTTTTCCCCGCTACAATTTGGCATTTCATGAGCATTTTCTACGGATTAAACTTTTTTACAAAGGTGACTTTTTAATGAGAATATATGTTTTCACGTGGTGTAGACGGAATTTAATCAGAATGTGTTTTCTTAACACGCGTATGTTTATACGTATGTTTTATGATGTGACGTTTCTGTAATTAAAATTTTCGGTTGGCTTAGCTCGAATGTAATTCCTTTAATGAGTCTAATTTCATTTAACGACCTGCCCAAGTTCGAATGATGCGAGGGTGTGAGGAACCTTTCTTATGCTGAGCGACCTACCTTTCACTGCATTGCGGATTCGGAGGAGTGTTATAGATAGAATATAGGATGGGGTTGCAGCATAGTTAGATTGGGTGACATATCGAATGTCTCTCCGGCTCAACTTACGAGATTTGAAGGAAATACGAAAATCGTGGAAAATTTCGTTCATGTTATATAAAATATTCGAGTATTGGGGAGATAATCGTTGCAAAGTGAGGCAGATAAGGCAAACAACATTTTTCTGACTGGAACACGACTTAGTTTCAATTTTAGAGCAGGTGATGTGGGTCTAAATCGGCCAGTGCGATAATACAGCGAATCTTTAATAATACGTTAGGAAAGCCAGATTAATGTCGTTTTTTCAGTACATATATCATTATTCATTGAATTCGCATTTTGGGGAGGTAATTTCAAGCACCAAATATTAGAAGTCAAATAATAGAACATGATAATAGTTTTAGACATTACCTACATGTGTGGTTAAGACGGCCAAAAACGTGGCCATTTTTTCTCGACTTTGCATACTTATTTAAATTGTTTAATTGTGATTTTTAACTTTTTCAATATTTAGCATATATACAAGTATTACCTGTAACATAATTTCTTGTTAACTAATATTTAATATTCGAATATAATCTTCTTTTCAATTCTAAACTGGCCGTTTTGGACCCACTACCCCTAATTAGTATAGATTTAATTTATATTACATTTTTTTCTCTGCTTTCAGTTTTAATATCACCTTTTTATTGACAGATGTTTCAAACTGGTCCCAAAATGACTTCCTTAAAGTTTGAACAAAAAAATTCTGTCAATGCACAACACAATCAAAGGTCAAAATCACAAAAAGATGTATTTTTCTTGTTATTCTCAAGCGATGAATTTTTTCCCCAGATTTGGGTGAACAGGAAAGGTTGTATATCATGATTATATAACTACCTATGTAGTATAGACCTCATTTAGAATTATTTTATGTTCGCGGACTAACGTCAAAGTACCGAAAAATGGTTGGAAAAATTTATATTTTCTACTTATTTTCATATGTCAATAACGTTTTTTTTCTCATCCGGGTAAACCGTCATAAAATAATATACTATACTTATATAATAGCCTTATAGTGCACAGGAACTTATATTATCATCATATAAAACTTCAATAGTTCACCCGAATCAGAAAAAAATAGTTATTGACCTGAAAATAACGAGAAAAATAGAATTTTCAGTAATTTTTACAATTTTTCGGTAGTTTAACTTGAGTATGCAAACATAAGATAATTTTTGAAGAAGTTTATTACTCTATAGGCACTTATATCATCACAGTATACAAATTTTACCGTTCATCCTGATCACAAAAGAAATTATTTGCTTGAGAAAAACCAGAAAAATATAATTTTTTGTGATTTTGACCTTATACCTCGTTGTGCGAAATAATAGAATTTTTATTTTTTGTTCAAACTTTCAGGACGTCATTTTGGCATCTGTTCGAAACTTTTCAGCCTCCCCGGAAAAAGAAAGAACAAATTTTATTTTTGTATACGCCCTAGTGCGTAGGTCTCGGATTCATTTTGTAATTTCAAAATAGTGCTAAAATCCTTTAAAAACACCTAAAATGTGTTGAAATCCTCTAAAAGTGCTTGGAAAAATCGTCAATCGTTTTAGATCCTTTAAAATCGGGATGAAATACTTTTGCCGAGTTTTCAAAATCTCGCATGGCGAAGAACACAGAAAAAAATGACCGAAACGGAAATTACTCGAAAAATGAAAATTTTCAAAAGAAAATAAAACTACCGATATAGTTTATTTCAAAATTTTCGAAAACACGAATTTCCAAATTACCGAAAATAGTAAATTGCCGAATTTTCAAATTCCCGAATATAGTAAGTAGCCTAAATGTCCAATTCCGAAAATAGTACATTTGATGAATTTTATAATTCCCAAAGAGAAAAATATTGAATAGAAACTGAAAATGAAAATATTTATATCAAAATTTCGGTACAAAATGCTGGATTTTTTCGGTACACATAGACATTGCCTACTATTGAATTTTCTTGTTTATTTTGTCGGGAATTGGAAAATACACTAATTTTCAATTTTTTTAAAATTTCAGTTTCGGAGATTATTTTGCCTGCACTTCACTTTCGGGACTTTAACAATTCCGCAAAATTGTGTCATACCTTAAAATATTTAAACTGCCTGGTACTGAAATTTCGGGAATTTTCCGTTACACGTAGATACTGCCTACCATTAAAGCTTTATTTTTTCGGGGACATAAAAATTCGATAATTTACTGTTTTCAAGAAATTTGAAATTAAAAAATCTAGTAATTTCGAGAATTTGAAAATTATGGTTTTTAAATTTCCAAAAATTTTCGGTTTTCGGAAAATGTCTGTTTCCGTAAATATTTTTCCAGATTTTTCTCCACATTCAGGATATTAAATTTTTGGCACAATTATGTCATTCCTTAAAATTTCTAAAATCCCTGAAAATCAATTGAAATACGATGAAATCTTATAATTTGTTTTGAAATATTTTCAATCCCTCAAATATGGTGCTTAAAAATCCCTGCAAAGTGTGTTCAGAAAAAAAATTCTTTCATGCAAAGAAAATTTTTTCAAATTAAGCAAAAACATTAATTCGCTCTCAGTCGAAAAAAAAGTTTCCTGGATTCAAAGGAATGTCTCTGGTTGAAAGAAAGGATTTTTTGATCCAATGCAAAATTTTAAAAAATTTTAAATGATTTTCATTCAACCAAAAATCACTTCCAATTAAAAAAAATTATTTTAAATTTTAGAAAAAATTTCATTGGAACAAAAAATTTGTTTGAATCCAAGAAATTTTTGTTTGGCTAATAGCCAATAATTTTTTTCTAATTCATACCCCGGATAACATTTTTAAATTCTTTGAAATTCTTTGAAATTCTACAAAATTCTTTGAAATCTCTTAAAACTTTTGAAATCTCTTTTAATTCCTTGAAATTTTTTAAAATTTTAAATAGTCTAAACTCTATTCAAATTCGTTGAAATCTTTTGAATCATGGGAAAAGCTACTGAAATACCCTAAAGCCTTGATATCCCTTAAAATCTTTGAAATTGAAAACCTCTGATATCCATAAAAAAATCTCCAAATTTTCTGAATCCCTTGGAATCTTTAAAAAATTTTGAATCTCTTGAAATTTCCTACAATCCTACAAAATTCTTCAAAATCTCATTAAATTCTAGGAATCTTTTTAAATACACTTTATTCTTGAAAATTCTTTGAGATTTTTAAAATCTTGATATTGTGAAATTCCTAAGAATCTTTTAAAATCCTATTAAAAATCTTGAAATATTTAATATCTTTCAAAATTCCCTAAAAAATTGTGAAATCCTAGAAATCCTCTGAGAATCCATAAAATCCCACGAAATCCTTAAAAATCCTTTGAAATCCCTAGAAGTCACTTAAAATCTTATTCCATTTTATTTACTCCCTAAAGTTCTATAGAAATTCTTTAAAATTTCCGAGGTTGGCGCTGGCTGTACTTTTAGGCCGAAAATTATTCAAATGCATGGGGAAAGTATCAAAAATGTAAAATTTTATGCTTTTTATATTTGAGAGTGATTCTCTAAAATTCCGACAAATAATGTAGAAAATTTTAAAGCAACATTTTTCAATTCCGCTCGCTTATAACATTTTACAAAAAATTCGTGTTAGTTTGAGAAATATTAAGACGTTTCGCAAAGATTTTATAAAATTGAAAACAAAATGTCGATTTCATAAAATTTGAAAAAAATCGGGTTTCAAAGATTTCCAAGACAAAATTTAGAATCTTTTTAAGAATGAAAGGTTTCAAGAGGATGAAAAACTTTTCTAGATAAAATTGAACAAGATTTCAAAACATTTCGAAAGATTTCCAAAATTGGCAGAAAAGTATGTAGAAGATTTTAAGGCGATTTTTTTCATTTTGCAGAATAGAACTTTTTTTAGGAAAAATGCTACTCATCTTAAAGATACTGGAAAGTTTAGAAACAATTTCAAAAATAATTTAAATTTCGGAACGATTTCAAGAAATTTAAAACAAAATGCAGATTTTTGAAGATTTCGAAAAAAGATGCTTTTTCGTAATTTTAAAAGGTTTCAAGAGAATAACAGTTTTCTTTAAAAGATTTCAAAATATTTCCAAAATCGTCGAAAAAGAATATAGAAGATTTTAATGAAAAAATTTTGAATTTTGCAAGATTACAAGATTTTTAAATTTTTTCAACAAATGATTTTTTAATTTGAAAAATTAATTTTAAGATAAAATTTAAAATTATTTAAAAATATTTCAAAACTTGAATCCTGAAGATTTGAAGGCAATTTTTTGTATTTGGCAGAATTTTGAAAAAATGTCAGGAAAAATCTAACGCATTTCAAACCATATTTAGAAATTTTGAGCAATTTCCAAAATAATTTCAAGAAATTCGAAACAAAATGTAGATTTTTGAAAACTTCGAAAAAGATGCTTTTGAAAAGTTTTGAAAACTTTCAAGACAATAAAAAAGTTTTCTTTGAAATATTCCTGGAAAAACTGTATATAAGTTTTTATTTGAAAATATGAATTTCAAGGGGAAATTGAAAAAGAGTTTTGAAAATTTCAAAAGATTTCCAACATTGTCGGAAAAATATCTGGAAGACATTAACGCAATTTTTTTTGCTCGATTTAGAAAAAAAATATTTTTAAAAGATTTCAACAATAATTCCAAACTTGAAACCATTTCAAGAAAATTAAGAAAAAGTGACGAATTTTGAAAATTTCAAAAAAAAGAAGGTTTTTCCATTTTTTGAAGGGTTTCAAGTGAATAAAAAAATCTTCATAAAATTCCTGTGAAGATTTGGGTAATATTTTATTTGGTAAATTAATTTTAAGAGAACATTTAAAAAGATTTCAATGATTTCATATGATTTCGAAAACTGACGAACAATAATCTGGAAGAATTGTTGGTAAAATGTTTTTATTCTGCAGGATATAAAATGATTTTCTAAAATTTCGAAAAATAATGTCGAAAATTGTCAAGGAAAATTGTTCAATTTTGCAAAATTACAACATTTTAGAAAAAATTCGTGTTATTTATGTAAATTTTAAAGATTTTCAAGAAAAAAATTTCTAAAGATTCATAGGAAATTTATTTATTAATTTTTTATTTTCAAAAATTATTTTAGTAGAATATTCCAAACCATATCCAAAATTATGTTCAAGAATCTGAAAGATTGTGGGGTATTGTTTTCAGTTTGCAGGATTTTAAATCATTTCCTAAAATTTCGAAAAAGTTTTGAAAAGTTTCAAAAATAATTAAAAAAAGATTTCAAAGAATTTAAAACGATTTCAAAAAATTTAAAACGAAATGCAGATTATGAAAATTTTGAAAAAAGTAGAGTTTTAAGAATTTTGAAAGGTTTCAAGAAAATAAGCAAGTTATGTGACGTCTAGTGGTATCCAAAAAATAATTTTTTGACTTTCTTTGAATAATACAGCACGTGAGAATTTTAAATACAAAATTCAAGATTTTCTCGAATTTTCGACCTCAACTCCAACTTCTAGCACGAACTAGGGAAATTTTTTCAAAAACTTCAAAATCATACAAGATTGAGCCTGAAATCTTATCTTCAATTTAAGCCAAGAAAACTTAAAAAATCTTCATGAGTACCCGAGATATGATTAAAAATGTTCAATCGTATCTGAGCTCAATTGTACAGTAATTGTGTCAATTGCGAGTAATTGAGTTCAGATACGATTGAACATTTTTAATCATATCTCGGGTATT
Organism: Andricus grossulariae; assembly: GCA_011634705.1. NCBI lineage: Eukaryota > Metazoa > Arthropoda > Insecta > Hymenoptera > Cynipidae > Andricus > Andricus grossulariae. Next base: position 188,649,127 of record JAABKJ010007545.1, on the reverse strand, counting down.
CATGAAGATTTTTAAAAATTTTCTTTGCTTAAATTTAAGATAAGATTTCAGGTTCGATGTTGTATAATTTTGAAGTTTTTGAAGAAATTTTCTTAGATCGTGCTAAAAGTTCAAGTTGAGGTAGAAAATTTGAGAAAATCTTGAATTTTTTATTTAAACTTCTCACAAGCTGTATTATTCACAGAAAGTCAAAAAAATATTTTTTGGGTACCACTAGACGTGGAATTTCATAATCTTAGCAGCTGTTTAAAAAAATGCCCTATCTCTTTTTTTCACCGAAATATCGTGATTCGAATTCAGCAGCGATTTTTAATAGCGCTCACAAGAGTCGTGCGCACAATTTGCGACGTTAGTGTATTTGAATTTAAAATAAAAATAATTGAAAACAAATTTCATCCAGGAATATTTTTTTTCTTCAATTATTGTTATTTTAAATTCGAACAATAATTTCAGAAAATTTAAACATTTTAAATAGTTTTGTTGTATAAAAATATTTAATTATTGTATTTTTAATAATTAATATCTATAAACGAAAATTTTTAATTGTTCAAATTTGTCAGTTTTCCAATGCAGTTATATTATAAATGGTCGTGAATTTTATTATTCGAAAATTTTCCAACTGGGGAATTTTATTATTCGTGAATTTTGTAATCCCGGAATTTTATTATTCGCAAATTTTCCAATTCAGGAATTTTATCATTCGGAAATTGTATCATAGGGAATTTTCCAATTCGGAAATGTTGCAGTGCCGGGAATTTAATTTTTTGCAATTTTTTCAGTCGTCCCTCGGAAATTTATTATTCGGGATTTTTATATTTCGGCAATTTTCTAATTCGGAAATTTTACGATGTCGGAATTTTAGTTTTATGAATTTTTCAGTCGTCCCAAACTGCTCAGGCATTATCCAATTCAGATTTTCATACATATTTCGATTTTCGGGAATTTTCCATTTCGAGAATTTCACAGCGTCGGGAATTTTACAGTTTCAGTATATTTATTTTTCGAGATTTGTCAGTTGTCCCGAAATATAATGTAAAAATTTCCAATCGTTCTTGTCAAATTATCGATATTTATAAGATTGCCTGTGGTAATTTGTTGTACGTCATTTGTTAATGAGCTTTATGAATAGGTTTTTACCCTTGAGTAGCTAAAGACAGTTCCAATTTCTCTCTAGCGCAATAACTGCAGCTAAATTAGTGCCGACCATTTCTCCAGTGGCAATATCGAGTTGTTCAGATTACAGAAATCTCACGACAGCTGTCATGGCGAAAATTGGAACAGGGATTTCTGATTAAGGACTTAAGTCATGATCAATTTGAAAATCTACAGGGATTAATTTAGAATTCTCAGATTGGAAAATAGCACCAAGATTAAACTTTCATATCAAAATCCAGTGCTCGAGAGTATTTCTGACATTTCGAAAAGTATGTGGCAAAGAAAAATATGTGCCAATGTATTTAAATATTTTGTCAATTTTTTGTATAATGATCGTAATCGGTGTATCGATTCAACTCTGGGGAAATTCCAGCAAATTTTTTATTGGAATTATGTATCAATCCTTCAATTACATTTTTTGTAAAATTCTGTAGTCTTTTATTTTTTAAACTATCAAATCCAAAAGATATTTTTGGATGAAATTTGAAGATATCAAGTTATATCATCGGTTTTCATCCTATAAATATTTGAATGCTCTTCAATCTAAAAATTATGAGTTTTTAATCTTTTCAGTAAAATCAAATATTTTTTCACATGTTCTCAATATTCAAGGCGGACCTGGAAAAGAGAAACAGATTTTCTCAACCAAGAAAAAAATTACCTCATGTTTTGCGTTTAAATTCAAGATAATAATGAATGAACGCTGTTATTTTTATTGTTCGCAGCAAATTGAAGAATTTGCTATATCTATAAAGTCGAATAGATTTCAATTTTGAATCTTCAAAATTGAACTATTCCAAAAAAAAAAAAAAACAAGTTCAAAATTAAATATCTTTGAGATACAAATCTTGAAAATTCAATAAGTTGCAATTTTATATTTTCAAAATTCCAAAATTTTCAATTGTAATTTTCAAAAATTATGTAACTTTGAATTGTAAAGCTTTAAAATTGAAGAGTTTTCAATTTTTAAAATTCACAATTAAAAATGATCGAAGTTTCAAGTTTAATAAATAAAAAATCTATAATTTTGATGATTAACATTCAAAATTTCTTTAATATGGGAGATTTAGAATTAAAAACTTGACTTTTGATCATCAAAATCATCAAAATCATCGAAAATGAAGAATTTTTATTTATACATTTTAAAAATTGAATAGTTTTCAAACGTAACTCTTGCTATTTGTAGAATCTTGAATTGTGAATCGTTCAAATTAAAAAGATTTTGATTTTTATAATTTACAGTTTTGAATTTTGACAGATTTGAGTTTTACAATCGCAAGTTTTCTGGTGGAAAATTAGCCCTTTTGGTTGAAAATTCATTCTTTTTGTTTAAAAATGCAACTGCTTGGGATAAAAATTAATCTGTTTTGGTTAAGGATTCAATTATTCTGTCGTTTTTTATTTAAACTTAAAATCTTTTTCTGTTGGAATATTAACATAGATGTTTCGTTGAAAATTCACTTTTTCGTTGTTAAAAAATCAACTACTTGGTTGACAGTTGAACTACTTTGTAAAAAATGCATTTTTTTGGTTGAAGATTCATAATTATATTTTAAAATTCAACTATTTGGTCGTAATTTAACTTTTTTGTTGTATATTCATATTTCGGGGTTCAAAATTATACTGTTTTGTAGAAAATACGTCTTTCTGGCTTGACAATTTAACAATTTGGTAGAAGATTCAGCTATTTGGTTAAAAATTAATTCTTTTTTAATCTGAAAATGCAGCTCTTTCATTTTTGGCTAAAAAATGTTCTTTATAACTCGAAAATTCAACTTCTTTTACTGTTTGACAGTTTTCCAAAACTTCTTACCTTGAAAACTATTTTATTGAAAATTCGTCTATTTGCATAGAGAATTAATCTTGTTTGTTGAATTCATATACTCGGTTGAGGATTCAACTATCTTGTTCAAAATCCGTTTTTTTTTCCCGTTGAATTCAACTGTTGGATAATTCGTTTTTTTTTTGTTGAAAATTATTTCTTTTTTAAATGCAAATTCGCGTTTTCGTAGAAAATTAATTTTCTTGGTACAAAATAATTCTTCTTGGTTGAAAATTCATCTTTTTAGGTTGAAAATTAAGTTATTTGGTAATTGTTCAACTATTTTGTTGAAAGACTTAGTTGAAAATCAACCATTTTGTAAAAGTCATCTTGTTTGTTGATAATCAAACTGTTTTGTTGAAATTTCCTTTTTGTTTTAAATTGAAAATTCATGTTTTGTCCTCAAAAAGAGATCCTTATTGATTGAAAATTCATTTCTCTTTGCTGAAAATGAACTTTTTTTGTCAAAAATTCAACTTTTCGGGTTGAAAATTCAACTGCTTTTTATTTAAAGATAAAATATATTTTGACTGAAGTGTGACATTTTTCTTTGGTGATTTATCTTTATTAGTTGAAGATTCATCTGTTTGGTTGAAAATGTAACTGTTTTCTTGAAAATTCGTTCTTACTTTGGTTGAAAATGAAATTTTTAACTGAAAATTGAACTATTCCATTTTTGATTAAAAATTGAACTTTTTAATTAAAAATTCAAGTATTCAGTTGAAAATTCATCTATTTTGTTAAAAATTGAACTATTTTGGTAGAAAATTAAACTATTTAGTTAAAAATTAAGTTTCTTGTTAAAAATTAATATTTTCGGATGGAAAATTCAACTGCTTTTTAGAAAATTCGTCTATTTTGTTGAAAAATTCAACGATTTGGTTAAATTTTTTTTTTTTCTGACTGAAAACTATTTCTTAGTTAAAAATTCCACTCTTATGTTAAACATTCGCCTTTTTGGTTTGAACATTCTACTATTACATTTTTTTTCATTCGTTACAGATTTATATGTAGTTTTTGATATTTCCAAAAGTTTCTATAAAGTTTTTTAGAGTACAGTTTCGAGGAAGGACATTTCTGATGATTTCTTTTTGAATACTCTTTTCTCTATCTCATTCTATCCTTTATCTAATGGCATTCTTTTTTTATGTCTGTCAATCTAAATTCCCGTCCATCTTGTTCAATCTCCTCTTCTCTATCTCATCCTATCCTACGTCTATCAACGTTTATCTTTTTCTATCTATTTTTCAATCTAAATTCACGTCTATCTTTTTGAATACTCTTTTCTCTATCTCATCCTATTCTTTATCTATTCATGGCATTATTTTTCTGTCTCTGTCAATCTAAATTCCCGTCTATCTTGTTCAATCTCCTCTTCTCTATCTCATCCTATCCTACGTCTACCAACGTTTATCTTTTTCTATCTATTTTTCAATCTAAATTCACGTCTATCTTTTTCAACACTCTTTTTTCTATCTCATTCTATCCTTCATCTAATGTCATTCTTTTTTTATGTATGTCAATCTAAATTTCCGTCTATCTTGTTCAATCTCCTCTTCTCTATCTTACCCTATCCTATGTCTACCAACGTTTATCTTTTTCTATCTATTGTTCAATCTTAATTCACGTTGTTTGAATTTACTCTTTTCTCTATCTCATCCTATCCTTTATCTAATGGCATTCTTTTTCTGTGTCTGTCAATCTAAATTCCCGTCTATCTTGTTCAATCTCCTCTTCTCTATCACATCCTATACTACATCGTTCGACGTCTATCTTTTTCAATCCTTTCTTCTCTATCTCATCATCTAAATTCCCGTCTATCATTTTCAATCTCCTCTTCCCTATCACATCCTATACTACATCTGTCAACGTCTATCTTTTTCAATCCTTTCTTCTCTATCTCATCCTATCTTTTATCTGTTCATGTCAATCTTTTTCTATCTCTGTTAATCTAAATTCCCATTTATCTTTTTTAATCTCCGCTTCTCTATCTCATCGTATCCTACATATATCAAAATCTATCTTTTTCTATCTCTTTGTTGATATAAGTTTAAGCCTATCTTTTTCAATCCTCTCTTATCTATCTCATTCTATCCTTTATCTATCCACGTGAATCTCACGATTTTCCCGCTAGATGGCTAAAGGTAAAAGTGACCAACAAGTGAAATCAGTCTTCGGGCCTATAAGTAGAGGTCCGGCAAACTTATTTGCCAAGTTCGACACAGCGGTTGACTAAGGTATGAAAATATATTTTAATTGTGTAATATGATCATTGACTTAATGTTGTCTTTCTGGTACGTGGTCAACGTCAAATTAATTTTTTTATTAAATCGCGTAAGTTAGAAAAAGAGATAAGACAAAGATTTAAAGTTATATTAAAGAGATAGAATGAAGTAAAGAGAAATATAAGAGTTCTAGTTTACGAAAGAGATTGATAATTATTGAGATTGAGGATAGGAAAAGTTAGCCTCTTAGGGATGTAGAGTGACCAATTGAGGGAGATAGAATATTTCTATCATTTCCTATCCCCCAATTTCTATTTTTTTCAATCTTTCTACTTCCAGCAGGGTTCATTCCCGGTTTCTATCTCTCTCAGCCCGGAATGTAAGGTTCAATTACTGGAAAAGGTTCAATTACATCGGCTTGCAGTTGAGTGTCTCCTAAACTAGCCAGAAGCTGAAACGTTCCCCTCGACTTTTGGAGCGATCATTAATAATTCATGTAACGGGGGTCAATACTAAACATCGGGTTAAACGCGACCGTAGCAATCAGTGCTGGCATGCAAGGCAGATCCGACTGCCTCAATAATTATGTCTGCCAGTCTACCTAGAAAATCTAGGGAAACGGTGCCTCTGATCCTGTGAACAAGAATAAGTGGGCGGGAGGAGGAGGCTTGCCAGGGCAGGACCAGGGTCCAGCCCGGACGTGAATTTCAAAGAGCCTCTTCTGTTTACGGCAGCGGCTCTTAGTAGTCGTGAAAAGAAGTGGCCAGCAGGGGATGGTAAGATGAGGAGGAGATGAGGAGATGAGGAGAAAGACCGCGATTGCGTGCGGGTGGTCCCCCGCGGCCACGACTAGCTTCGAAGCTACACGTCAGATATTTCACTTCGTTCTTATTCCTTTAACCCAATTTTTTTCTTTTTTCAACTCTTCTACTTTATCACTTTCCGGCTGGATGTCTTCTTTCCAACTTGGCGAGCAAAGAAAGGAAAGTATTGAATCAATTCCAATCTGGTAGTTTACAATCTCGTATTGCTTACTTACATCAGTTACAGCTCTTATTCTTACCATCTTCTTGTATTTCTACCAGGCCAAGAAAAACAAAATTTAGGATCCTTCATTGTTTTAATTTTATATTCAAACTTTGTGATCTAAATTCTACATGATGGGAAATTAGATTAATATCTCGATTAATATACCAGACTTCACAGCCCAAAATGGTCACTAAACAGAGGAAATAGGGTGATTGTTCACGAAAAAGGGGAATGAATAATAAAAAAAATAGTTGTATTTTCAACCAAAAAAATGAATTTTAAACCAAAAAAGACGAATCTTCAACAAAAAAGTTGGATTTGTGAGCTAAAAAGTCGAATGTTTTAGAAAGCATTTGATTTTTAAATCAGAAATGATTAATTTTCAACAAAAAAGTTCATTTTCAGTCCAGATAGATGAGTTTTCAACCAAATAGTTGAATTAAAACAAAACAAAATTCAACCACACAGTTGCATTTGCAATCAAATAATAGAATTTTCAAGCAAAAGAGACGAATTTTTAATAAAAAAATTAAATTTTCAACCAAATAGTTACATTTTGAACCTCCAAAGAAGAATCTTCAAACCAAAAAGATGAATTTTCAACATAAGAATTGAACTTTTAGCCGCGAAAGATTTTTCAGTCTAGAAAGAACAAAATGTAACCAAACTGTTGAATTTTCTAACCAAAAAGGCGAAATTTTCTACAAAACAGTGGATTTTCAACCCGAAAATACTAATTTATAACAAAAAAGTTAATTTTAGACGGAACAGTGGAATTTGCTACCAAAATAGTTGAATTTTTTAACCAAATAGGTATGTTTTTAACCAAGAAGTTTTATTTTCTACAAAAAAAAAAAAAGAATTTTCAATAAAATAATTTAATTTACAATTTAAAAAATCAGTATTCAACCTAAAATGGAATAGTTCAAATTTCACTTAAAAAATTAATTTTCAACAACAAAAAACGAATTTTCAACAAAGGTCAAAGTAGTTCAATTTTCAACCAGGTAGTTGAATTTTCAACCAAAAGATTTGAATTTTCTACCAAAGAAGAAATAAATGTTCAACACAAAAATATTAATATTTAACAAAAAAAGTTAATTTTCAACTAAATAGTTAAATTTCGAACCACAGAGATAAATCTTCAATAAAAAAGATGCATTTTTACAAAGTAGTTCAATTTTCAACCCAAAGAGATAAATTTTCATCCAAGAAGATTAATTTTATACCAACAAAGATCAAATTTTCAATTGAATATTAGACTTTTCAATTTAAAAAGATCATATTAAAATTTCCAATACAAAAATTCACTTTCAAACATGAAAAGGAATTTTTAACAAAAGAGTTAAATCTTTAACCAATAAAAAACAAAAATTTAACCAATTATTTCCACTTTCAACCAAGTAGTTAAATTTTCAATTCAAAAAGATTACGTCGATATTCAATATACCAAATAGTAGAATTTTGAATCACATGTGATGAATTCGGAACCAAAAATATAATATTAGATTTTTGAACTCAAAAGAATTAACTTTTAACCAAAAAAAGTTAGCTTTTACTGTTGGGTGGTATTAATACATTTCGCATTCAAGCGAAAAAAATAATAAAAAGGGATCCAAAAAGACAAATTTCCAACAAAACAGTTAAATTTTCGACGAAAAAAGGATTAATTCTTAACAAAATATTTGAATTTCTAACAAAATAATTACGTCCTCAACTAAAGCGATGAACCTTCAACCAAACCATTCTAATTTTCTACCAAAAGAGATGTTTAAAAAAAAATAAAGTTTTAACAAAAGAGTTGATTTTTTATGGAACAGTAAAATTACCAGTGACAAAATTAATTTTCAACAAAAAAAAAGAGAGAATTTTCGACAAAATAGTTAAATTTTCAGCCAAAAATAGAAAATTTAAACAAAAGAAGAAAGGATTTCTAACAAAGTAGTTCAGCTTTAACCCAGGATGTTGAATTTTCAACCAATAAATATGAATTATCAACAACAAGTGTAATAGTTGACACTTCAACCAAAAAATATTTTAGCTTTAAACAAAAAACAGTAGAGTTCAACCAAGAGAAGAATTTTCAACAAAATATTGAATCCTCAAACAAAAAATATTAATTTTCCATCAAACAGTTGCATTTTAAATCTAAAGAAATTAATTTTCAAACCAAAAAGACAAATTTGCAACTAAGAAAGCTTTTTCAGTCAAGAAAGAAAATTTTTTTAAACAAATTATGTAATTTAAAAAAAAATGAATTTTGAACAAAAAAGTTCATCTTCAACCAAATAGTTAAATTTCCAATCAAAGAGATAAATCTTCAACGAAATTAATGGTTTTTTAATAAATCACTTCACTTTTTAAACAAGTAGTTGAATTTTCAGCTAAAAAAGATTACCTTAAAAAAAAAACATAAAAATTTTTCACAAACTAGTTAAATTTTCAGTCAAAGAGATAAGTTTTCAATTAAAAAGATGAATTTTTCCACAAAGTAATTTAACTTTCATTAAGAAAAGATGACTTTTCAACAAAATAGTTGAATTTTCAACCGGAAAATTTGAATTTTGAACAAAAAAGTTAATCTTCAACAAAATAATTAAATTTTCAACTAAGAAGATTAATTTTTCACAAAGTAATATAACTTTCAATAAGAAAAGATGATTTTTTAACAAAATAGTTGAATTTTCAACCGGAAAATTTGAATTTTGACCAAAAAAATTAATCTTAAACAAAAGAATTAAATTTTCAACTAAAAAGATGAATTTTTAACTAAAATGATGAATCTTCAAGGAAACTAATGAATTTTTAACAAAGTAGTTCAATTTTTAACCAAGTAGTTAAATTTTTTAATCAAAAAAGATTACTTTTTGGAAAAATAGTTAAATTTTTCACAAAGTAAATAAATTTTCAACCAATAGAGATCGATTCTGAACAAAAAATATAGTAATTGACATTTCAATAAAACATAATTAACTTTCAACCGAAAAAGATTACTTTTCTACCCAAAAGGATGAATTTTCAATCCAAAACGACGAATTTTCTATCCAAGAAGACGAATTTGCAACTAAGAAAGCTCTTTCAGTCAAGAAAGAAAAATTTGTTAACCAAATTATGTAATTTAAAGAAAATGTGAATTTTGAACAAAAAATGTAATCTTCAACCAAATTGTTCAATTTCCAATCAAAGAGATAAATCTTCAATCGAAAGATGAATTTTGTATAACAAAATAATTAAATTTTCAACTAAAAAGATGAATTTTCAATTAAAATGATGAATCTTCAACAAAATTAATGAATTTTTAACAAATCAGTTCACTTTTCAACCAAGTAGTCAAATTTTCAGCCAAAAAAGATTACCTTAAAAAAAATAGTTAAATTTTTCACAAACTAGTTAAATTTTTAACCAAAGAGATAAATCTTCAATCAAAACGATGAATTTTTCATCAAGTAGTTTAACTTTCAATAAGAGAAGATGACTTTTCAACAAAATGGTTGAAGTTTCTACCGGAATTTTTTATTTTGAACAAAATAGTTAATTTTCAACAAAATAATTACATTTGCAACTAAAAAGATGAATTTTTCAATTAAAATGATGAATCTTTAACGAAACTAATGAATTTTTAACAAAGCAGTTCACTTTTTAACCAAGTAGTTGAATTTCCAACCAAAAAAGATTACTTTAACAAAAATAGTTTAATTTTTCACAAAATAATTTAATTTTCAACCAATAAACACTGATTTTGAACAAAAAATATAGTTGTAGACATTTCAATAAAACATAATTAACTTTCAACCAAAAAAAATTAATTTTCTACCTAAAAGGATGAATTTTTAATCCAAAAGGACGGATTTTCTATCCAAGAAAACGAATGTGTAATAAAACAGTTTAATTTTTATCCAGGAAGATGACTTCTTGAAAAAGTAGTTAAATTTTTAACCAAATAGTAGAATTGTTAACCAAAAGAGAAAAATTCTCCACAAAAAATATAATAGTAGAAATTTCAACTAAAAAGAATTAACTTTCAACGAAAATTAGTTAATTTTTTTTGAGTTCTATTAATTCAGTTCGCATTTAAGCGGAGAACAAAGAAAGGGGACGTTCATAAAAAATAGGGGGAAAAAGAGGAATTCTTTGCAAAGGGGAAAAAAAGGAAATAGGGGAAAGAGTGTGAAGTCTGAAACAGTTGCAATTTTAGAAATGATTACCTGCTTTTAATGTAATTTTTAATATCAATTTAGTGAAATAAGAGCCAGAAGAACTTTATAAAAATCACAGAATGTCATTTATTCTTAAGTGTGTATTTTTTACTAAGGGTGTCTTCTACTGATTTGTACATCCTGCAAGGGACTCTTACTTTCCCACTATTTTCCTATCACTTCAATATCACAACAGCTTGCTTCTAAGTAAACTTCAATCATTTCGATACAATTCTTATCAAAACAGGTTACAACCCCTATGATTTTTGGAAGAGCTTTTATCAATAATGCATTTTTATATTCTTTAAAATATTACAATTACATTTCTCAAAGACTCGAATAATAAATACTAGAATGGAACGCAAAAAATGTGTGACCTTAGGGTGGTCCAAAGAAGATTTTTTTGGGTAGAAATTGTTGATGTACGTCGTTGGTTTTAGGGTACATCAACTATTGCTACAAAATTTATTATAGAGGGTTAATACAAACCCCAGTGATTTCTTTTCCGAGAGAAACGACCTCCTTCCCCTTATTTTGTGAAGTGCCCGAAAAAATTAAATTCGTATTTTTCTTTTAAATCGGTCAACATTTACCTATTCCTTTGAAATTAACACGGGATTTTAAATGGAAAACCTCTGTCTTCAAAAACATGGGGGAAAACTATATATTTGTTTTCAACTTAAAAAATTAAAGTTTACTAAAAAAAGTCAAAAAAACGCGGTTCAAATTGACAGTTAGAACGCATGTATGCACTGATTTTAGATTTTTTTCGAAAAATTCAGGACTAAATTGTTCAGAAAATGGTGAGAGTGGATTTTTCTTTTTTTGTTTATTTAATTTTTATGTTAATGCAAATAGCGAAGAAAATGTCGATCTTTTGAATTTCATTTTTTATCTCCTAGACTGAATCTCTTAGATTGAATGTTATTAATTAATTCTATAAAGAAATTATACAAACAAATGTACATTGCAGACATTTGTAGGCAGAAATAAATCGTTTTTTCTTCTAGTCTTGTTGTAAGTATATTTCCAATTATGTTTTTTGATAAAATTTAACCATCCATCAATATCTGTTTATTTTATAAACAAATTATACAAAAAAAATTACATATAAGGCGTTTTTAACTGAAAAGAAATCTTTTTTTCTTTTGATCTTCTTGAAATTATATAGCAAATGATGTTTCATTGAAAAATGTAGCCAAGCATCGCTAATCGAATTCGAATGATGTTCTTTGACGAAATTACTAAAATTTTTATGAGCTCACATTATTGTTATTTAATAGATTTAATTTTATAATAAAAGTTCATCAGAAAATATCACTGACAATATGATGTAGTAGCTGATTGCGATAACAGTATACTTGCATTTTTAAAAATCACTTATTTTACGTTTGTTAAAAATTACCTCGTCAATAATGAGTGAAAAACAAGGAACTTATGAAAAATACAATAATACCGCTACTTTACTGTTATCTCAAAATAAATACGATTAAAAACACTTTTCTTTCGTTCAAAATGCTTCCTTACGTTTGAAAACGCCTAAAATGTACATTTGTTTATGTACTTTGTTTATAAAATGAAAAATATTAATGCATAGCAGAATTTTGTCATAAAACATCATTGGCAATACAATTTCAAACTTGAAAGTATTTTTAAAAATATAAAACAAAATGTAGATTTTTGAAGATGCCGAACAAAAAGTTTAGAAGCTTCTTAACAATTCTGATAGGTCTCAAAGAAATGAAAAACTTTATTAAAAATTCTTAAGTGCTATTTGATTTTGAAACATTAATTTTAAGAGAATATTTAAAAAGATTTTAAAAGATTTCCAAAATTGTCGAAAAATAAACCGAAGATTTTTCGGCAATTTTTTTAACTATGCAGAATTTGTTTAAAATTGTAGGAAAAATACAAATAGTTTTGAAGGATATTTAGAAGTTTCAGAAGTTTCTGCAGCATTTGTTTTCAATTTATAGGAAAAATGCCAGTCATTTAAAGAAATATTTATAAAGTTTCAAAGTTTTGAAAAGATTAAAATGTAAATGGGAAACTGAGTGACTGGTTCGATATTCTGCAAGGTTTCAGGCAAGGATGCGTTATGTCTTCATAGCTATTTATTATATTCATGGACAATTGTCTAAGGATGGCAATCTTTGACGAAGAAGGTGTGGATCTCGAGACACTGAGGGTACGTGGGTTAGCGTTCGCAAATGATAAAGTTGTCATTGTAGATTCAATCGAAGACATGTAAAGAATGATCAGCAAACTAAATACAAGTGAGTCATGCTTACCCCGAAAGGGATATGGCTTAATGGTATAATAATAAAAATCTAGCCTGAATAATAAGTGGGAAGGAAATAAAGTCCAAGACTTTATCAGATGGTATAGAGATATTTTCAGAAAGAACGAACGTCCTTAAATCGAAATTAAGTTTTCATATAAAACATCATATTGGTCATGTATTTCTGATGATATCTGAAGCGTGGCTGATGGCTTTTACCATTCCATTATCTGAAACCCTTCATCTGAGACCATCAGAATGTACCGGAATCAACTAACATTGGGGCTCTACTGGAGGGCGTTATTGTTAAGACTCTGTAATTCTTATGGGAATAAAACTTTCCTTTCGTCCAACCCCAATGTTACTTACATGACTCAGGCTCAGCCTCTTTCAGCCAAGGCTCTATCACTTTTGCGCCATCAGCTCAGAACGATGAAAATTAAGGAGATTATTTTCAACTTGGATAACACTTTCAAACAATGTTAAAAGATAGTCGAAGTCCCTAAGGACAATACCAGCTGACCTAGTCAAATATTATCAAAAAATATTTCTTTCAACTTTACTAACTTCAATGTTTTGAATTCTTTTGAAACATTTTCCTGATCTTTCATTCATCAATTTTTAATTTTCCCTGAACTAAAACAGTTAAATTTTTAAACAAAAAATATTCAATCTTTACAAAAGGCTTGAATTTCCATTTTTTACAAAATTGTGGAACTTTAAATCTACAAAGATGAATTTTCAACCAACGAGTTGCATTTTCAACCTAATAATTAAATTTTTTAGAAGACAGTAGAATTTTCAACAACAAAAAATAAACGTTTTACCGGAAATAACCTATTTTCTGTTCATATAATTAAAAATAATAATTAAGTAATAATTGAATAATTAAATTTTCAACAGAACAGTAGTTAAAATTTCAACCAATGACATGAATTTTCAACTAAAATGATGAATCTTCAACTGAAATAGTTACATTTTTAGTTAAACGAAATTAATTTTCAACAACAACAAAAAAACGAATTTTTATTGAAGAGATGAATTTTCAACTAAGATTATGAATCTTTAACAAAAAACAATGATTTTTTAAAAAGTTCGTTCAACCTTCAACCAAGTAAATAAATTTGCAATAAAAAAATATGAACTCTCAGAAAATAATGTAATATTAGATATTTCAACCAAACAAATATTTTTATTTTAAACAAAAAATAGTGGAATGTAACCATAAAAGAAGAAATTTATATCAAAAGAGTTGCAAGGTGGCCACTCACCCGGAAAACCGGGAAAAAGCCGTGAGAAAAATATGACACCGGGAGATTTCCCGTATTTCATAATTCGCGCGTTTTGTAAGTTTTAAGTAAAAATTATGTTTTTTTTACAGAAATCACATTTTTTAGTATAAAAATGTATCCAGTCTTTTTGAATGTCACTTGATACTACTTTATATAATACTTATCAATAATATATTTATTTTCATTCTTTCAATCTGCAAATGACAGATACGCAATTCAAATTGACTCACTTTCTATCGGTTCTTTTTTCCTGGGTTGGAACACATTTAAATGATATTAACATTCTTTTTTAATGTACGTGTTTACGCTAAATTAGACATAGAGTTTTCATTGATTTTAAAAATATAAAAGATTATCATGTTCAAATTATATCATAAATAACATTATGTAAATAATACTTCAGTTACATATCAGTCCGACCAAGATCAGTTCAAAGATATAAATTATAAAAAATTTAAATTATACAATGTATTAAGTCTAAAGGAGAAACAAAATAAAGTATCTTGGAATTATTTACTAATATGCAAGTAGTACGCACTACTGCTATGCAAATTTGCATGGATTACATAGCCATTGTAGTAATATTGGTCCAGCATAGTCAAAATAAAAGTGTTTTAAATTTTCTGCTTACCATTTTTTTTTTTACTTTGAATTTTTGGTGTAGGTTAAATTTTTGCAACTTGACTGCTAAGCATCTGAAATCGTTTTGAGAGTTTAGGAGAGGAGATGAGAGTGGAGATGTTTAGTAGCCAACTTGCAAAAATTCAACCTAAACCATAAATTTAATGTGAAATACAGAAAAAACTGGTAAGCAGAAAACGGTATAGATTAGGATGAAAAGATAAGACCCTAAAGCAGAGTCGGTATCAATACAGTCCCCCTGCCGATCATGGACTCGTTCAGTGCCTATCCAGGAATAGGCTTCAGCATCTCTGGATCGAGGTTATTTGCATTGAGAAGATCAAGGGATTCCTTCAGAAGTCCACCACCATTGCTGTGGGCCTGAAAGGTTGTATTCTCATCGAAGTTGATCTCCTTTTCTTCCTGCAAACCATCATTTTCTTCGTTCGTATCGTTTTCTAGTAGCATTACAGATTTCTCTTTTTCTCCAATCGAATGGGTAATGAAATCGTCTCCAATCTCCACATTTGGTTCAAAGTTTTCCTTGTCCACTTGGGTGTGATCTGCTTTCTCTCCAAGAATATTCCTACTGTGTTTGCTTGGTCCTGTAATCAAACATTGGAATATTGTAAATTATAGAGTAGTAGGGTGACCATTTAAATCCTGTCTTAAAAAAGTGATGTTACCATTACCATATATGTAGAAAATATCGAAGACATTGTTGTAGAAAATATCGAAGACATTGTTGTCGAAAATTTGAAGATTGATTAAGATATTTATAGTGATTTCAAGGAATTTTAAGGAGTCAAAGGACTAAAGGATTTTAAAACATTTCAAGGGATGCTAATAGACTTTTATTCATTTTAGGAATTTCGAGGGAATTTAAAAAGAGATCAAAAAGTTATCAAACGGATCTTCCAAACATTTCTATATATTTTACGATATTTCAAGACATTTTAACTGATTTGAACTAATTTCAAAGAATTTAAATATATTTCAAGAAATCTCAAGTAGTTTTAATGAATTTCAATGAACTTCAAAATATTTTAAACGATTTCAAGAAATTAAAAATGTTTCTAAAGAATTTTAAGATATTTTGAGTGCTTTTAAGACAGTTCAATAGTTTTTAAGAGATTCAAAAAGACTTTCAAATTATAATTTTTAAATATTTTTTGGTTTTCCTTTTTTTTTTATAAATGTGGGAAATAATTATGATACATTTGTCTGGTGGTATAGTAGGAGGGTCAAAAAAACGACTGCGTAGCCGTAGGTCCCATAGAAAACTACTGCGCATCGAATTAAGTTAAATAAATCTTCCAAACTGTCCTGAAACTTGCAGCGCAACATTCCCTTACAAACGGACATTTTCTTCATTGACTTGCCTTAACCTTTCAATGCAACATTCCCAACCTTACATTTGAAAGTTTCAGGAAATCTTCACGGAGCTTTTTGTGCAGTCTGGAGGAATGCAGAGTTTAAATAAAATAAAACTGTAAACAATGTAATATCTTATAATCAATTCGCCCCCGAATTCATGCATGCAATATTCACGCCGAATCAGTGTAACTGTACAATTTTCGCCAACTTACTCCGAAAGTAGTATCTTGTACATTAAATGACAATATACAAGCTCTCTGTATAAATAGGCAGATTATATAAACATGCAAGATATAAATAATCTGTATCGCCTGATTTCCTTCAAAAAATAACAGATATATTCGCATCCCTGTAAAAAGGAGAGCATTGAAGTGAATTATATGACATCCTAGTAAAAAAAGTTGAATAGATATAACGTGAAAACGAATTCAGGTTAGTTTGAAGATTGTTTTTTTTTGTCGATCACTGGGGTTAATAATAAGTCCACAATTATTTTGCGACGTTTCGTCAGCTTGGTTTGCTGACCTCTTCAGGCTTATAAGTTTAAATTAAAATAATCATGTTGGTCATTAAAATTATAAAGTTGAAAAATAATTCGACTAGTCTGCGATTAAAATTGACGTTTAAACGTCGTCTGTTGAATTATTTTTCAACTTTATAATTTTAATGAACAACGTTATTTTTTTGATTTAAACTCATAAGCCTGAAGAGGTCAGCAAACCAAGCTGACGAAACGTCGCAAAATAATTGTGGATTTATTATTAACCCCAGTGATCGACAAAAAAAAAAACCCAATCTTCAAACTAAACATGGAGGGTGATATATATTTCAATACCAACGAATTCAGGTTAGGTTTGGTGTATTCGATTTGCTGCTGAAATGAAGGGAAATTGTAAGTTTTGCAGGGTAAAAATGAGTATACCCAGATAGCAAGCGTGCGGGGCGCGTTACACGCACAGAATTCGAGGCACGCCTTGCCTGCAGGCGTGCGAGGCATATGCGCCGTACTGTGTAAGGGGTACGCACGTGCGAGGCATATGAGTCGCACTTCGTGATTATTTATAGCATTATTTATAGCATAAATACATAGTGAGAAGCGTAATTTTTAATTATAATTATTATTATTACTATAATTTCAACATCATTCCCCATGGGAAATTTCGAGGTTAGTGTTGTTTGGTGTGTTTTTGTCACCTTGTTAAAACAACTTGTTAACCTGATCGTTAACGACGTGTATCAGAATTTGGACAAATCGTGGATCACGTACCTTCCATACGATCTACATTTAAATATTGTATATATATACCGTCCACAAGAACCCGCAACGTGTGCTCGCACTATGCCTGCACGAGGTGCAACCTTCACGACGTGCGTCGCACCTGTCACGTATATGAGGACGCATCTGCGTTATCGCTTGCGTGCAAGCGCGTATATTGCAATCTGGGTAATTATGAAAAATAGAGTTGCCCAAATACATTCGTGCGGTTTGGGCGAGCCATATTAATTATTTAACAGAACGGAGAGATATTAACCAAACTTTGACTCCAATTCGGCAATACACATGAGTTGACAGACTCAATTTTGCAAGGTGCAGGGCGATGAACGCGGTGGGTTACCACCTGTCAGCAATGAAGTTACCAGTTACTCACCGCGTCCATCGCCGTACACCTTGCAGAATTGAGTCTATCAAATCATGTATATTGCCGAATTGGAGTCAAAGTTTGGTTAATAATATTACTCCGTTCAGTTAAATATTTAATATCGCTCGCCCAAACCGCACGAATGTATTTGGGCAACTTTATTTTTCATAATTATACTCATTGCTACCCTGGAAAACTTATAATTTCCCTTCATTTCACAAAATAGACCTGGCAGAATAGAGCCTAATGCATTACAGAATTGAATTGAAAGGTCCAATTCGATGATGGCAACAAATCGAATACACCAAACCTAATCTGAATTCGTTTTCACGTTATATATATTTAACTATTTTTACTGGGATTGAAAAAATTGTACACTTTAATGCTTATAAATCTAAACAAATTCCGTTTTTGTCCGAATGGTCATTTAACTCCATTCGAATGCATTGATTGTATTCGACATATCCGGTTGGAAGCAGCATTAAATGGCATTCGACTTATTTGGTAATTTAACAGCATTGAACGGCATTGGTTCCATTCTATGCTTCCAATCACTGAAGGTATTGCATGGCATTCAACTGATACGGTCATTCAATGACATTAAATCAATGGCATCACAAAGAAGCCACTTTGATTCCATAATTTTTTTGTGGATTAAAAATGATTCGAACGAAAACTATTGAATGCCAAGAAGCGCGTGCGGACAGAAACGGAATTTGTTTAGAATTATAGGCATTTAAGTGTACAATTTTTTCAATGCCATATGATCCACTTCAATGCTCTCCTTTTCACAGGGATGTTTGCACAACTCAGTGGTTGTCTGCAATAATCGGTTATAGAAGTCTAACTCTCCGTTTTGTTGTACCTGAGTGCTTGTAAAAAAAGGTTTCAAATTTATCAAACATATTGACATATGAAATTTAACGGCGCATCTTCTTTTTCTTGTGAAGAAACCCCAGTGGGCACAAAATTTGGCGACGTCTTTACGACATCTTTACGACAACTTTATAACATCCTATGTCCATGTTATTAAGATGTCTTTACGATATCGTAACGACGTCGTACGATCTGACGATTTCTTTTCGACATCTAAGTCGTCGTAAAGATCTCGTAACGATGTGGTCAAATTTTGTGCTCACTGGGACTTATAGCACGTGTATTTGTTGGAATAAATAGGAAATGCTGCTAATTATTTCTACCAAATGGCCTTCTTTAAGCTAATTTGACTGTGTTCTATGTATACTTGTACGTGATTTCGTCTAAAACAATTACTGTCAATCGTGCTATAAGTTCTCCCTGCTTAGCTGAATAGTAGAGCAGTTTACTACAACGATGCATTAGAGGAAAATTTCTTTCTTTTAATTGTTACAAGAAAAATAGATTTTTTTTCTCGAAAAAAGTGGCCTTTATCGAGAGTCTTTTCACTCTTTAGAGTATGTATACAAAAAATCAGACAAACTGGTTTCACTGTTTGGCCTGAATCTTATATTTGCGATTGACACTCGATTTCCAGGGCCCCCCGGGTAAAAAATTCTTGTATGGGATTGATCTAGGAAAACATCTAGGAAATCGTATAGATCTCGTCTCTTAGATAGTATAATAAAAGTATGGTATATGAGCCTATCCCATACTTCATGTCTATTTGAATTACGTATAGTGGATGTATAGCTTAAATATAGCAAAGGTATAACAATGTATAGTCGAAGTATAGGAAGAGTATTGCTAAAGTATATCTTAGAAGTATATCGGAAGTATAGCTGAAGTATAGCTGATGTATGGCTGATGTATATCTGTAAATTATAGCTCAAGTACGTCAGTAGTATAAATAAAGAATGCCTAAAGTATAGGGAAAGTATGGCTATAGTAGGTATAGCTGAATTATATTTATAGAATAAAAAGATAATATGAAATAATTGCAAGCGTTGTATTCTTGGTGATATTAGATACATGAAATACATGGAATTAGAGATCCAGAATCATGATTTTCACAACATAAAAAATATTTTTTGCAACTTCTATATTTAGCAAAACATAAGAAATTGTCTATATTAAAAAAAATATAACATTATCTCCTTTATCTAAATAATAAATTAGTCAAATTTTTTCATGCAGTAATAATGCTATGGTTAGGAATCAAAGATTACTGAATATCTTACCCACAAATAGAAAATAATAAGAAGAATATAAGCTTCTTATTATATACATTTTCTTGCTTTAATGAATCTCAATACATTTGAAAAACAGAACGGTTGAATTTTAACGCCGAAGTAGCTTTCGTGAGAAAAATATGGCACGAACTTTGTTCAAACTTAAAGAATTTATTAACTGGTTTCTTTATTATACACTCGCAAACAATATTCGTTGCATATTTTTCTCAAGAAATTATTAAAATCACGAAATTTTTTAATTTACAGACGATCTGTCATTTACAATGTATTATGTTTTATACCGTTGCTATCCCGGTAATAAACGTTGAATAGAGAAAAATTAATACTTTCAGATTTCAGCGTAAAAGTGAAGATTATTCTATTCTTTTGAATGCGTGATTTTCACATCTGTCTAAAATGCCATCATAAGAATAGAATATCTCCGAAACTAATTCATTTCTATTTCCATTGTGAAATTTTAATTCTAATCAATTCAAGTCTGCCTCTCTAGAGTTAAAATTATTTTAATTCACACATTTGGATAGATTTCATCTGTAATGTATTCTCCTCAATGTTAGCAGGGCTTAATGCATTTTTTAAGACGTTCAAATAAATTATGAAAATATAAATAAATATAAATTTGAATATTTTCCGAATGTATAAGTTATACAACGAGTCAATAATGAAAAATATTTTCATTATTAATTAAAATGTTTTAAAATTCTTTTAAATTTTACTAAGTCGATTGAGAGGAATAGGATTTGCACTGTTTCTTTTCCCGTTGGGGACTTTTAGACGGAGGATAAATCGCGTATTCATAGGAATACAAATTCTTAATTCTTCTGAATTCAACGCTTATTACCGGGATGATACCTTTAAAAACAAATGAACACATAGATTGTATGTGATACTTTAGCCATACTCAAATATAGATGGAGTATATCCTATACTTCATCTATACTTAAGCTATACTGTAGCTAGACTTTAGCTATACTATTTCAATATACTTGAAGTATATGATCATCTCATTTACCGTACATGTTTTATACTTCTGAAAGTCAATGATTGATCAATCCCATATTTGTAATTTTTACCCCTTAACCCCAATTTGGACAGTCTGGCATGGAGGTACAGAAGTGTTGCCACCAAATTTTTTTTGTTTTGATCGGTAGAAACTTCGCTGAATTATGGTCCTGGTGGACCTATATTAATTCACCAAACCATAGATCATAGCTTTTTTCATGTACTTCAAGACTATACTAACAATTTGTTTCTAATTTCGATTTTTTGTTTGTAGAAGAAAATATGGAATGAAAATATTTTCTTGGTCAAATTGAGACTTTTACGCTCAAGGGTACCACATTCAACTTACGCAGCACCCGGGCACGAATACTGTAAGGTCTAACGTGCCTCTAACCTTACATTTAACTATCTTGAGATGATTTTTTGGTGTGTATGTATATTATATAATCCTGATAAATCATAATAATGTATGTAATAATCACTAACAATGCGAATACTCAAGGACATAGTGTGAATCACCTATACACCCTACGAAAATCGACTGCACTGATAACAATTATGTAAAATGGGATATATGATTCTTGGGTTAATAGTATTACAGTTTAATAACCAAGGAACATATATTATTTTTAAAAATTGCTCTGAGAAAATTTTATTTTTTGAAAAAAATTAGGAATGTTCAGGACAAAGTTACTTAATCATGTCAAAAACAATATTACATCCTCATCCTAATGAGAAGGTGTTAGTTGGGTGACGGACAACTGTGCACGTAGCAACTTTGCACGTGCCCAACTGTGCACGTCGATGGCCGAACGGACAACTGTGCACGTCCATCTATGCACGTCCGAATTCACAGGAGCCCATCTGAGTACGTCGAAATTTCGACGTGTAAAGTTGTGCAAGTACAATCTGTGCACGTGTACAGTTTTCCAAGCGACAACTGGGCACGCTGAAATTTCGGCGTGCACAGATGGGCTCTTGTGGACTTACACGTGCACAAATGTCACATTCCTAACTGTGCACGTGCACAAATGCCACTTTATTAACTGTGCACGTTCACACATGTCACTTGCCCATCTGTGCACGTGCACGGATAGCCATTGCCCGACTGAGCACGTGCACAGATGGAATTAGCCTGACTGTGCACGTGCACAGATGTCACTTGCCCAACTGTGCACGTTTATGTCCTTACGTAAGGGTTTATACGAGGGTGGTTCTGTATATCTACGTTTAATAAATTTTTAGCAGTTAAAAGTATTCAATCCTGGTGGAATCGAGCCTACTAACTTTTTTAACGTTTGTTTTGAAATATTTTAAAGATTATTTTTATGAAAATATTCATACCAAATCATTATATTATATACGAATTTAAGGAATTCAGAAAATTCAAGTAATTCAGAAAAATCAAGGTATTCGGAGAATTCAAGGAATTCGAGGAATTCAGAGAATTCAGAAAATTCAGAGAATTCGAGGAATTTCGGGAATTCAACGAATTCAAGAAATTCAAGAAATTCAGAGAATTCAAGGAATTAAAAAAATGCAAGGAATTCAAAGAAATGAAGGAATTCAGAGAATTCAAGGAATTAAAAAAATACAAGGAATTCAAAGAAATCAAGGAATTCCACAAATTGAAGGAATTTAGGGAATTCAGAAAATTCAACGAATTCAAGTAATTCAGATAATGCAATGAATTTAAAGAATTCAAGAAATGCAAAGAAATCAAGGAATTCAGAGAATTTAAGATAGACAGAGAATTCAAGGAATTCCCCGAATTCAAGGAATTCAGAGAATTAAAGGAATTCAGATCATTCAAACATCTCAGAGAATTCAAGGCATTCAGTAAATTGAAGGCATGCAGCGAATTCAAGAAATTGGAAAAATTCAAGAAATTCAAAGAAATCAAGGAATTCAGAGAAGTCTCGGAAGACAGAGAATTCAAGGCATTCAGCAAATTCAAGGAATTCTACAAATTCAGGGAATCCAGAGAATTCAGAGAATTCAGGTAATTCAAAGACTTCAGAGAATTCAAGAAATTCAGAGAATTCAAGGAATTCGGCAAATCGAAGGCATGCAGCGAATTCAAGGAATTCAATGAATTTAAGGGATTCAGAAAATTCAAGGCATTCAGAAAATTGAAGGCATGCAGCGAATTCAAGGAATTCAAAGAACTCCAGGAATTCAGAGAATTATACGAATTTAGGGAATTTAGAGAATGCAAGGAGCTGAGAGAATTCAAGGAACTCAGATAAACCGAGGAATTCAGATAAATCTAACAATTCAGAGAATTCAACGAATTCAGAGTGTTTAAGGAATTTAGAGAATTCCTTGAATTCAGAGAATTTAAAGAATTAAGAGAATTTAAGGAATTCAGATCATTCAAGGGATTCATAAAATGCAAGGGATTCAGAGAATGCGAGGCATTCAGCAAATTAAAGGCATGAATTCAGAAAATTCATGGAATTTAGACAATTAAAGGAATTTAGAGAATTCAAGGATTTAAGAGAATTCAAGCAATTTAGAGAATTTAAGGGATTCAGAGAATTCGAGGAATTTAGTTAATTCAAAGAATTTAGAGAATTCGGGGAATTCAGAGAATGCCAGGCATTCCAGGAATTCTATGAAAACAAAGAATTCAAAATCCTGAGAATTTACAGAATGGTTTTATTTCTTGGAATTCTCATAATAACTTGAATTTGCTGAATTCCCAGAATTCTCTAAATTCCTTGAATTCTCTAAATTCCTTGAATTTTCTAAATTCCTTAAATTCTCCGTATTCCTTTAATTCTATGAATTTTCGAATTAAATGGATTCCTCGAATTCTGCGAATTCCTTGTTTTCTATGAATTTTTCAAATTTCATGAATTCCTCGAATTCCACGAATTAATGGAAATCTATGAATTTCTTTAATTTTAGTTTATTATCTAACAATTGAACTTCAGGCTGCAAAATATTATTCAACTAGGAAATATCGATTTCAACAAATTTTGATAGATTTGTGAAACTTACTTTTGGAGTGATGCGTACAGTTTTGATATTTGGAACCAATTATGAATTTTGATTCGAAAAAGAACTTAAAACTAGGCTAATTTATGTGAAATGATGAATACGGAGAATTAGTAAGGTTTGAGTTGTTTTTATGCAAGTTAAACTCTGGAATCCGTCGAACTTTAAATATTTTTGACCTATTTTTGACCCATGCTTCAGCAAGGGAACTTTTTTCACGCGGAACATAATACCTGATTTTTGCAATTGTGTGGTTTTTTTCGAACCCCTTTAAAAATTACTTATAGGGGTTGAATTTAAAAAGTATTTGACAAATGATTTCCAAGAAAATCATGCCAGATGCAGTAAGATAATCTAATATTACCGATTCTATTACAAATTTCCATAAAAGGTCTTGTTTTCAGAGGAAATACACGTGAAAATTTATGGGCTTTGAACAACCCCCGGAAATCAATCGATTTCAAAATTGAAAAAAATACATGCTCACTTTTTTGACATTCGAACAAATCTGGGGTGTGAGACCAAGAAAATTTGAAGAAAAAAAATGTGTACCGCCCAAATAAATAAACCTTGATATTTCACTAACCAAGGACAAAGGAAAATGTATTACCCATCTTTATACATCATCACATTAACAACTGTGAAACTCAGATCAAAGTTATTGAAAAGAAATTTTTCAAGTTTACTTTTTGTTATATCATAAGAAAATACATAAACTAAATGAAAGATTTTATGAAATCAAAGACAGATAAGTAAGTTCAAAAAAATAAATACCTATCAAGTAGACACGGTAGTTAGTCGTCGTTAGGACATCCTAAAGACATCAGACGACTCCATACCCACTGAGAGACTCAAAGAAGCTTCATAAGATGAAAGTATTAAAAACTAAATTCAAAATAGCACATTGTGTATCGAGGGCGTAAAGAAGGATATTTTAACGAGTCAAAATAGCCGTACGCCCTTGATACACACTATACTGTATGTGTAGCGGGCGTAAAGTTTTATGTAGCAGACGTAAAGTTTCATGTAGCGGGCGTAAAGTTTCATGTCGGCCCGGCGGCGGATATTTTTAAACTAACTTTAAACATGTTATAACGCTCCATTTCACCAGGTTTGAATAATTGCAACTGTTTTAAATTTATTATACGCAGATATGAAGGGTAACCCTCGTATAAACCCTTACGTACGGACATAAACGTCTACAGTTGCGCAGGTGACATCTGTGCACGTGCACAGTTAGACAAGTTCCATCTGTGCACGTGTACAGTTGGGCAAGATCAATCTGTGCACTTGCACAGTTAGGCAAAGGGCATCTGTGCACGTGCACAGTCGTACAAGTAATATCTGTGCACGTACAAAGTTGGACAAGTGACATTTGCACGTGCACAGTTCGGCAAGTGACATCTTTGCACGTGCACAGTTGGGCAAGTGACATATGTGCAGGTGCACAGTTAAGAAAGTGACGTCTGTGCACGGACAAGTCCACAGGAGCCCACCTGTGCACGTCGAAATTTCCACGTACACAGTTGTCACTTAGACAACTGTGCACGTGCATAGATGGTACTTGGACAACTATGCACGTCGAAATTGCAACGTGCACAGTTGTCACTTAGACAACTGTGCACGTGCACAGATATCCATATGACGACTATGCACGTGCACACATAGCACGTGCTCGGTTTGCACGTGCACAGTTGTCCGCCTGACCAACGACGTGCACAATTGTCTGTCTGGCCATCGACGTGCACAGTTGGGCACGGGCAAAGTTGCTACGTACAAAGTTGACCCCATCCCATTTCAGTTTCAGACTGAAAACCTAGCAAAGATCCGTTATCTTTAATTTTGCAAATCTAAGCTTAAATTCGGATCAGCAAACTTTCTTCGCCTTTGCTAGTTTTTTAGTCTGAAACTGAAATGGTTAATGTGCCATATCTAGAAGAAAAAGAATCGGTTCAGGATGCTTTGAATTGTAAATGAAAGGTAAAAAGGAGTACTAAAGGATATCATAAGCAGTTTTAATAATAATAATAATCATAAAATAAAACAGTTTTTGATGATGAATAAACGTCTGTCACGTGACCAATTATTACATGTTATGCTATTCAGCGACTCTATAATCAGAAAAATGAACATATTGTGCTGAAATTTTGGAAAATGGTTTAAATCATATAAGGGCGAGTAATTCATTCATTTTTTTTAATTTTGTTAATTTTATTCTAGCTAGGACTCTAAAACCCTGCTCTAGGTTACATTTCGAATTTAACATTAATAAAATTGTACTACAACTTCTGAATAAATTCCTGCTGTGAATTCGCACTAACACTTACATTATTGGGGATTCTAGCAATGTGAGTTGAAAACTAATACATTTTTTATTTGGCATAGTTGAGGGCTTAAGACGATGTCAGGGTACCGTGCCATACCTGACGCCTCATCTGACCCTTCCTATTGTAAGGCGCTCGAACTCGAGCTCGCTGCTCAGCGGGCCGATGTGATGCTCAACCGGAGGCTACTGTGTTACATTACCTAATAGACTCTGTTCCGCACCAGCATGTATAGTCAAAATACCAAAGCATTTATGTAATTTTTTCAAATATTTTGAAATTTTTATTTTAAAAATGTCGTAATTGAAAGTCAAGCCACGGCGACAGAGTGACGTGCAAAAACCACGGTTTTCGTTCTTTCGCGAAGGCTATTTTTCAGATAAATTTTCGTACATAAACACATGTGAACTTGTCTTATGCGCTATAAAGTAAGCTTTATTACGGTATAAGCTGTGTTTCATTCATTTTTTCCTTTACGAGTAATTTTCAAAAATGTAGAATTGTTTGGAGTATAGACCTATAATTTAAAATTTTATATAAAACTCAAAGTACTACAGCAAAAGTTGTGGGATATATTTATAGGGTCTCTAAGTTGGGAAGAGAAGAATTTTGTTAAGTTTGATACCAGAGTGGTCTCCTTGTGCCCCAATGTTCATGCAGCTGATAGAGGTGCTCGCCAGGTGCAGTTTCTGGCCCATATAGTACTGAAATCTGACACTGTCTATGAGGGTTCCAGTGCCAAGGACGCGATTAGGTGAAAATTTTGAGAGCTTCCAAGCAATGTAAGACATGACTTCTATGGGTTGTGTAGCTACCACGATTATTGCTCTCGGACACCATTTTGCTACTGCTGGTATAACTTTACTAAAAATTTGCAAATTCTTCTCCAGATTGGGTTTCTGGCCTGGCGCCGGATCGCCTACTGAGATAATCACCACTACTGATTCTTTGATATTTGCGATTTCTGCAACCGGAATAAATCATTCAGGCTTTTGGAGAAAATAAAGTGATAAGTCAGGTGCAGGTAAGAATATTCTTCGCGATAAACATGCTGATTGGAAATTACTAGGGAGAGGGATGTAAATTTTACAATGATATACCGAAATGAATTTATTTTCAATTTTATTTTGAAACAAATATTAAATGTTGCAATAGGGTGTTCCAACTTCGTTCCACAAAGAAATCCATTTGCAAAATTATTTTCAATACAGCTTGAAAAAATGTCATGCAAATTTTGAGATTCAAGCCCTCAAAACTGAACAATTTTAGGTTTGAAGTATTTCAAATTGAAGACAGAATTTAAACATTCAAAGTAGAACAATTCTAATTGAAAACTTTTCAGAATTGAAAATCGAAATAATTACAACTGAACAATTGTAAATAAAATAATTGCACAACTTAAAATACTATAACCAATTTCAAATCTTGGAAGGATTCTAGTTACAATCATATGAAATTTAAGGGGATTTATCAGCATTATAAAACGGGATTCCAGTTTCCGGCCGCACGGTTAAATATTTTTGTTTGATATTTTGCATACCTCATCTAAATATTGATGTATTTTTCCGGCTAGATTCGGTTTTTTTGAAAAAATGTTTATATTTTACGTTATAAACAAAAAGAAAAGAACAATAGAGAAAAACTTCAGTGGTGCTCAGTACTAGCTGAGTGTGTATTTTCGAGACCTAGCCAATCGAACTCCATCAAATTTACGAGGCAGACTCTTCGGAGGGCGAGTGGAGACTCGGGAGCGCTTCGACTTACCCGAAACGAATCACCCATTCATTGTTATGAGATGCAGGCCGGTTCAAAAAACTGAAATTATGAAATCATCGCGTGAGTCAATTTTAATTAGCAGAAATAGTTTATTCATATAATTTCAAGAAAGTGAAAAAAAGATTCATGAAAATCCGTTAATATTTGCAGTAATAATAGATATGTTGAAGTGCACATGATAGCATGCCCAGATACACCGCACTGTGGGAGGAAGCGTATTTTTTTCGTTCAAAACAGTCTACAGACTACAGCCTTCAATTTTACCCCAATCTGCAATTATTTTTGTTTTAAATTGAAGTGCACTAAATTTTCAAGAGCACCTTGGTCGAAGATTGTTGCATTCTCATTTGTTTCTTTATTATATGTTTACTCGAAGTATGAGAAAATCAAGATTTTACACAAAATTATTATTTACTCCTTAACAACGGTTTGCATATAATGAAAATCATCCCAAAGCGATGCAAGAGTACTCCCAGAATACAAGTAATTCGATTGTTGTCTGTTTCATTTGCTAATAACAAATGAAATTAACAAAGAGCCAAAATGAGTAATTTTTGTTGAAAAAAAATTGTTTTTGGATGAATATGCTTTAAATTATAGTGAGAGTGACTGTTAGTCACAATTTTTATGAAACATCAACAATTGTAATTAATGTAAACAATTTTTTGCAAAAATTTTGAATTTATTTCTTCCTTCATTATCTGAAATTAACTTGTCAGCATGAGAAACAACAAAGGTGAAATGCTATATGATACAGACGGGATAGTAGACGCTTTAAAAGACTCTAGAGAATATTTAAAAAACATTTAGAAAGATTTACAAAATTGTCAAAAATAAATGTGGAAGATTTTAAGGATTTTTTTTTTAATTTGACAGGAATAAAAAAATATGCAAAATTCTAATCATTTTAAAAGATGTTTAGAACTTCTGAAAAAATTTCAAAAATAATTTCAAATGTGAAAAAATGTAAAACTACATGTAGATTTGTCAAGATGAAGATTTTTACGGATTTTGAAAGCATTTGAGATAATAAACGAATTTTCTTAAGATTCCTGGGAAAAATTAAATTGATTTTTTATTTTAAAAAAATAATTCTAAGAGAGTATTTAAAAAATATTTTTAACATTTCAAAAGATTTTCACAATTGTTGAAAAAAAATCTGGAAGATTCTAAGGCAACTTTTTTAAATTTTCCTTGATTTTTGCAGATTTTGATAAATAAATTTTCTTAAGATTTCTAGGAAAATTTAAAATTATTTTTTATTTTTAAAAAAATTTTTTAAAAGAAAATTGACAAGTATTGTTAACACTGTCGAAAAAGAATCTGGAAGGAAACAATTTTTAAAAAAAATTTTATTTGAAACGATTTTCAAAAATTAAAAACAAAATGTAGATTTTTGAAGATTTCGAAATAAAACATTGAAGCTTTTTAAGGATTTTAAAAGGTTTAAAAATAATAAAAATCATTTCATAAGATTCCCGGGAAAGTTGAAAATGATTTATTATTTTGAAAAATTAATTTCAAGAGAATATTTAAAAACATTTAGAAATATTTACAAAATTGTCAAAAATGAATGTGAAGGATTTTAAGGAAATTTTTGTTATTTGGTAGGATTTTAAAAAAATTGTAGGACAAATTCGAATCATTTTAAAGGATGCTTAGAAGTTCTGAAAAAATGTGAAAAATAATTTGGTTTATAAAAAAATGTAACTGTTCAATGTTTAATATTTCTAGTTTTAAATTGCTTAAAGTGATATATGTTATTTAAAATTTTTTTTAATTCAATGATTGATTCTTTAATTTAGAGCATTAAAAATGAACGTGGATTTATATTTTTGCAACTAAATCTGCATTTTTGAACTCTATCATTTATAAAAGTTTAAAATGTTTAACTGCATTTAATTTAAAATTGTTCAGTTAAAAAGTATTAGTAGCTTCCATTTTATACGTGTAAATTATTGAGCAATTGAATACAAATTTTTTAAATTAAAAAACTTTTAAACTTCATTTTTTAAAGTTTAAAATTCAAGAGTTCTACTTTGGTTGCTTTAATTTGCAGCTCAGTTTTTATTACTTCAAATGGAAAAATTTGTAGCTTTAGAGTCCGAATTTTTTAATTTCATAAAGCGTGAAAAATGTTTTGCGAACCGGGAAATAACCGGGAATTTCTTTCTTTGATTAAAACGGCCATCCTGCGGGACTTCAAGTGTAGAACCTACCTGATTTGAAATAGATTCGGTCTAAAGATTCTCTTTAAAATTAAAAAAAAAAAATTTTATGGATTGTTTCTAATCTAGTTGATGAATTTTGCAGGTTCAGACATATGGCGGAGCTATAAGAATACGAGCTGAGTCTCTGGAACGACTGGAACAGCAAAATTTGAATTTGGAACAAGCCGCAACAGCAAGTGGAAGAGCTGTGCAAAACGCCTACAGTTTTCTTTGACGCTGGATGCGCAGCAATCTACCACCAGGATATCATCCGGTTAGTTCTCCAGACTGAAATTTCCCGTTTCTAGAAATCAAAGACAGACTTAAACCCAGTGTTATTTGCTTCCAAAGTCAAAATGTATTAATATTCTTGTGTGATAAGGAAACAAGAAACGGTTGAGCTGAAACAAATTTATAGAAAAAATGAATGTGATCAACAAAACTAATACAGGGTGTCTACTCATCTAGAAAACCTGGAATTGCCAG
This sequence comes from Andricus grossulariae, assembly GCA_011634705.1. Classification (NCBI taxonomy): domain Eukaryota; kingdom Metazoa; phylum Arthropoda; class Insecta; order Hymenoptera; family Cynipidae; genus Andricus; species Andricus grossulariae. The sequence goes on along the minus strand of JAABKJ010007545.1, from coordinate 188,618,520 downwards.
GTAAGTTTTATATACTTGGAAAACCCTGGAAGTGTCAGGGAATTTTTTTAAAATTGCAATATGAAATTAAGTAACCATGTTTTTTCATTCGTAAAAGTAACTTCCATAGTACTGCATTTATATTGATTTAAATCAAACTTTTTTTTGATATTTTCACTGATTTTAAGAAAATATGTATTATTCAAAATGTTAATCTCTTGAATATGCATTAAATTTTAAGTATGAAGATAAAATAAATATTTGTTTTAATTATTATTGAAAATCATGGCCTTTAGGAACTATAAGAAATGATTAATTAGGTCTTTACAGGGATCACAGTGAAAAAGGAGCTTAAAAAGGGGGAAATAGGACAATTTTTCCACGAATAAGGGAAAAATAGGGGATAAATTTTTATACTTATAAAAGAAGAAACAATCTTTTTATAAGAAATTTTGTATTTTAAAATAATTTGCAATAATTTTTGAAAGATTTCTGGCATTAAAGAATTTTTTTACAAATTGGGTATAGTAACAAGCAGATGATCAGAGTTGGAATTTTTTTTTAATCTTATAAATTCCCTAGTGAGAGTCCACTGGATGTCTACTAATTTTCCAAAAAGCATTATTTGACAATAGCGACCCGTTTTCGAAAAAATCTACTTTTTTTTTTAAATTTTATTTTATGGATTGAACTGTTTATTTATTAAATTCTCATGTTGTATTCAACAGTGAGAAATTAAAGAAAATCCAACTATTGAAAACTCAATGTTTAATTTTCTTCAATTTGCAACCGTTGAAAATCCAGTATTCTTCAAGTATCAACGATAAAATTTTCAACTATTAAAAATCAATTTTCTTCAATTTTCAACAATAGAATTTTCAACTGTTGAAAATTCAATGATCAATTTTCAACAGAAAATAATTTACTTTTCAATTCTCTTAAATTTTCAACAATATAATTTTCAACTATTGAAAAATTCAGTTATGAATTTTTTTACAACTTTCAACAGCTAATAATTCAATTTTCAATTCTTTTCAATTTGTAACAGTTGAATTTTCTACTGTTCATATTTCAATTCTCAATTTTCTTCAATTTTCAACAGTTGAAAATTCAATGTTCTTCATTTATCAACAATAGAATATTCAACTGTTAACAATGCAGTCATCAATGTTATTCAATGATCAAAAATTGAATTTTCAACTGTTAAAATTCAGTTATTAATTTTCTTCCATTTTCGAAAATAGAATTTTCAACTGTTGAAAATTCATTGATCAAATTTCAACAACTAGTAATTAAATTTGCAATTCTTTTCAATTTTCGTCAATTTTCAACAGTTGAAAATTCAATATTCTTCAATTATCAATAATAGAAATTTCAACGTAAGAAAATTCAGTTATCAATTTTCTTCATTTTTCAAAAGATAATTGAATTTTCAATTCTCTTAAATTCAACAATATAATTTTCAAATCTTGAAAATTCAATTCTAAATTTTCTCCTATTTTCAACAATTAATAATTAAATTTTTAATTTTTAACAGTTTAATTTTCTACTCTTGATGTTTCAATTATCAATTTGCTTCAATTTCCAGCAGTTGAAAATTAAATATTCTTCAGTTTTCAAAAATAGAATTTTCAACTGTTGAAATTTAATGATTAATTTTCTTCTATTTTTAACAATTAAATTTTCACTCTTTAATTTAAAACAATTTAATTTTCAACAGCTAATAATTCAATTTTCAATTCTCTTCTATTTTTAACAATTGAATTTTCTAATGTTGATAATTGAATTATCAATTTTCCTCTGTTGTCAATAGTTGAAAATTAAATTTTCTCCCATTTTCAACAGTTGAATATTCAATTTTCAACAATTTATTTAATTTTCTTATGTTGAAAATTCAATGATAAATTTTCTTAAATTTTAAACAATTGAATTTCCAGTCTTTAATTTAAAGCAATTGAATTTTCAACAGTTGATAATTTAATTTTCAGTTCTTTTCAATTTGCAGCAGTTGAATTTTCTACTCTTGATATTTCAATCATAAATTTTCTCCAACTTTCAACAGTTGAAAATTCAATATTCTTCAATTATCAACAATATAATTTTCAAAAATTGAAAATTCAATGATAAATTTTCTTCTATTTTTAACAACTGAATTTTTAACTGTTGAAAATTCAATAATCAATTTTCTTCAATTTTCAACAGTTAATAATTCAATTTTCAATTCTCTTCTATTTTAAATAATTGAATTTTCTACTGTTGATAATTGAATGATCAATTTTATTCAATTTTCAATAATTTATTGAATCTTATTCTGTTGAAATTTCATTGATAAATTTTCTTTAATTTTCAACAATAGAATTTTCAGTCTTAAATTTAAAGCAATGGAATTTTCAAATGTTGAAAATCAAAGAAAATTAATAATCGAACTTTCAAAAGTTGAAAATTCAATTGTTGCAAGTTAAAGAAAATTGAATTTAATAAATAAACATTTCTTAAATGCTTATGCAGGGGAATAGGGGAAGAACTGTGATCCCTGTTTTTAGTATTATTGATTTATTTAATTATTCGCTGGTAATAATTAATAATTAATTAATAGGGTAATCCAAAAAAAGATATTTTTTCCATAATCGCTCCCAACAAATTGTTTCTTTTAGTGCCGAAATGTCCCCTGGATTTTAGTAGTATTTTAAGAAATATTAGGAGTCTCTCAAGCCCATTTTTGCAAAAAATTGTTTTTTTAATATTTTAGTTGCCGTTTTTAACCGATTATTTTACTTTAGAATACATCCATTGTTTTTTTGTGTTTTTTTTTGTTAATCAAGTACATCTCCCAGATTTTTCAGAGAATAAAAGAAAAAATATTTAGAGGTCTCGCAAATTCATTTTTGCAAAAATAATAATATATTATTTTTTCAATTCTGTTTAAAAACGGTGTGATGTAATTAAAATAAAATACGAATTTTTGTGCAATTTCTTTTTTAAATTCTGCCAAAATTCAGAGGAAATTTTGACACCAAAAGAAACGATTTGTAGGGGATCTATTTTAGGAGAAAAATAAAGTCTTTTTTGGAACTCCCTAATATTTTTGAGAATATCCTGTAACATTTTGTCAAAGCTTTCTAAATTAAACATATTAATTAAATTCCTAAAATCTTGTATCAAAATGAAATTATTTGTCCTTTTATAAAGTTACTTTCACAAATAAAAAAAAAACAATTATTTAATTTTAGATATGAATACAACAATTCTTAACCATTTAGATATTGACGAAGTCTGAAAAGAAACATTTTTTATAATAAACTCGAGAAATTGTATACGTATTCCGATTTTTTTATGTTAAGTACTTTCAGATTCCTCTGAAAAATGCAATACTTAATACTTAAATGGCTCCTTATTTTTTTCAGGATTTGAGTAGACACCCTGTAATAGAAAAGGTCATTTGCATTCAGCTTTTGGTAGAACTTAGTTCATTCAGTCACACTGTGAAGAATAATCTTTAGACTGTATGAAATTTAATGCAAGCTCTGACTAGAATCTAAAATGATGTTCGAAAATTGCAAAATTAAGGATGAATCCTTATCACAAAACCTTAAATACTTTGTTTAAAAAGCTCAGGGTGGTCGCTGGACCGGGAAACCGGAAAATTACATTGAATTTATTTTTTGACCGGGAATTTTTTAAAAATAATAATAATAAATAATAATAATTTCTAAATTTTTAAAATAATTAGTTATTTTTAAGCGTACATTTTTAATTTAAATCATTTTATAATGCATTCTTGAAGACTTAAATAATTACAAATTAAAAGCGCTTGAAGTGGAAAATTTTGGATAAAAAACATTTTTATTTGATCAACTGCAAATATAGTATAAATTATAATATATAATTTGTCATTTATAGTGAATAAATTAATTTTAAAATGGATCTGTACTGAACTACTTTCAACTTAAAAGTAACTTAATAATAATATTTTCGTAATTAAAGGCTTTCATTAAATTTAAAATATTGTTTCAGTCTAAAATATTCCATTTTTAACCCATTTAATTAAAAAAAGTTTAATTGAGTAAAAGAATAATTATTTAATATTTATTTCTTCCAAATATACACTCTTTGTGTTTGAACATAAATCAAAGTTCTTACTCTACTTTCTCTTAAACTTATATAATATTTAACAATATTTGATTGTTTATTTAAGACGAGTAATTTGAAACTGCATTGTTTGACATAGAAAGTCTTGAATCGTTAAAATTTCGAAGAGCTTTCAAACTTCGAACGTTATAATTTTAATTGTTCTATTTAAAAAATGTTTAATTTGTAAGTGAAATTGTTGAATTTAGATGTATAAATAACAAATGAACATTTATTATTTGTAGAAATTTTTTTTAGTAATTTTGAGAGATATTCAGAAGTTTTGAAAAGATTCAAAATTAATTTAAGACTTGAAATGATTTCAAATAATTTAAACGACAAAATTCGGCTATTCGTACCGAAATTTCGGTGCAAATAGCCAACAGCCTAATTTAAGATAAAATTTAGATTTTTGCAGATTTCAAACAAAAAATTTAGAAGCTTTTTATGAATTGTGAAAGGCTTCAAAAGAATAAAAATATTTTTTAAAGATTTTAAAAGATTTCCAAAATTGTCAAAAAAGAATCTGGAAGATTTTAAGGAAATTTTTTAAAAATTTGCAGGATTTTCTAAAAATTGTAGGAAAAATTCGATTCTGAAAAAATTTCAAAAATAATTATAAATTTGTACAAATTTAAAGCAACTTCTAGATTTCTATGGATTTTGAAATAAAATTTTGAAGCTTTTCAAGGATGTTTAAACTATTCAAAAATTAAATAATTTAACTTCTGATTCAAGAAGTGTTCAGTTAAGAATCCTAATTTTTCAATTTTTAATGTTTCTAGCTTGAAATTGCTTAAAATATATAATTTAATTTTGAAAATTTTAAACTTTTGGAATTGAATCTGAATCTTTGAATTCTATAATTTATAAAAGTTAAAAATTCTAAATTTTGAGTTTATCTGCATTTCATTTAAAATTGTTCAATTAAAAAGTGTTCCTACCTTCCATTTTATACGTTTTTATTTTTATTGAGCATTTGAATACAAAATTTTTTAATCAAAAAAATTTTTTCAATTTTAATAGTTTGAAATTCAAGAGTTCCACTTTGAGTGCTTTAATTTTGTTTATTACTTCAAATGGAAAAATGTTTAGTTTTAGAGTTGGAATTTTTTAATTTAATTGACCGTGAAAACTGTTTGCGAACCGGTAAATGACCGGGAATTTTTTTCTTCGATTAAAACGGCCACCCTGAATGCTCCTATTGACTCTGAAAGTTCTTGACAAGTTGGAACGGTAACAGTGATTTAATTCGTAGATTGATTTACTTGACACGGGCCTTGAAACTGTGTTCTTCACAATTCGGACACAAATTTGAAGCTACCGATTCTGCCGATTGATATTGTTTTTGCACGCGAATTGTCGCTGCCTTGATATTGAGATTATTGGAATTTTAACATCACGTGTTTTGTCTAGTGACTTTGGTAGAAGTTTTATTTGTGACGTGTACTTGTGTTGTCATTTTCTAGTTTATATTCGCAGTCTACTTTTGCCATTATTGTTCCGCTCTTTTCAGAACGATAAAAAAAAAAGAAAAAAAAAGATAGTCATAATGTTTTATGACTCTAAACAGAAACTGTTGATATTTGCATACCTATACCTTTACAATCGTACAAAGCCATTTTTATATTTTAAGCAACTCGATTTTCATTAAACTATGTATGTTTTAAGCTATTGATATTAGTTGATCATTTTCAAAGAAATTGAGAAATGCAATGTAGTTACTGAACGTACTGAAGGCAATCGATTTTGCTTGTTAGGAAAATTTCCAATATTTATTTTTTAAGTTTACTCGGTACATATTATGTATGTGTTTGATTTATACCAAGGTTTGGTAAATGCATTTTTACTTTTTCTGTGAAAGAATTAGTGATGGTAACTTCCTTTACAGAAGTTCTGTCACTGAGAAGTTGACTTTAAGTTTGTTTTTATTTTGTTATCTGGATTATTCCACTGTTGCAGCAGTAAAAATTATTCAAGTGTTTGAACAACATTGTGCAACAAGTGAAATTTCCTACAGGAATTGCTGCAATCATTAAAAGATCTTACGGGGCTCGGATTGTGCGACCTTTTCGACTTTTTGCGACTTCTTCATGAAAAATGCGACTAATCGACTTAGTTTCAATATTATTCACAATGAATCTTTTAAAATTTAAATTTGGGTGATATTCAAAATTGAACAATTTTTCATTAAAGCTTTATATTTAACAAATTTCTAATGAATAGCTTCTGAAATTGAATAATTTCTGATTTCGTGAATCTGTATTTTAAGTTTTAATTTTTTCAAATTGCAAGCCTTAACAGTTGCACATTTTTAAGTCGAAAATTTAACTCTTTTGTTTAAAATATCATCTTTATTCGTCGAAAATTTAATTGTTTTGTTTAAAATTTGTCTTTTTATATACGAAATTCAACCTTTTGAATTGAACATTCCTCTTTTATGGTAGAAGTCATCTTTTTTGGTTGAAAATTTATCTTTCTTAGTTGAAAATTAACTTTTTTGATGAAAATTTAACTCTTTAGGTTGTAAATTCAACTGTCTTATAAAAAATTGGTTTCTTGGCTTGAATATTCGTGTTTTTGGTTGAAAATTTGTCTTTCTGGTGGAAAATTAATCTTCTGGCTTGAAAATTGATCTTTTTGGTTGAAAATTAAATTATTTGTGTGAAAAATTTAACTACTTTGTTGAAAATCGGTTTTTTGTAAGTTGAAAATGAATTTTCTTAACTGAAAATTTATTGTATTTTATTAAAAAATCGTCTTTTTTTATAGAAAGCTAATCTTTTTGCTTGAACATTTATTTTTGTTGCTGTTAAAAATTCATCTATTTTTCGAAAATTCGTCTCTTTTGATTGAAAGTCCAACTATTTGGTTGTAAATACAACTGTTTGGTCAAAAATTATTTTTTTTTTTTAAAGTCAACTTTGCAAGCAGATAATTAAACTGTCTTCTAAAAAATTCGTCTTTTTGGCTTGAAAATTCAACTGTTTTTGGTTAAGGTTTAATGTTTTGTATTTGAAAATTCATCTTTCTTGGTTGAAAATGAACTTTTCTGTTGACAAATCAACTGTCTTCTAAAAAATTCATTTCTTGGCTTGAAAATTCATGTTTTTGGTTGAAAATTCGTCTTTTTTGGTAGAAAATTAATCTTCTTGCTTCAAAATTTATCTTTTTGCTTGAAAATTAAACAATTTTAGTGAAAAATGTAAATATTTTGTTGAAAATCGTTTTTTTTTAACTTGAAAATTAATTTTTTAAACTGAAAATGTCTGTATTTTGGTAGAAGATTAACCTTTCGCTTGAACATTCATTTTTTTGTTGAAAATTCGTATTTTTTGGCAGAAAATTAAGCTTCTTGCTTGTAAATTTATCCTTTTGGTTAAAAATTCATAATATTTTTGAAAATTTGTCTCTTTTAATTGAAACGCCTATTTGGTTATAAATGTAACTGTTTGGTTGAAAATTCATCTTTCTGGGTTGAAAATGAACTTTTTTGTTAAACATTCAAATGTTTTCTAACTTTTTGGTTAAAAATTCATATATTTTGTTGAAAATTCTTCTCTTTTCATTGAAAGTCCAACTATTTGGTTGTAAATGCAACTGTTTGTTTAAAAATTAATTTTTGTTTTTTGAAAATTCAACTATTTGGTTAAAAATTCATCTTTCTTTGTTGAAAATGGACTTTTTTGTTGAAAATTCAGCTGTCTTCTGAAAGTCGTCGTTTGCTTGTAAATTATTATTTTTTAACTCAACTTTACATGCAGGTCGATAATTATGTTTTTTTTTAATTTGTCTTTTTGGCTTGAAAATTCAACTATTTGGTTAGAATTTCGAATAAATTGTTGAAAATTTTCGTTGAAAAATTATTCTTATTTTCTCTGATTCTCGAGCATTTTGGGCTGTGAAGTCTGAATTAATAAAAAAATGAATAATTTCACATTCAAATTATAGAGTCTCTTTAAAGCCTTAATTTTTGTGTAATTTCAAGTTTGAAATGTTCAAAATAAATTTTCCTAAAATTCAAAATTAATGTAAATTATAAACTTCTCTCATTTGAAAATAATTCAAGTTGAAAAGTTTAACATTTCCGAAAGAAATATTTTAAACCCAGATTCAGAATCCTTCAAGATGATTGACTATTGTTAAAAAGTTGTTTTAACTTTAAAATTTATTAAAAATATTTAGTCGATCCGAGTCCTGATCTTTTCAAGTATTTAATTTTATTATTTTAGTTTGTTAATTCCTGTAGGAATCGAGTTCGATTTGTCTGGCGCTGATTGAGATTTCAAAGCACAATAGTTTACTGTCTGCATTCCCAACCTGTAAATAAATATTATTTTAAACGTTGTATATCGTATCGAAAATATTTGGAAGGTACACGTGCCTTTGACGGCTCTTATCATAATTGTAATTATTGTACAGTATGCTAATTTTCTATAAGGTTTTAAGGAAACGGATGTCACCGATTATTTTTATATTATCAGGATCCGATTGTTTGGTCTCTTTCTGAGTTTCAACGACATTGGTACATATATGAATATACGAGTGATTTATATGAATATGGTAATTGTGTAACAATATTAATTTTGATATTATATGGATTTTAGTGATCTGTACAGGTAGTCAAGGGGCACGTATAGTACTTGGCGAGGTGAAATTTGTGCAGTTCAAGTACTTTTATACTCAAAGTACGATAAGTGTCATGTTGTAACTACAGTAAATAAATTTAAAAGCTGTTTATTCGACCTAAAACTCAGAAATAATTAAGAGATAACAAATTAAGAGTAAAATTAAATTATAAATATTATATAGACCTATTGTACCAATTTTCAAGTTCTATACTTTTGTCAAATAAAAGTATTTATTTTCTAATTGAGAAGTAAGCGAACAAAACGTGATAAATTTAAAAAATTTATTGAGATAATAATTGTTTCTGTATGGATTTTTCGAACAAAAATAAGCTTTTTAAGAATTTTCAATCGTTTTAAGAAAATAAAACTTTTCTTGAGATTCATAGGAAAATTTCAAATGATTTTTTATCATAGAAAAGTGAAAAAGATTTCGAAAAATTTAAGATGATTTCCTCAAATTTTGAAACAGAATATAGACAATTTTAAAGTAAAACTTTTCAATTTTGCAAGATTACAAAATGTTACGAAAAATTTGTGTATTCAAGAGGATACACAGTTTTTCTTAAGGTTCCTAGGAAATTTTTTTATGATTTTTTTATTTTGGAAAATTAATTTTGAGCAATTTTTTTAATTTTGCAGGACTTTAAAAAAAATTTAGGATAGTTTCGAATAATTTTGAGAGTTTTAGAAGTTTTGAAAAGATTAAAAAAATCATTTGAAAATTTGAAAATATTTCAAAAAATTTAAAACTAGATGTCGATTTTGAAAGCTTTCAAGATAATAAAATAATTCTCGTAAGATTCGTGGGGAAAACTCAAGTGATTTTTTATTTAAAAAAATTAATTTTAAGTGAATATTTAAAAAATATTTTTAACATTTCAAAAGATTTCCAAATTTTTAATTTTCTTTGATTTTTGCAGATTTCGAACAAACAAAAAAAAATAGCTTTTTAAGAATTTCGAAAGGCTTGACAAAGA